>VZQC01010737.1:3113821-3272317 GCA_009823505.1 Rhizomys pruinosus
GGGGTGGGGGGAAGGGAAGGGGATATATGCCTGAACTGAATTGGAAAATGATGTATGAAATACACAAAGCATCAATAAAAAAATACTAGAATAAAAAAAATTAAAAAAAAAGAAAATGTATAACAAATATAAAAAGTAGTCATCAAGAACAACAATGGTATCATCTCAGACAGCACATCCAACAAATCAGTGTCTGGTCATGTCCAGTTCCCACTGCACTGATGGTCCATGAAATCAAAAAGGAAGCCCAACTTATACAATCACTGCCCAAAAGGGACAGCACTTATTGGACTCCTATGGGATACACCAATGATTACTGCTGGTTCAATATTCAGAAAGTTTAACACACACATCCACCATGAACAAAGGACAAAAGCTATGCTCCTTTTTTCTTCTGAAATTATCTTTTCTTTCTTGTTCTCAATTCTAGTATTATAGTAAACCCACAGATGTGGGGAGGTTGTTTATTTTTTAAGGGATTCTACAATATAAGAGCACAGTTGTTTTCAGATCACATTAACATTGCTCAGTTTGACATACAATTAGGTACTTGGTGCTAGCATCCACAGATGAGGGATACCATTTGTCATTTGTTTTTCTGTGACTGTGTTACTTCACTCAGCATGATATCTTCTAGCTCCATCCATTTACCTGCAAAGTTCATGATGTCATCTTTCTTTACCGTGGCATAGAACTCATTGTGTAGATGTACCACATTTTCTCTATCCACTTGTCAGTTTAGGGGCACTTGGGTTGGTTCCAGCTCCTTGCTATTGTGAAGAGAGCTGCACTAAACATGGCTGTGCATGTATCTCTGTGGTAAGATGAGTTTTGTGGGTACATACCCAGGAGTGGTATGGCTGGGTCAGGTGGCAAGTTCATTCCAAGTCTTCAAAGGGTGGGATTCACCTTTTAACAGTATTACTTTATATTTGTACATTATATAGCAAGTTGATGTAATTTTTTTTGGTCTTTCTGAGACAGGGTCTCCCTGTATCCTCAGCTGGCTTTGAACTCACAGAGATCCACGTGCCTCTGCCTCCCAAGTGCTGGGATTACAGGCGTGCACCACTATGCCCTTCTCTAATGTATGTTTTAATGTTGTTGTTTTTTTATAATAGCATCAGGTATTATATTTACTAAAAAAGAAAAAAAATATTACTCAGTTTGCCTCACAAATAAGGATTTGGTGCTATCATCATTTGTCTTTTGCTTTTCTGGGACTGTGTTACTTCACCTATTATAATATCTCCTAGTCCCATTTACCTGAAGATTTCATCTTTCTTTACCACTGCATAGAACTCCATTGTGTAGATGTGCCACATTTTCTTTATCTACTTGTTGAGGGACACTGAATTGTAGCCAGCTCTTCCCTATTGTGAAGAGAGCTGCAATAAACATGGTTATGCACATATCTCTGCAGTAGGATGAGTCTTATATACCCAGAAGTGGTATGACTGGGTCAGGTTGTAGGTTCATTTTGAGTCTTTTAAGAGTTCTCCACACTGCTTTCTGGAGGGGTTGCACAAGTTTGGATTCCTAACAGCAATGGGTGAGTGTTCCCCTTTCTCTACAACCTCTCCGGCATTTGGTATCTTTTGTTTTCTTGATCATAGCCAGTCTTACTGGGGTAAGATGAAATATTAAAGTGGTTTTAATTTGCATTTCCTTAATTATTAGTGATATCAAACACTTTTTAAGATGCTTCTCAGCCATCTTTACTTTCTTCATTTGTGAAGTCTCTGTTCAGCCCTTTACTCCATCTTTTGATTGAGTCATTTTTTTTCTTGCTCCTTTGTTTTTTGAGTAATTTATATATTAATGGATGTTAATATATAAATGTTATATATAACTGGATGTTAATCCTCTGTCAGATGTATCACTGGTGAAGGTTTCCTCCCACTCTGTGGGTTTTCTCTTCACTTTTTTGTGTCTTTTGCTCTACAGAAGCTTTTTAGGTTAATGAGGTCCCACTTGTTGATTGTTGACCTTATTTTCTGCATAGCTGCTGTCTAATTTAGAAGGTCTCTTCCTATGCCTGTATCTTGTAGGTTACTGCCAACATTTTCTTGTATCATTTAAGGGGTTTCAGGTTTCACATTGAGGTCTTTAATTCATTTGGTGCTGATTTTTGTTACAGAGTGAAAGGTAGGGGTTTAGTTTTATTCTTCTACAAGTGGTGATTCAGATTTGACAGCACCATTTGCTGAAGATGCTATCTTTCTTCCACTGAGTCTTCTCGGTTGTCAAATATGTGTTCAAGTTTGGATCTTTAATTTTGTTCCACTGATCTATGGGTCTGTTTTTGTGCCAGTACCAGGCTGTTTTTAAGACTATAGCCCTGTAATATAGTTTGAAGCTTGGTATAGTAATCCCCCCTGCATTGCTCTTTTTGCTCAGGGTTGCTTTGGCTATCTGGGATCTTTTGTTTTTCCATATGAATTTTAGGATTTTTTTTCAAAATCTGTGAAGAAACTCATGGGGATTTTAATTGGGATTGCACTGAATCCATATAACACTTTGGGTAGGATGGTCATTTTTACTATATTAATTCTTCCAATCCATGAACATGGGAGGTCTTTTCATCTTCTGGTGTCTTCTTCAATCTCCTTCTTCAAGGGTTTAAAATTTTCATTGTAGAGATCTTTAGTGTCTTTGGTCAGGTTTGTTCTGAGATATTTTATTTTTTTGAGACTACTGTGAATGGGAAGATCTCTTTGTATACCTTCTCCAATTGCTTGTTGTTGGTATAAAGAAAGGATACTGATTTTTCTAGGTTAATTTTGTATCCTGCCACTTTACTGAAACTGTTAATTGTTTCTAGGAGTTTTCTGGTGGAGTTTTTGGCATCCCTTAGGTAAACTATCATGTCATCTGCAAAAAGGGATAGTTTAACCTCCTCTTTTCCAGTTAATACTCCTTTGATTTCCCTTTCTTGTCTTATTGCTCTAGCAAGCATTTCAAGCACTATATTGAAAAGGAGTGGAGATAGTGGGCAGCCTCGCTGAGTTCCTGACTTTATGGGACTGATAATAATTTTCTCCCATTCAGAATGATGTTGGCAGTGGGTTTGTTGTATATGGCTTTAATTATATTGAGGAATGTTCCCTCCAGTCCAAGTCCCTCTAGGACTTTAAATATGAAGGCATGTTGGGTTTTGTCAAGGCCTTTTCCACATTAATTGAGATGACCATGTGTTTTTTTTTGTCTTTCAGTCTGCTTATGTGCTTTATGACATTTGTTGATTTACATATGTTGAATTATCCTTGCATCTCTGGTACGAATCTGATTTGGTCATGGTGGATGACCTTTTTGAATGTGGCTGTATGCAGTTTGCAAGTATTTTGTTGAGAATTTTTGCATCTATGTTCATTACTGAAATGGGTCTATAATTTTCTTTTTTGGTTGTATCTTTGGATAGCTTTGGTATTAGAGTGATGCTGGCTTCATAGAAGGAATTTGAGAGATTTCCCTCTGTTTCTATCCTTTTGACTAAATTGAGTAATAATGGTTGTAGATCCTCTTTAAATGCTTTATAGAATTCTGCCATAAACCCATCTGGGCCTGGGTTTTTTTTTGGGGGGGGTTGTATTATGGTTTCAATTTCCTTATATGTTATGGGTCTGTTTAAGCTGTCAATCTCTTCTTGGTTAAGCATTGATGATTTCAGATATTCATCCATCCCTCTTAGGTTTTCAAATTTAGTGGGTACCTGAGGAGACCAGAACAAATCCCCAGGAGCTGGAATTATAGGCAGCTGCAAACCATTTGACTTGAATGCTGGGAACTGAACCTTGATCCTCTGCAAGAGCACATGCTCTTAGCCTCTGGGACATCTCTCCAGACTCTAGGTGTGTTCTTTAATTATAACAAGACATCTTTGAGAGAATTCACTCCTCCTGTGAGACTGAATTGATCCCTTTTGTCTTAAGTTTCTTTTCCTATTGTGACAAAGCACATGACAAAAGTAATTCAAGGGAGAAAGGGCTTCTTGTGGCTCACAGGTCCAGACTACAGCCCACCATGGCAGGAAGGGCTAGGCTTCAAGAGTCAGCTGTCTAGCTTCCTCTTTGTAACGAGATGGGACCTGTGCCCAAGGAGTGGTGCCACCTCCTTCCACACCTCAACCTAAGCAAGAACATTCCTTGGCATCATCCCCAGAGGCCAGCCCTTCCTTACAAATGTGCTTAGAGGCTGCATCCTAGGTGATTCCAGATTCCGTCAGGTTGACAACCACATTTTCTGCAGATGATGCTCTTAGAGATGTAATCATCTCCAAACTCCACATTTAGCACTCCCAATATCACTTAATATTTCCACCAAACCTCTGTCAGTGAACTCCTGGTAGAAAGCCCACAGCCCAGCCACTAGACTCCAAGTCCATTTCTCCCCCAATATTTTGTGATAACATTTTAGCTAAAAATCCTCTTTTTCCTTTTTTGGTGGTTATTTACATTTTCCTAAAGAACTATTAATGTATTTTATTGCAAGGTACACTTCTAAACTCCAAAAGGAAGTCACATAACATGCCGTCTATATATTTTTTATTTTTATTTTTTTATTTTTTTTCATATAAATTTATTTTTATTTTTTTAACAAATCTAGACCCATGTTCCCGCCCATTACTCCACCCCGCCAGAGCTCATGCATTCTGCCAAACATGCTTTTCATCTCTTTCTGTCTTTCTCAATATTCTCCATGAGGAAGTTGACTGTTTTGAGCAGAAGTTCACTGTTTCAGTCAGTTCATTGATGCAGTCCTTTCTGTTGTTGTTGTTGTTTCCAATATGCATTACGCCCAACTGCTTTGGACAAAAGCACAGGGGGCCCTACACAAGAAATACTTACAACTAGGTAATTGGCACTAGCATTCACAGATGAGGGATACCATTCATCGTTTGTTTTTCTGGGACTGTGTTACTTCACTCAGCATGATGTCCTCTAGCTCCAGCCATTTTGCTGCAAAGCTTGTGATGTCGTCTTTCTTTACTGCTGCATAGAACTCCATTGTGTAGATGTACCACATTTTCTCTATCCACTCATCAGTTGAGGGGCATTTGGGTTGGTTCCAGCTCCTTGCTATTGTGAAGAGAGCTGCAATAAACATGGCCGTGCATGTTCTCTGTGGTGGGGTGAATCTTGAGGGTACATGCCCAGGAGTGGTATGGCTGGGTGGGGTGGCAAGTTCATTCCAAGTCTTCCAAGGGTTCTCCACACTGCTTCCAAGGGTTCTCTCCACTGCTTTACATTCCCACCAGCAGTGGATGAGTGTTCCCCTTTCCCCACAACCTCTCCAGCACTTGGTATCATTTATTTTCTTGATTCTAGCCAGTCTTATTGGAGTAAGATGATATCTTAAAGTGGTTTTGATTTGCATTTCCTTAGTGATTAGTGATGTTGAACTCTTCTTAAGGTGTTTCTCAGACATCTCTAATTCCTCACTTGTGAAGTCTCTGTTCAGTTCTTTGCTCCATCTATTGAGGGGGTCATTTGTTTTCTTTTTTCTTTGTTTTTTGAGTAGTTTATATATTCTGGAAATCAATGCTTTGTCAGATGTATCTGCAGTGAAGGTTTCCTCCCACTCTGTGGGATTTCTCTTCACTTCCTTGATTGTTTCTTTTGATGTACAGAAGCTTTTGAGTTTGATGAGGTCCCATTTGTCAATTGTCGACCTTAATTCTTGTGCAGCTGCTGTCTGATTTAGGAAGTCTTTTCCTATGCCTTATATCTTGTAGTCTGCTGCCAACATTTTTTTTTTTTTTTTTTTTTTTTTTTTTTTTTTTTTTTTTGTTTTTTTTTTTTTTTTTTTTTTTTTTTTGTTGTTTTTTTTTGTTTTTGTTTTTTTTTTTTTACTTCCTATCGCCTTCAGAGTTTGGGGTTTCACGTTGAGGTCTTTGATCCTCTTGGAGTTGCTTTTGTACAGGGCGAGAGGAGGGGTTTAATTTCATTTTCTACAGGTGGAGATCCGTTGTTGCCAACACCCTTGCTGAGAGGCTGTCTTTTCTCCATTGGGTTTTTTTGGCTCCCTTATCAAATATAGATGTCCTGAAATTGTATGTGCTCAGATTTTGAAAATATTCTTCTGCTTTGTTCCATTGGTAAACATGTCATGTCTTTTTGAGCACAGTACAGGCTGTTTTGTATGACTAATAGCCCTGTAGTATAGTAGTTTAAGGTTGCCGTATGAATCCCCCTGTGTAACTCTTTTCACTCCAGGGTTGTTTGCTATTGGGGTCATAATTGGTTATCCTTTGGCTCAAATGAATTTCAAGAACTTTGTTGCCGAAGCGCATAGTAGAGACTACAATACTCCATTTGGAGGAGAGTTATTGATGGACAAGGTGCGTTATATATCTATACAAAAGTTATTGTAATAATGACATTAATTTACAATGTTACATTTTCCTGCAATCCAGCTAGCTAGGAGGTATTTCCACCTTCATCGTACTTCTTCAATTTTCTTCTCTAAAGTGTTAAAATTTTTGTTATGTAAGTCTTTGGGTTCTTGGTATAGGTTTTTCCCTAGCCTATCGTTATGTGTTTTTGAGGTTATTTGATGGGAAGGTCTCTTTTGTATTCTTCTCCAGTTCTTGTTCTTGGTGTAAAGAAAGGCCATTGATTTTTTTTAATGCTTAATTTTGTATCCTGCCACTTTCTGAAGCTGTTAATCGTGTCTAGGAGTTTGCGGTGAAGAGTCTTTCTGCATGCCCTACAGCTAAACGAATTCATCATGCATCAAGCAAATGGGATAGCTTGCGTCCTCGTTTCTTCACCCTGTTAATTACTCCTTTATATTTCCCTTCTTGCTTATGCGCTAGCAAGTTTTCAAGCGCATCCGTTAATATTGACAGTAGGTAGTCTAGGTGGGCGATTGGGGCAGAAACGCTTGCCGGTCTTGCTCACAACCTTTTAAGGGAATGTTTCCTTCATTCCATTTAGATGATATTCTCCTGTGTGGATTTGCACTGTATTGGCTCTTTGTTAAGATTACATTGAGGCAATGAGCCTTCCAATCCGACACTGCCTCTGCGCCATTTATAAAGTCAATTTGATCAGGTGATGCTAGATTATGTGTCAAAGCGTTTTCAGATCAATTGAGGATATGGTGTGGTTTTTTGTCTTTGATCACCATATGTTATGAGGTTTGTTTGATAATTTCTATGTTTTGAACCATCCCTGCTTCTCTGGTATGAATCCAACTTGTCTATGATGTGCATCTGGCTTCGTTGACTGTTCGGGGAACCGCAAGCGAGGGTCCTTAGGTAATGCATTGATTCCCAGCCTAATCCTGTTTAGAATTTGTGCACTCCTTTGTTATAGGGCCAGGTATGGTGTCTATTACTTCTCCTTCTTTAGTTGGATTTTGTCCTGCGTTTTAAGCGTGAATAGGGTTAGATGCATGCTTGGATCATAGGATTTGGCAGATTCCCTATTATATTTCCTTCTGATTGATTATACTTCGAAACAGTTTTCAGTAATAAAATGGCTGTAGGTCTTTTTGTATTGTAAATTAAGAAATTTTTTTTTTAGAATTCTGCCTGTGAACCTTGGGCCTGGGTTCTTTTTATTGGGAAGCTTCTTACTACATCCTCTTATGTCTTCATATGTTATGGGCTGTTTAAGCTGCTGTTCTGTTCATGGCCGAGCTTTGGTGATGTCACGGATTCACAGATATTCACCATGTCTTCTAGGTTTTCAAATTGTAGAATATAGTTCTGTCAGATTCCCAGTAATGATTTTCTGGATCTTTTCTTGTCTGTTGTGATAATTTCCCATTTTCATCACAGAGATTGTGTTGATTGTGGAGTTTTCCCTTCTTGCAATTCAAATCCTAAAAAACATAACTATGGGAAAAGATGTGTGGGTCCCACAAACAAAATGTCACCAAACTTAATGGCTGAGAAGAAAAAAATTTTGTAAAGGAAGCCTGTTGCATTGAGTAGGATGTACCAGAAGTGCCAAATGAAAGGTTGACCGTCTGAACATCAAAAGAAGGAAGAAAAGCCTTCAGATTTCTATATAAACATCGAACCCCTCTGTGGATCACTACTTGTAACAACTATTATAATGAGTCCTAACAGAAAATTACCTTCTAGGGCGCAGCAAGGTTTATATGAAGACTTTCTTGCCTCCCGCCCATAGCAAAGAGGAAAATATGATGATGATGAGGCCACTCTCCAACTGTAAATTAGAGACAACTCTAATTATAAGGTTAAATCTCTTATAAAACTGCTAACTGGGCCATTCTTTAATTGACTAATAACACTAAACTGTGAAAAGGATTATCTCGCTGTTCAAACCAAATAGATACTAAAGTCCTTTAAGCTTAGCACTTAACAAAGATATATAATACTAGGGCCTGACACAGCATGGATTAATTCTCCAGGCGAGATGTTGCAGGGACCAAGGCCCCAAAAAGGTTAAAGACCTCCTTGCCTCTAACTGGGTATCTTTCTATTTTCTAAGTGCTAGCCCCAGGACTATGAACTTCCCGCTGAGGACTGCTTTTAACGTATCCCATATTTTTTTGTCTATTTCATTCGTCATTCGTTCCAGTAATGATTTTGCTCTTTCTTTCTTTACTCTTCCTTCGACCCCTCATTCAGTACAAGTGTGATGTTTTTCAGTCTCCATGTTTCTTTAGCAGGAGGCTTATTCCTGGTTTGATGTTTGAGCTTTTAGCACTGGTGGCTGATAAGATGCTATGAAATGATTTCAATTTTGTTTTTGGTAAGTAGTTATTCGCATGTTCCCTGATGTGGCGATTTTCGAGAATTTCCATGTGCTGAAGTAAGAAAGATGTAGTTCTCTCGGATATTAGGATTGGAATATTCGGTAGAGTCTATGAGTCTCATTTTGGTGATGTGTAATCATTCATCAATGTCCCTCTGTTTTATTCTGTTGACTGTTCCTATCGTTGATCCGCTGCGTCCAAAGGACTCAGTGGGGTATTGAAATCTCTACTATGATGTACTGAGGTTAGTCTGTGCTGTCGTTTCCTGGAGAATGTCTTCTATAAAGTTTGGCACCTGCACCAGAATTTGGGCATATATATATCATGATTGTGAAATCTTGCTTGGTAATATTTCCTTTGATAAAAATTGTAATGGCCTCTTTGTCTCTTCTGAATTCTTTTACTTTGAAGTCTAGTTATGTGGCCGATGATTAAAATAGCAAACACCTGCTTTCTTTTTAGGACATTTTGCTGGAAATTTTTTCCACCGTCCTTCTAAATGTGGTCTTCCTTGAAGTGTAAATGTGTTTCCTGTAAGACAGCATACTGATGGATTGTCTTGTTTCCTAAATCCAATTCCCAGTCTATGTCTTTTTATTGGGTATTTAGTCCATTTATATTTAAGGTTCATGACTGAAGGTTTGTTTGTGTGCTCTTTGCCTTTATATCCATTTGTGGTGTTGGTTTCAGTTCTACTTCTGCCAGTTATGCTTTTATTGATTTCTCTCTTCTAGGTGCTGGGTTGGTTGCTCCTTTCTTTGTTTTGAATTGCTTCAAGTATTCTTGAAGGTGTGGTTTTCTGGACTTATCTTAAGTTGTTTATGTCAGGAAGGTTTTTTTTTTTTCTCTCCTTCACATATATTGACATTTTTTGCGGGTATAGTAACCTGGGTGGCATCTGATTGTCCCTTAACATGGGATGTCTCTGCTCCACGTTCTTCTTGGTTTTCATAGTATGGTGAGAAATCAGTTGTATTTATGATAGGTTTCCCCTTAAAGGTCACTTGTTGTTTTTTCTCAGTGCTTTAAGGATTTTGTCTTGTTTTGGGTGTCTAGATTAAGTTACATATATGGTGTGGAGGAGTTTCCTTTTTCTGATCTTGTCTGTTGGAGTTCTTACTTTGCTTCTTAATTGTTTGTCCTTTTTCGTTGGGAATCTTGTACATCTATTATTCTGTGAAGATTGATCATACCTTTCCTTGGGATTCCTCTCCTTCCTCTATTCCCTATATATGATCAGTTTTGGTCTTTTCAACATGTCCACAGAAATCCTGGTTGTTCACTTTTGTCGTTTTGAAACTTATTTCATAATCTTCTCCCTTAGTTTTAGTTGTTCTTGTTATCCTCCAGGTCTGATTCTTTGTTCTTGCTTCCTCCATTCTGCTTCGTGAGGCTTTTTCATTGCTTTCTTCTTAAATGGAATAGAGTTGGTTTGGATTCCTTTTCAGTTCCTCTTCTGATTTCTTTAGTATTTCTACTTCTTTTTGGAGCTTCTCGATCTCTTCTTGTAGCTCTTTGGTTCGCTGGTTGGTTTCTTTATCATTTTCAGCATGGGATCTTTTCAGTGTTTCTACTTCCTTCCGGAGCTTGTCATTCTCTCTCTCTAGGTCCTTCTTGAGTTCTTCATTCTCTTTCCTTAGTTCTTTGATTTGTTCTTTATAATCTTGTAGTTCTTTAAATATGTTCCTAATTGTGTTTCTGATATCTGTGTCCTGGGGCATCCCCAGAGGGATCCCACTGCAGGAGTCATCCATAGGTTTGGTAGAGCTTGGCGCCGGATTATCCTGCCCCTTTCCAGTGTTGTCTCTTCTTCGTGATCCTGGCATATGGGCTTCTCCTTGCCTGTATTTCAATGTGAGTCTTAAATGCCTCTTCACTGTGTTGAAGGCTTGCTTGGCTTGCCTCCTCCAGCTGCCTTCATAATCCCCAGGTGATCTCAGATCTCAACCCCACCTTTAATACAGGCTGGGAGGATAACTCCGCCCCCACAGCCACAAAAGCCAATCAAGTCAAAGACAGCTGGATTAAATGATCAACAATCAGCCTTGCTGAGGCACCCAGTCCCTACCTGCTTTCTGCTCTTCCTTCTGCTGGCCTCAGGAGATCTCCCTGGTGTGTTCTCTTGCGGACCTTCAACACTCATTATCCCGCTGAGCCCCATCCACTGAGGAGGCTGGCTGGTTGGAGCCTCCCTCCCCCTGTCCCTCTTCAGGTGACGCCACACTAAGTACCAAGGTAGCTGGCTGATGTACTTCATCTGGCCTAGCTACAGGTTTTATGAAATCTTACTAGTCCTGGTGAGGACCTTCTGTGGAGAGGTGTCACCTTCTTCCAGCCTCACCACGGCTCTGCAGTGCCTTCACAAGGTGTGGTGCTCACTGGCCTCTTTTCACACTGGGATCCTTTCCCACTGTATTCTTGCTCTTCCTGTGCTCAGAATCAGGGAGGAACATAATTCTTGGCTGTCTTGCAGCTACATTCTAGACCAGGCTCAGGTTCCCCTGAGAAGATCCCTTCAAGTAGGGTTTGGTGATAGCAAATCAGAGGCCATCTTGCGAGGACAGAGTCCAACAAGCAAACTGGGTGGAAGGTACTCTTGTAGCAGAGCCACTGTTAACACTGTCTTGTCACAGCTATTGGCACCAGCACCTGAAGAGAAGACTGTGCAGCCCAAGGTCCAGAGCCAGTGTCCAAGAATAGCTGGGCCACACCCAGGGCCTGCAGGCTCCTGCTGCCCACTCCCAGGGCCTTGTGGGCTCCCTGCTGCCCACACCCAGGGCCTGCAGGCTCCTGCTGCCCACACCCAGGGCCTTGTGGGCTCCCTGCTGCCCACACCCAGGGCCTGCAGGCTCCTGCTGCCCACACCCAGGGCCTTGTGGGCTCCCTGCTGCCCACACCCAGGGCCTGCAGGCTCCTGCTGCCCACTCCCAGGGCCTTGTGGGCTCCCTGCTGCCCACACCCAGGGCCTGCAGGCTCCTGCTGCCCACACCCAGGGCCTTGTGGGCTCCCTGCTGCCCACACCCAGGGCCTGCAGGCTCCTGCTGCCCACACCCAGGGCCTTGTGGGCTCCCTGCTGCCATTATATACTCCCTTGGATTTACAGCTGCTCAGTGATGGTGCTATGACTGGGGTCACTGGAGAAGTATGGGGAGCAAGATCACAGTTTCCCTCACCCTGTGCCTAACTCATCCCAGGGAAGGAGAGTCTCTCCAGACAAGTGTGCCATGCAAAACCAGGCCACTCAAGTCTCTAGGCCTTGCTCAAGCACTGGAACGTCTGCAAGACCAGGGGCCACTGTCCTCAGTGTGGCTGGAATAGGGTGCGGTTTTAGTGGGCCAGCGAAGGAAGCTGTGCTTTCCATGGTGGAGGTCTGGGCTCTGTGCATTTTCAGCCTCTTTCTGTTCCTTACCCCTGCCTCATAACTGACACTCAGAACAAGAGACACATTTTCTCATAGACCTTGGAAACTCTAGGCAAGGTTCAGTGTCTGGATGGGGCCTGCTTCCTCAGCTACGACACCTTCTCACTTAACAGCTTCCAAAATGTTCTCTGGAACCTCTTTATACAGACACTAAAAGCTCTCTTATGAGGGCTTAGCCCTCACAACCTAATCACCCAAAGTTTGTACCCCTTAGACCATCAGTGGGGGCTAGAAATCAATACATGAGTGTAGGGGACACAGTGAGATCATAGGTTTCAGTAGGACCAGAGGTGCAGAAATTATCTGGGGTGAACAGACTTAGCTTAGCTCTGCCCAGCTTCCTCTCTGCTGTGGACAGAGCCCTCCCATGGGCCTCACTTTGGCAACCCTAACTCACCAGAAGGTGATATACATGACCTGGTATAGGAGGCCCTTCAGCTCATCACAGGAACCCAAGCCTTTATCAGCAATGGAATAGCATGGCTTTATCTGCCTATTCCTTGATTTATTATTTCTCACAGAGGAAGGAGGCCAAGGGTTGAACTGTATCTCTTCTACTCTTAGAGTCTGAAACCCCTGAACTGAGGTGACTTTATTTGGAAGCAGGGTCATTAGAAATGTCCCTACTTAAGATGAGGTCACAGGGGAACAGAGCAGGCCCCTAATCCAGTCTCAATGGTGACCTTATGAAATAGACAGTCAGAAGAGAAGGTTTGGGTTTATACTGTCCTATGCCAGAACTGGGCCTGGGAGCAGATCCTCCCCACAGCATCACTTGCCCTTGATCTTCCCACAACTTGATCTTCCCACACCTTGATCTTAAACTTGCAACCTCCAGGACTGTCTCCTTACGTGGTTCTCAAATGAGAGCTTTCCTGCCCACCAGTCCTCTAATATTCCCAAGGACTCCTGGGATAGCTCTGAGCCATTCCTATGCTCTGACACCCCATGTTGAGTGAGGATACCCACCATTGTTCCCCAGAGTCAGCCCCCCATTTTTCTGTCCCCATGTCCTCCTCAGCGCCCCCAGTTTCTGGATCTGCTTCATCATAAACAATACATTCCTGATTTCCAATTTCCTGGATTTTCCTCCTCTGGACATGCTGGGATCACCTGTGAGGTGTTCTGACAAGGAAGGAGGGTGTGGAAGTTGCTGTCTCAGCCATTTTAGGGGATACCTATCATTTTTATCAACAAATATGTTAGTAACAGATGGAAAGACTCATCTCTGGGATGAGCCAGGTTGCAAAGAATCCTAAAATATAATGTATTCACAGGAAATGGGAAGTGTAGTGAGATCAGAAGCTGACTGCTGATGGCTTGTGATAGTTTCCAGAGCAAGGGTCAAGCTGTGCCACAGTGGGACACATGGGGAATATCAGGAAAAGTCCAGAGGTGGTGGTGGTGGTGGTGGTGGTGTGTGTGTGTGTGTGTGAGAGAGAGAGAGAGAGAGAGAGAGAGAGAGAGAGAGAGAGAGAGAGAGAGAGACTGAAAGGAGCCTGTACTATGGTTTCTGAGGAAGGAATAGAGGTGAGCAAGTTAGAACTGGCTGGTTTGAATCCTTTCAGTGGGCCTGAGGCATAGATGGTCCTCGTTGTTGGTACTGAAAGTGAGCATGTGGCAGGCGCTTAGTGGTCTAGTGTTGAGAAGCCCCGTGTAGGAAGTAGCAGGAGGGCAGCTTCCCTGGTCCTTTGCTGAGCTCTGTTTGGGAAGGCCAGGGCCCTAAGGTCAAAACTTTAGGATACATGTGCTAGATAGCCTTGGTGTCAGTTGGGGAATTGGTTCCATTGGACTGGCCTGTGGACACATCTGTAGAGTAGTCTTGATTGTTGAGCAATGTGGGAGGGCCCAGCCTGCTATGGGTGGTGCCACCCCTGGGCAGGTTGTTGTGTACTGTATAAGAAAGCAGGCTGAGTCAGTAAACAGCACTCCTCCATGGCCTGTGCCTCAGCTCCTGCCTCCAGGTTCCTGCCCTGAATTCATACCTTGGGCTCCCTGAGTGATGAACTACGACCCAGGAGATGTGAGCTGAATAAACCCTTTCCTCCCCAAGTTGGTAGTGGTCAGTGTGTTTTGTCACAGCAATGAAGAAGCAAACAAGAATGATACAGAAAGCAAAGACATGGCCATTATGAGGAAAGCACATTTACTCCACTGGTGTGGGTGTGTTGTGACAGGGTGCAAAAGATCCAGATCAAATTTGCAACCCTGCCCATGCCCCTCACAATGGGGCAGCTCCCTGCTGCTCTGCAGACCCTATTTATGAGTCAGGTTCTGCTGAGGACCTGTCTTCTCCTTTCCTCTGTCTCCGCTGTTCTGCTGGGTTTCCATCTTTCCTTCAGTGTAGGTTGAGCCTTGGGACCACCTGGTAAAGAGCCCCTGTGCCCAGTGCTCCATCCTGCAGGAGGAGTCAGGGCACCCATGCATCAGGGCCTTGGGACTGTACTTTTTAATCCTAACTGGGCAATATGCCATCATAACTGAAAATCGCCACCAGATTCAGGTGGAACTGGATCACCATTTCTAGAAGAACAAAATTAGGCCCCTACATCTCACCCTGTACAAAAATAAAATCCAAGTGGATCAAAGATCTCAACCTGAAACCTGAATCTCTGAAGGTGATAGAAGAAAAAGTTGGCAGCAACCTACAAGACATAGGCATAGGAAAAGACTTTCTAAATCAAACAGGAGCTGCACAAGAAATAAGGACAAGTGGGACCTCATCAAACACAAAAGCTTTTGTACAACTAAAGAAACAAGGAAGTGAAGAGAAAACCCACAGAGTGCGAGAGGAAACCTTCACCACTGATAGAGCATTAATATCCAGAATATATAAACTACTCAAAAAAACAAAGAAGAAAACAAATGACCTACTCAAAAGATGGAGTAAAGAACTGAACAGAGACTTCACCAGTAAGGAAGTAAAGATGGCTGAGAAACATCTTAAAAAGTGTTCAGCATCTTTAATAATTAAGGAAATGCGGGGCTGGAGAGATAGCCTAGTGGTTAAGAGCACCGACGCTCTTGCAGAGGACCCGGGTTCGATCCCCAGCACCCACATGGCAGCTAAGAACCGTCTGTAACTCCAATTCCAGGAGAACTCCAGTTCCAGGGGAATCCGAGACCCTCTTCTGACCTCCGCGGCATTGCACGACACGGGTGCACAGACCTGCATGCAGACAGTACATTCATACACATACAAAAATAAATAAATTAAAAAAAATAATTAAGGAAATGCAAATTAAAACCAGACTAAGGTATCATCTCACTCCAAAAAGACTGGCCAAGATCAAGGAAATAAAAGACACCAAATGCTGGAGAGGTTGTGGGGAAACAGGAACACTCATCCACTGCTGGTGGGAATGTAAACTCTATAACCATTGTGGAAAGCAGTGCAGAGAACCCTTAAAAGACTCAAAATGAGCCTACTACTTGACCCAGATATACCACTCCTGGGTATATACCCACAAGACTCATCCTACTACAAAGATACATGCACATCCATGTTTATTGCAGCTCTCTTCACAATAGCAAAGAGCTTGAACCAACCCAAATGCCCCTCAAATGATGCCTGGCTAACAAAATGTGGTACATCTACACAATGGAGTTCTATGCAGTGGTAAAGAAAGATGACATCATGAACTTTGCAGGTAAATGGAATGGAACTTGAAGCCATTACGCTAAGTGAAATAACACAGTCCCAGGAAAAAAAAAAAAGGCAAATGGTTTCCCTCATTTATGGATGCTAATACCAAATCCCCAGTTGGCAGGCAAACTGAGTTACTTTATTATTATATTTCACTGTATCTGAAAGCAACTGTGCTATTATAATGTGAATCTCTTAATGGGCTCTAGAATTGACCTACCACTTGTATTCACACATCGTAATTACCATATATGGGTGGAAGCTATGTATTCATATTCTAGAGTAATATAAAATCAAAGGGAAAATGTGACTCCCAAAACATATTTAGGAATTAACATACAGTTTACTCTCAGAGGTCATAATTTTGATACATATATGTTGTTTATATGGGCACAATTTGGAGTAATACAAAGAGGAGGGAACAAAATAAGTATTGATACTTTATAGAATAATTTCAGTATAATCTCTGAGTTATTGAAATATTATAATAATGTATAGTTTACATTGTAAACTTATTGTAAAATTTATATTAAATTCTTATAGAACCTTCAAAAAAGTACATTAAAACATACATCAACTTACTATATAATTTAGAATGTAAAGTTATATTTCTTTTTACCTACATGAAACTTATTGTTAAAATGTGAATCTCTAAACATGTTTTGGAATTAACCTATAGTTTATTTTGAGACTTTGTGATTTTGATTTATGTGTGGAGTGTATGTATGCATATTTTGGAGTAATATAAAATTAAAGGGAACAAAAAAAGAGAGAAAAAAAAACCTGTTCAAAGAACTGACCAAAACTTCTGCATTGAAAATGTTAAAAAAGACTGGGTCTAGATTTGATAATCTTGTTAAAAAAATATATATGTATGTATATATATATATATGAATATATAGAAAAAATAAAAAAATAAAAATAAACTAAAAAAAAGACTGAGAAAAAGATGTAAGATAGGACTTAACATATATGGCAGAATCCACAAACTCTAGGGGATAGGGCGTGAGGGGTGGGCATGGATGGGGGAATGAGTCTAAATTTGATTAAGAAGTGCTGTATGAAATGCTCTCAATAAAACTAACTTAAAATATCATAAGCCAAATAATTCTACCTTTATAAATTACCCTACCTCAGGCACTTTATTATAGCAACAGAAAATGTAGTAAGAAAGGTGTGTGGACTACGAGATGGGTCAGCTCAAGCCACATTGTCAGCTCATGCAAAGTTCTAGGGGAGTTTCCTGATGGACCAATGGCCTTTGGGAGGAAGAGCTGCTGTGTGGAAGTGATGGCACACTAGTGCTGACCCTCAGCACTCCAGGAGAATCCCAGTTCATTCCACCCAACTCCCAAGGAGCCTCAAGGACGTAGTGCAAAACCAACACTTAAGGGTTCAGTGATGCTGACTCGGAGGACACCTGATGCTGGCTCCAAGTGCAGTGGCTTGGCCATGCCCTGGGTCTCTCTCTCTCTCTCTCTCTCTCTCTCTCTCTCTCTCTCTCTCTTTCTCTCTCTCTCCCTCTGTTTTGCATGCATGTCTGTGGAGGCCAGAGGTCAAGGTTAGTGTCTTCCTCAATTGCGCCACTTTGTTTTTTGAGGCAGGGTCTCACTGGGCCTGGAACTCACTGAGTTGGGCTATCCTGGCTAGCCCCAGGGATCCTGCTGTCTGTCTCCCTAGTATTGGGGTCACAGCTGTGTGTCACTGAGCTGGCTTTTTATGTGGTTGCCAGGGATCCAAATCCAGGTCCTTACACTTGTCCATGAGCACTTCATCCATTGAGCCATCATCTCAATCCTGACTTTGGGTTTTTTTAAAAGGATTTATTTACTTATTTTATGTGTATGAGTGTATTGCCTGCATGTGTATAAGGTGCACCTATATGGTGCCAGAGAGGGTATTAGATCCTCTAGAACTGGAGTTACAGTTGTTGACGAACATGTGGGTATTGGGAATTGAACCTGAGTCCTATGGAAGAGCAGCCAGTGCTCTTAACAACTGCACTGTCTCTCCAGTCCCTGACCTGTGGTTCATACAATCCATTGGGCATCACAGTGCAGAATGCAGAAAGAAAGCACAGAGGCCCAGATCCCTGAGATAGGACAGGGATGGCCTTGATTTCTGCCCAGGCACTTAGGTGGTTCTGATAAATCTTACTGAGCGAGCCACTCACTGACTTGAGGCTTTACTGCCCTAGATGATGCCTGTGACGCAGCTGTGTCAGCCTCACCCAGGGCTATAAAAGAATTTCAGACCCCACCTTAGACCTACTCAATCAATCTAAGAAAGTGCATATGGAGACATGGAAGCCTGGCACAGCTGACAGACAAGTGAATACTGATCAATCACTGAACAATCACTCAGCTCCCTCCTGCCAGGCCACACATGTCTTTTGTCCCCCTAACAATAGTTTACAGAAAATGGCATTGAGGTTCAGTGAGGTGAATGACTTCAGAGGCTAAGGTCCACGGGTGGGGAAGCTAAGGCTCTCACCCCAGGGTTCCCATGATCCCTGGTGCACAACAAGCCAGGATACAAACAGCAATGACTTCAGAGGAGGCACCTGGAGATGGGTTTGACTCCACTCACGATGACAAAATACTGCCCAGGCACAGACCAGAGATGTTCACCATTGTGACTCAAACAGGAAAGGGGTTTTCTCCTCCACCCTAGGGTCCTCATCACCCTATCCCTGTGCTTCCCAGTGCCCATACTGTGCTGAAGATCTTGGAAGGGGACTGAAACTCACCATGTTCATCCAGCAGGATGTTGTCCGGCTTGATGTCTCTGTAAGAGAAAACAGGCACAGTGTGAATCCTGAGCCAGCAGAGGCTGGAGCGAGGGACTGCAGGGTGCTGTCTCTCCTTGGAGTGAGGTAACAGACAGGGCAGAGGTAAACATGACATCAGAGACCTGTGTTCTTCCTCCTCTTCCTGGAACTGTGAGCAGATTATTTGAATATTCTGTTCTGCAAGATTCTTGATGACTGACCTCTCAATTCCAGCTGTAATGGTCATAAGAAGCAACAACCTGTATCTTGAAATTGTTTTCCTTGTCGTGATAGAGCGGTGGATGGAGTATGAGGTATGTGTTGGCAGACAGAGGTATGTCCCTTCCTGCTGCTCTTTAGCCTTCCTGCTAGGAGACTCAGGTGTGCCACTTTATGGGGCTGGCAAAGTCAGGATAAAATGTAAAGCAAAAGGGGGCTGGGGAGATTGCGCACTTGGTGAAGAGCCTGCCTTGAAAGCATGCAGGCCCATGTGAATACTGAGTACCACACAAAAGCTGGCTGTGCTATGTGGGCCTGTATCTTGTGTGTGTGTGTGGGGGGACAGATCCTTGGAACTTACTGACCAGCCAGCTAGGCTGAATCAAAGAGGTTCAGGTTCACTGAGACCTGGCCCCCTTCTCAAAAAAAGAAAACAAGGAGAGTGATCAAGGAAGACATTCAACATCAAGCTTTAGCTTCCACGCTTATGTGGACACGCATGTATGTATACACGCACACACTCCACTCCACACGCACACACACACACACACACACACGCACACACAATGTATGTATACATGCACACACTCCACTCCACACGCACACACACACACACACATGTATGTATACATGCACACACTCTACTCCACACGCACACACACACACACGCACACACACACATGTATGTATACATGCACACACTCCACTCCACACGCACACACACACGCACACACACACACACATGCCTCAGAAGCAATCAGGTATGTTTCTGAAGGTTGATGTGGTCACCATCTAGTTCTTCCTGGAGCAGGTGCTGACTCCTCCCCAGGAAACAGCAAACTGCACACAGCAAAATCTGGCTGGGAGTGGGTTTCTAGAAAGTTCTATTCTAAGTTGCTGTCCTAGTTTACTTTCTATTGTAATGAAACAGCTCAGGTAGGAAAGGGTTCATTATCTTACATTTCCCAGGTCACAGTTCATCACTGAGGGCAGCCAGGGCACCCAGGACAGGAACCTAGAGGCAGGAGCGTTGACCAATCCTGCTTACTGGCTTGTTCCTCTGGCCTGTGCTCAGCCTGCTTTGTTATAGAACCCAGTTCCACCTGCCCAGGGGTGGTACCACTACAGTGGGCTGGGTCCTCCCACATCACTCATCAATTGAGAAAATACCTCACAGACGTGCCTCATAGACATGGACATGGCCCAATCCTATGGAGGAAATTCCCTCTACCCAGGTGTGTCAAGCTGACAACTGAACCTATCCAGGAAATTTGCAATGCTAGCAAGGAGCCTCGCATGTCCACATGGAAAACTAAAGATAGAGATTTTCTCTCTGACATGTGGCTTTGTGCACCTAGCACAGTGAAGACCATCTGAAAACATGGAGAGCATAAGTGTGCATAGAAAGTAGGGCAGGAATGTGAGAGCCAGCTTCAACCCCACCCACCTCTCACACACACACACTCGCTCCAGCTCTGTATTAAAATCATGCATTTCAGAGACATGTGCCCCATTCCCTCCTTTATAATAAATGTCAAAGCTACTGTGGCTAATGATAGATTTATTCAAAATAAAGAGCAATTGCTCCTGAGATTATAAAATATTAACTCTACCTGGAAAACACACCCTGATTATTGCTGGTTCCAGGTGATCCCTTCCATCAGGAGGGGAGAAACTCATTGGTTAGCATATATACTTAAAAATTGATTTACACTGTGACTTTTCAAGCCCATGAATTTTGATGAACTAATGTAAATCAGCTCCTCCACCAGTTGATAGAGCAGCCACGTGGACAGAGGGGTGGTAGGTGGAGGATTCTAGGGAGCCCCCCTCCCCCAGGGCAGGAGGAGGTTGAGAATGGAGAGAAGTAGAGGCAGAGGACCCAGGGTCAGTGTGTGAGGACCAAGTCAGCCAACACAGCCCAGGGCAGCTCCCAGCCCAGGGTGGGTCCAGTAGGGTCCCTCAAGAAAGCTCAAAATAAAGCCTGGGCCAAGAAGGCGAGCCAAGATGTCCCTAAGGATGAAAGGATTCAAACGAGCCCCTTAATTTCTTCAATGAATATTAATTAATACTAATTCAGGTACCTGATCAAGATCAAGGGTAGTTAAAAATTCCAGGTGTGGTGGTGCGTGCCTCTAATCCCAGCACTTAGGAGGCAGAGGCAGGCAGATCGCTGTGAATTCAAGGCCAGCCAGGTCTACATAGCGAGTTCCAAGCCAGGGGCTGTGGGAAGACCCTGTATAAGAAAGACCAAAAAGGGGAGGGGCTTGATGGGTGCTAAGGGAGAGCCACTTTTCTTTGGGTGGGGGCTGTCGATAGGATGCTCATGTCACAGTGGCTCAGAGGGGGTGACAGAAGGTGAAGGCATGACAAGCAAGGACAGGCAGCATCTCCTCATGCACACGAGGCAGCCTGAGATCAAGAGGAAAAACCCTGTGACGGGCTTCTGGCCAGTGGAATGCACTGGTTTTCTTTGCTTATCACGTACAGCAGAGTAAAAGGGACATCACTCTCCTGAGAATGTCACCTCATCTCACTGTGCAGTGCAAGTCCTCCTCACTGTCCTGGAAGGCAAGAGCTACCATGTGTGAGCAGGTCACTTGCCTGGCCCATGCAGAGTGAGTCAAGAGCTTGGGAGAGGACCGAAGTTCCAGAAAAGAATGCTGTCCCAGGGACTCCTGACTTCCAGGGTCCCGAGACCCTAGCTGAAGAGCTAGGGAGGGCTGGGCATGGACTCTGGAATAGAAACATTGGTGGTTATGAGTTGCTAAGTTAATGGCAATTACTTCTGTGGGACTATTGCACTAGTCACATGCTCCCGGGCATTCTACACTGAGCCTCAGTTTCCCCATGTGGAAGGTGTGCAGCCCTTCAGCTGCCATACTGTAAGCAGCATTGGCCCAGCTCAGCCTGGTCCCCTGGCTACAATGTTGAATCCAGCAGGTGTCAGGATGAAACAGCTTGGGAGAATTCCAGGCCAGGTTTTTGAACTTTAAGCAAAGCAGGTTAGACTTTGTCTGGACATGATTTGCTGGGCAGACTCTGGTCAAGTTGGTGGAAGAAGGGGAGGGCAGAGCTGCTCTGGATTTAATAGTGTTTTCTGGGCAGGGTGCCTTATCAGAACCTCTGGTTCATCAGTTTTGAGACCATCCCCTGCAGCTCTGTATTAAAATCTATTTTTCAGAGTGATCATATCTTAGCTCTAGGACATCACCCTGCTGAAAATGAGCTGCATGTCCAGAAGGGGCACAGAGTGCCTGGTGTGGACAAGGCTGCCGTGACCATGCTTGCTAAAGACCCGCTCATCATTTTTGAGCCCTGCAGGATGACACTGCACTGTCCTTCCTCTATGTAAGCCTCCTTGTGTTTTTCTGAGACTAATAACTTGGTAGGTGGATTCTGGGATTCGGTGCACCTGGTATAATCTCAGAAATGAAAGGGAGTGATTCTAAGACAGGGCTGTAAGTTTAAGTCTGTCAGGTAAGGGAATTTAAGATAACCAGTAAGCACACTGTCATGCATTTGAAAACAAACATGACTCAGTTTAAAGATGCAGAAGCAATTCTTTCAATATACATAAGCTATGAAGGGGTAGTGCCTTGTAGGCAGCATGAACCCCACACAGCTGCAGATGCCACCGTCCTCTTGCTCTATGGCCAGGCCCTGCTTTGTGGGAGGGCATTCCTGTAACTCTGCCAAGAGTGGCCACCAGCATGGTTGACACTGATTAATTCAGCTCAAAGGTGTTGCCCTCCAGGGGGCTGGGTTAAATGGCTAACTAAGGCAAGTCCATTTGCCTTGGTACTCCCTACCACTTCTCCAGGAAATTTCTAAGTATTCATAATTCACAAGCATGTCCAAGGTGCACTGGGACTGACAAATTCCTTCTTGGATGAGCCAGGCAAGTGACCCTCTCTCGGGCACAGTGAGGGGGCCATTTCCTACAAACTCTGACATCAGCAGTTCCCAGAGTCTGCACAGCAGCAATCAATCAGCAATCAAGAAAATGTCCCACAGACAGGGCAGGCTAATCCTATGGACGAAATTCCTTAGCTGAAGTTCCTTCTTCCCAGGTAACTCTAGTTTGTGTCAACTAGACAAAAACTAACTGGCAACCATGGCCACACCTGAGTTACAGCATCTCTGGAGCCAGCCATAGCCAGCTCTGTCCTCTTCCCATGGTCCTCCTCCTGAGAATTTCCGTCTCACTGACCCTGCACTCTGGGCCTCACCCTCTGTGCTATTCACTGTGTCCTTATCCTGGTCTCTTCCCCAGACTTCTCCACACCTGCTCCCTGGGAGGGATTGGGAGAAGAAAAATGCACCACAACACTGAATACATCCCCACCTAACAGTAGCATGTGGCTTCAGGTACCCTCGTTCCCATCTCTATTTCTCTCTCTCTTTGCATCTACACCCCCCAATCCCTGCATTCAGGCAGCCTCCATTCAGTCAGCCTTCATTCCCTCTTTCCCCACAGCCCACAGTCAGGCAAGCAACAAGTCTGCCTTCCTCCCTCTGTGGATCAGTGTCACTCAGCACTTCGTGTATCACTGCAGCAAGGCAGTCACCCTCCGTCAACCCTTCTCATGATTTACCTGCTGAAGAAACCACCAGAATCACACGCCATTTAGTGACCAGAGGAATTCTGAACAATGCATTGTTAGGTGACTTTGGAGCCATGGGAAGACTGCAGAGTGTGCTTGTCCCCACCTTGAGGGTGTGGCTGCTACTGACCAGGCACGTGGCTGAACCAAACACCCACTCAAGTCAACCCCAACAAGGGCAGGCATTTGTTATCTAAACAGAAAAGATGCAGTATGGAAGTGGGTAGGAGAAAGTTTTCATCTCCATGGTAATCCTAGGGACCATCACGCATATACTGTACCCACATGGAAATGTGTCATACATGACAAAGCCTACAGGCCCCCCCATCTTCCGGCCCTCATGACCTGGATCCGTCTGGCTCCATCTGGCTGCTCTAGTCTGCACAGCTGAACAGCTTGGCTCCATGGGCTCACCCTGCTGTGCCCTTGTCTGGGAGGGCCGATCCACACACGTGGATTCCCATCCCCGTTTGTTGACCTTAGCTTCTCGCACCCTGTTACCTCCAGCCCTTGCTTCTTTCTGAACACCTTTCTGTTACTCACATGACTGTCTTCCTCACTCCTTCAAGAACGCAGGGGCTGTTCCCTCACTGTATGCTCAGATCAGGGACAGCACCCACCAGCACACAAGGAAGAGTTGTTTCTGTGTTTGGACCATGTGCCTGACCCAACACTGGACTCACTGAGAAAAAGCACCCCCCATCAGCATGATGTATAGGCTCCTTAAAACGCAGGGCTCTGGTGCCTGGCCCTGCTTGCTTCCTTTAGAAGCTGTGCTCCAGCTTGAGGCCCTGCAGCACACTAGGGGCTGGGGTGCTCAGTTTGATCGCCATGCAGGGTCTATATTTACCTCTTGATTCATGCGTAAGTCCATATGGATGGGAATGGGTCAGGCTGGCAGGGCAAATGCCCCAGCACCCACCCACCTGCTCATAGCTGACCACAGGGCCCAGGCTGGCACCAAGGAAGGTGTCTGCTCACACTTTACCAGAGAGCCTTGGCTTGCCAGAAGTCTGTGCAGTGCTCTGGCAGTGAACTGATATCAATGAGCAGGGTTGCTATTTTTAGAGCCCAGATCCTATGAGTTTTATCCAATGGGGCATGCTGCCAAGATGCACCAGAGTCCCAGAGTAGTGGACTGTCAGGACTGGGATGGACATTTAGACTGAAACCAACCATCCCTAGGTCTTATAATCTTTCTGAGCCTCAGTGTCCTCATCTGTAAAGTGGGTTCATCATTGTAGCTGCCTCCAAAGGTCACAGGAGAAATCAATATGATGACACAAAACAGTGGCTCAGCCTTGGCCTACAAAGAGGGCTGAGCTAACTCGGCAAATATGTAAACATGCCTGAGTTCCAAGTAAGAAAACCCTGCTTGGGAAGAGGGAAATGCTGGTTCTATGGAAAATTGATAAAGTGAGATACCCAATGTAGCAAGCAAAGGTCTGGCATTGAGGTCCAGAGAGAGGAGAGCAGAGCTTTGCTCAGGCATGGGAGGGAAGCTGCCAGGAATGCGGGGAATAGAGGTTCCGAGGGGACCAGAGGGCACCAAGTGACAAGCCAAGGCCTTTGAGAAGACCGAAGAGCGTCTGGTGGATGTGCTGGCACAGGACTATAGCCCATGTCTTGAAGAAGTAGAGGCAGAAGGACTACAAGGCCATCTTGGGCAACTTAGAGGGGTGGGGATATGACCCAGCAAAGTGCCAGCCTAGCCAGTGCGAAGCCTTGGATTTAATCCCCTGTTGCAGGGTGGGAGTAGAAAGATGGATGGGCTCCTAAGGGCTTCAGGTAGGCAGAGGAAGTTGGAGAGGAGGCCGGGCCAGGCCAACTGAGGGTGCGGACCTTCTGAGACCATCACATTTCATGGAGGACTGTGAGGACCAGAGGGATTGTCAGCCAACCTTAGAAGCACATACTAACTTCACTAGGTCATACCAAGCAAGCTATTCTCTAGAAATGCTCATCTAGTCCTAATTAGGTGGCACAGGAGGCCCAGGTGATTCAGGCATCTAGCTCTTTGGCATTAGACACTTGCCAATAGTCCCTTTTAATTTTTTTAATTAATTTTTTATTTATTTCTGTATGTGTATGAATGTACTATCTGCATGCAAGTCTGTGCACCCGTGTCGTGCAACGCCGCGGAGTTCAGAAGAGGGTTTCGGATTCTCCTGGAACTGGAGTTCTCTTGGAATTGGAGCTTCAGACGGTTCTCAGCCGCCATGTGGGTGCTGGGGATCAAACCCGGATCCTCTGCAAGAGCAGTCGGTGCTCTTAACCGCTAGGCCATCTCTCCAGCCCGCCAATAGTCCCTTTTAATAAAGGAAAAGAGCAGTCTCTGATGCACAGTGATATCTAAGTAGCAATGACGAGTGCTATAATTTATTTTATATATTTATAATTTTTGTGTGTTCACACATGTGTTTGTGGGTAGACAGGCCATAGTACATATGTAGGTCAGAGGATAACTTGTATTCTTTGGAACCCAGGGAGCCAACTCAGGTAATCAGACTTAGGGTCAAGCACCTTTATCCACTAAGACAGCTTGTCAGCCCTAATAATGCCATTTTGATTTCACTGAGTATATGTTTGTGGTCTGAATATGGATGCCCCTATTCATATGTGGAAACATAATGCTCAATGCCATTAAAAGAGGTGCAGGGAGGTGCTTAGAAGGTCACTGGGTCCTGTGGGGTTTCCCTCCATGAGAGATGAGAGCCCTTACTGTGGAGAGTGAAAGAGCTGCTGTCTTTGCCAGGGAGGACACAAAGGCCCCATCTGTGAGGAGCACAGACCCTGCTAGTCTTGATCTTGTAACCTTCCCATGCTCCAGAACTGTGAGCAAGACATCCTGTTGTTCATAAATTATCTGCTCTAAGGTGTTTGTTATAGTAGTCTGAACAAACTAAGACAGTCTTGTTTATGACAAGCACAGCTGCTGCTCACAGGACAGTCTTATTTATGATGAGCACAGCTGCTGCTTTACAGGACAGTCTTGTTTATGACAAGCATAGCTGCTGCACAGGACAGTCTTGTTTATGAGGAGCACAGCTGCTGCTCACAGGACAGTCTTGTTTATGACAAGCATAGCTGCTGCTCACAGGACAGTCTTGTTTATGATGAGCATAGCTGCTGCTGCACAGGACAGTCTTGTTTATGATGAGCATAGCTGCTGCTGCACAGGACAGTCTTGTTTATGACAAGCATAGCTGCTGCACAGGACAGTCTTGTTTATGACAAGCATAGCTGCTGCACAGGACAGTCTTGTTTATGACAAGCATAGCTGCTGCACAGGACAGTCTTGTTTATGACAAGCATAGCTGCTGCACAGGACAGTCTTGTTTATGACAAGCATAGCTGCTGCACAGGACAGTCTTGTTTATGACAAGCATAGCTGCTGCACAGGACAGTCTTGTTTATGACAAGCATAGCTGCTGCACAGGACAGTCTTGTTTATGACAAGCATAGCTGCTGCACAGGACAGTCTTGTTTATGACAAGCATAGCTGCTGCACAGGACAGTCTTGTTTATGACAAGCATAGCTGCTGCACAGGACAGTCTTGTTTATGACAAGCATAGCTGCTGCACAGGACAGTCTTGTTTATGACAAGCATAGCTGCTGCACAGGACAGTCTTGTTTATGACAAGCATAGCTGCTGCACAGGACAGTCTTGTTTATGACAAGCATAGCTGCTGCACAGGACAGTCTTGTTTATGACAAGCATAGCTGCTGCACAGGACAGTCTTGTTTATGACAAGCATAGCTGCTGCACAGGACAGTCTTGTTTATGACAAGCATAGCTGCTGCACAGGACAGTCTTGTTTATGACAAGCATAGCTGCTGCACAGGACAGTCTTGTTTATGACAAGCATAGCTGCTGCACAGGACAGTCTTGTTTATGACAAGCATAGCTGCTGCACAGGACAGTCTTGTTTATGACAAGCATAGCTGCTGCACAGGACAGTCTTGTTTATGACAAGCATAGCTGCTGCACAGGACAGTCTTGTTTATGACAAGCATAGCTGCTGCACAGGACAGTCTTGTTTATGACAAGCATAGCTGCTGCACAGGACAGTCTTGTTTATGACAAGCATAGCTGCTGCACAGGACAGTCTTGTTTATGACAAGCATAGCTGCTGCACAGGACAGTCTTGTTTATGACAAGCATAGCTGCTGCACAGGACAGTCTTGTTTATGACAAGCATAGCTGCTGCACAGGACAGTCTTGTTTATGACAAGCATAGCTGCTGCACAGGACAGTCTTGTTTATGACAAGCATAGCTGCTGCACAGGACAGTCTTGTTTATGACAAGCATAGCTGCTGCACAGGACAGTCTTGTTTATGACAAGCATAGCTGCTGCACAGGACAGTCTTGTTTATGACAAGCATAGCTGCTGCACAGGACAGTCTTGTTTATGACAAGCATAGCTGCTGCACAGGACAGTCTTGTTTATGACAAGCATAGCTGCTGCACAGGACAGTCTTGTTTATGACAAGCATAGCTGCTGCACAGGACAGTCTTGTTTATGACAAGCATAGCTGCTGCACAGGACAGTCTTGTTTATGACAAGCATAGCTGCTGCACAGGACAGTCTTGTTTATGACAAGCATAGCTGCTGCACAGGACAGTCTTGTTTATGACAAGCATAGCTGCTGCACAGGACAGTCTTGTTTATGACAAGCACAGCTGCTCACAGGACAGTCTTGTTTATGACAAGCACAGCTGCTGCTCACAGGACAGTCTTGTTTATGACAAGCACAGCTGCTGCTCACAGGACAGTCTTGTTTATGACAAGCACAGCTGCTGCTCACAGGACAGTCTTGTTTATGACAAGCACAGCTGCTGCTCACAGGACAGTCTTGTTTATGACGAGCATAGCTGCTGCTCACAGGACAGTCTTGTTTATGACAAGCATAGCTGCTGCACAGGACAGTCTTGTTTATGACGAGCATAGCTGCTGTTCACAGGACAGTCTTGTTTATGACAAGCATAGCTGCTGCTCACAGGACAGTCTTGTTTATGACAAGCATAGCTGCTGCTCACAGGACAGTCTTGTTTATGACAAGCATAGCTGCTGCACAGGACAGTCTTGTTTATGATGAGCACAGCTGCTGTTCACAGGACAGTCTTGTTTATGACAAGCATAGCTGCTGCACAGGACAGTCTTGTTTATGACAAGCATAGCTGCTGCTTCATAGGACAGTCTTTTTGGAACTACTGAGAAAATCACCCACTTAATTAGTACCAGGTGACATTAAGATCCACCAAGAGTAGAAGAGGATGTTTTTAGGGCTTTATGATGAGTTACAGGATTGGGTAGGTTTAAGAGATAGTGTTTATTCTTTTAGTGTCTGATGGCCAGAGTTCACTCTAGATGCCATCAGGGCCATGGTCCTTTGATGACTGTTGGGGAGAGTCCTCCTGCCTTGTTCAGTTTTAGATGGTTCCTGGTGCTCCCTGGCTGTGGCAGCATCTGTTTCACAGAGCCTTCTTTCTTCCCTGTCCTGTGTGCCCTTTTCTTTCTCTTAAAGACATTAGTCCCTGAAGTTAAGATTTAGTCTTGTGTAGGATGAGCTCATTTCTAGCTGACACCAGAAAATATCCTATTTCCAAATGAGGTAACAGTTTGGGGTCTCATGTATGTTATTTTGAGGAGGACACCGTACAGTCATCTGAGTCACTGAAAATAGAGTAAGGGCCTTGACTATACGACCCAGAGGAACCCGGCAGGTATTGACATCCTATGTTACAGAAGGATCAGCGCTATATGGAGGGAGGACAGGAGAATTGCAGGTCAAGACAAGGTTGGGGAGGGATGAGGAGGGAGGGTATCACAAGTCTTTCAAGGCCCCACAGGATAAGGGCAGAAATCAGGCAGTGTGCTGCCATGAGGGTGCAGACCCTAGGAAGCACCATCAATGCTGGGCAGCCTGGGGGAGGCCCAGCCTAAGGAAAAGATGAACAGTGTTTTCATGCTGGTCCTGATGTGTGGTATGTGGTATGTGGGAGATACCTGGTGGTATTGGTAACTGATAACTTGGGGGAGGAACAGGGAGATGGTCCAGCAGAAACATGGACTCACCCCCAATCCTGTCTTGGTCCACCTCCAGCTGTGGCTGATACAGATGCACAAGCTGTGCTCTAGAGTTGTCAAAACCCCCAGCTTCCTCTTCTCCCTCTGTTATCACGGGTGCCCTCCCCTCCCCCAAGGTAGAATCATAGCTCCAAATCTTCCCCAGTCCCAGAAAGCCTGTCTCAGTTCCGGGCTGATGCCAATCATTTCTCAACTGTGTTAGTGACAAGCTTCACTTACAGTTCAAGTAAGGTACCCTTCTCTGACCTCATCTGTGAAGTGTGTGCGTGTTTCTGTTGTTGTTGGTTTTTTTTTTTGTGTTTTTTGGTTTTTTTTTTTTTTTTTTTTTTTTTTTTTTTTTTTTTTTTGGTACTATTTGCTTAGAGTATTTTTTTTCTTTTTACATGTTGGTGAGTCTTTTCGTATGGTTGTTTTATTTGTGCGTAATAGGAGATTAGGTTTTGAACATCATGATCTTTGCATGTTAGGGGTTGGATGGGAGCTGCGTGAGGTATATTATGGTATAGTGAAGTAACTTGTGCATCTCAGAAATAAGCAATGATGTGTGAATGGATTTCTCCTCATCTGTGGATGCTGGAGTGTGCGTACCTGGGAGGTAGTGGATGGTGGGGTCTGGTGGTTTGGGTGTGGTTAGTGTATCTGTGGTGTTGTTGGGTCGGGCTTATGGCAGTTGTGTTGTTGTAAAGCTTGATGTAGCGGTTAAGGGTTTGTTTTTTTTTTCTCATTAGTCTGATGCTGTGTTGGGTGTGTGGTGTTATACGTGGTGATTCTTGAATAGTACTTGGTTGGCTGGTCGGTTATTGTGTTTGTTTTATTATTTTGGTTGGTTTGGTTTGTAGGTATTTTGGTTGGTCGGGCCTTAAGTCTAGGTTTTTGGTTCGTTAGATACGGGAGGAGCTTAATTAACTCATTTTTTATTTTTTTTTTTTTTTTTTTCAGTAGTTTTTTATGTTTTTTGTATTTTTTTTTTATATGTTTGGGTTTTGTTGGTTTAAGTATTGGGTGTTTTTTTTTTTTTTTTTTTTTTTTTTTTTTTTTTTTTTTTTTTTTTTTTTTTTTTTTTATTATTTTTTTATTTGTTTGTTTTTTTTTTTTTTTTTTTTTTTTTTTTTTTTTTTTTTTTTTTTTTTTTTTTTTTTTTTTTTTTTTTTTTTTTATTGTTTTTGTTTTTTTGGGGTGCGGTCTATGCACGATTTTTTATGTTCGTTATGGACCTCGGACGATGTCATTTCATTGGTGGGTTTATGGGATGAGTTTGCTTCTTTCATGTTGATTTATCTTATAGTGCTAGGGTAGGGGCTGTGCTTTGAGATTTTTGGTGTTTCGTTCTATTTTTGTCTAGTTTGTTTGTTGTTTTGATGTTGTGTTTGGTGCTGTTGGTGTAAGTTTCTGATTGAGTTTGGGTTGTTGATTGGTGTTAATGTAGTTGAGTTTGAGGGAATTTATTTTGTGATTAGATACTGTTGTTTGTTAAAATATGTATCTAGGCTTTGCGTGTTTTTGTCGAGACTTGGTTTTTAATTTTTTTGTTGTTGTCTTGGTTTTGTTTTTGGTCTTTGTGATTTTGCTGTGAACAATCTGTCATACCTGTGTTGGATTGAATTGTCAGCATACCACATTTGTTTTGGGTTCTGGAGTGGTCTTGTACAGGTGATACTTTTTGGTTTCTCCTGTTGGGTTTGGGGCCGTCTCTTTAGGAGTGGTTTCATTTATTTTTTTGTTTTTTGTTGTTTGCCTTTGTGGTCCAGGGATGACTGTATGTGCATTAGGGTTATGGCTGAGCTTTGTGGTTGAGAATGTAGTGTTCTTTTCTGTTTGTATTGTTGTATGTTCAGGGGCCGGCAGTTGAGGTTGGCGTTGTGTTATAGTTTGGTGGTAGGGGTGTTGGTTTTTGGTGATTCTCTATTGGGCTTCACCAGTATCAGTCTATTAAGAGTTTGGTATATTTTTGGAGTGGTTGTGCGTTATGTGGTTAGCGAAGGTCTTTGGTGGTCTTCGTTTAAAAGGTGTTAATTGCCTTGGGTTCTGGGAGAGTGGGAAGGCTCTTTTGAAGCTTTTGTGTTGGGGGCGTCTGGGGCTTATATGGTGGTTAGTGGGTTGTGATGTATTGTGTCTTGTGTTTGGAGTGGTTTAGGATCATATCGCGAAAAGCGAGCCAGGTGCTCGCGTCATGTTCGGTTGGCGGCTGTGGTCTCAGATGTTGTCTTTTGTGGTGGTTCTAAATGAGTGCTTTCCTCTTGGTATTGTTTGATTCTTGTGTTTCGCTTGAAGATCCAGATTCACCTCAGACCTGACTCGTTGAGAAATAAAAAAACTCTCTCTTGGTTAATCGTGGGCTATTTACGTGGCCTTAACATCCAAAGGAAAGTAACCAGAAAGTATTGGTAGTAGTAGAGTCTGATAAATTTGGGTGCTTTCATTTGTTTAACTTTTGAGTAATCTTAGTTAAAAGGAGGGGTGTAGTGGTCAGTTTATATGCAAGTTGTGGGTGGTGTCTGCCTTATCTTAGGCGGGGCGTATTTTGTTGCGTTTGTGGGGACCTGTGTGCTCGTGGATTAGGTGGTGGGTGTTGGTTTCTTTTTTTTTTTTTTTTTTTTTGCCATTTCTTTCTTTTTTTAAAGATGTGAGTAGACATCTATGCTGTGTGGTTGGGTTTTGTTCAACGGTTGGGGCTCGGCAGTTATCTGTGGTAGCGTGATTAGGGGCTGTGGGCTTATGGGTGCCTTTGGGCTTCAATGATATCCTTTTTTTCCTTCTAGTGCTATGATGGTGGGTGGTTGTATAGTGGATGACATTTAAGCGTATCTTGTGGATCGTTGGTGGATGGGTAGGCCTTGACTGGGGCGATGTTGTTTTACAGGGTTTCTTTTGGAGATGATTGTATCTGGGATAAGTAGTTGGCTGCGCGCTATTTTTGTTTGTTTTGTGATGCTTGGGTGTACGCATGTTTGGTGTCTGTGTTTTATCGGTGTTGAGACATTGTGTTGTAGAGATGTGTGGAATATGTCAAGGACAGGTGGTGCTTTAACCTCATTTGGTGCCCAGGAGGGAGGTTGGTCCGTGGTTGAAGGTGTGTGTGTGGTGTTTGTGGGTGTGCGTTGGAAGTGTGGTGGTGATCTATGGTGTGTGGTTTGGGCTGGGGCGGTGTGTGTTGTGGTTTGTTGGCTTGCGGATGGTGCTTGGTATGCTGGTGTGTGGCGGTCTTGTTTTTGTGTGGGCGTTTATTTTCGTTGCTGTCGGTTCGGTGGTGGGTTTCTTTGGGTGTTTTGTGAGTTGTGGGGGGTGTGTGTGTGTTCCGGATTTGGTTTTTCTGGGGGTTGTGGGGCGCGTAGGGCGGGGTGGTGTGTTGCTTCGTGGTGTGGGTTGCTGGGGTTGTGGCTTCATGCTGGTGTTTTTGTGTTGTTTGGGTGGTTCTACGTCGTGTTGCTGATGTGGGCACTGGGTCGGTGTGTTGTGGGTTTTGGCTGGGGGGGTGCCGGTTTGTTGTGGTGTGGTGTTTAGATGCTTGGCTGGCCTTGATTTGTGTGTTTTTTATTTTTTTTGTGTGTTGGCTGTTGCTGATGGTGTGTGGCTGGCTAGTCGTCGCTGCACGGTGGCGTCCGGCGGCGGTTGCGCAGTTCGCGCTGGGGTTTTGGCGTTGGAGTCATTCGCCGTGGTTGTCCGTTGCGGTGTGGGCGCGACGGGGTCTTGTAAGGCCGGGTGTCGGGTACCGTGGGCCTTCTCCCCGGCTCTCACCTACTGCCGGCTGGCTTTTGGCAACCCGGAGTCCTCTGTCTGGGTGTTCTGGTGCGAGGTTGCGGCTGTGTCTCCCGTGCTTGCCTTCTTCCTTACTCGCGTCTGGGCCCAGCCGTCCGTGCTTGGCACGCTGGGCTCCGAGTTGCCAATGTGGTCGCGGTCCCGCGACGGCGCGACGGTGCCCCTCGCTGACTCGCGTGCCCGTTCGCGCTGAGGACTTTCGATCGGGCTCTCTCGCGCACCTTCGCCTTGGCCCCGCGTGCTGGCGATATGGTGGGCTCAATGTGCCTGAAGCACAAGCATCCCTCATTGACATCTGCTCCACGTAGGCTGGAGCTCTCTTTGTTTGCGCTTTGTCTTCTGTGCAGGTCTCTTGTGCAGTCAGGTTGGCTTGCAACTTCCTATGTGCTGAAGGTCTGGCTTTCGAATTTTCTGATTTCCTGTTTATCTTCTGCGTGTCCGGTTCCCGGCATGTCCTGACGGTCTTGTTAAGAACCTCTGAGTCCTGGGGGGCGGGGAACCTGGGCCGTCCTCTCGGCAAACCACTTTCTGCCATTCGCCGACATTACTAGCTTGATTGCACCTGTTTCTCGGGTTTGTATTTTGGTTTGTTTTTAGTTTTTCTTCGGCTGTTGTGGTCTCATTTGGGGAGTTTTTGTCTCCAGAGCTGGGAGTTATGTTCCGTTCTGGCCTTGGAAGGGGCGGGGTTGAGTTCCGGTCTCTGTAGCACTGTCAGAACTCAATGTGAAGGAGGGCCAGTAGGCTGCCTCTGTCTGAGTCAGGGACTAAGGTGTGTGCCAATTCGGCCATACATTTTTTGTTAATGGCAAAGAGAAGATGTTGATTGGGTTACTTAGAATACTGAGGAAGGCATGTATAGGGTGAAGGGGTCATAATGGCCTTTACATCTCAGCTCTTCTGCTGCGAAAGAAGCTGAGAGATGATACTTAATTGATTGAACTTGGCCATGTTCTAATAAAACAGCACTGATAAAGCCAGGTGGGGTGGGTTTGTCTTGAGGGCCATGGCTTATTGATACGTGCATTAGATCAGAGAAAGAAAGCAAGTGAGCGATTACTCTTGGTGAGGAGTAGCAAAATGGAAATGGGTCAGAAAAGCATGAACGTCACCAGCACAACTTCGGGGAGAAGGGAACCAGGACCCCACAGTGTCGCCCTTCTTCTCAGGCCCAGCAGGCTTACTAAAAGCCGCTGATAATCCTTCAAAAAAGAAGGGTTTGCTGGAAACTGAAAGACTGTCGTACGACAGAAAGGCTTTTAAGATCCAGGGTATTCAAAGGCATGGAAAAGAAGGACAATGCCTCCCTGATCTATCTGAGGTGGATTGTTGGGTGGAGGTGACTAGAGGGGATGTAGCAGGACGACTAGAACTCACCATACACCAACAACACACCATCACACTTATAATATTTTTTTTACTTATAGTATTTTAAAAATTCTGGACAATATCAAGCGGCCTTGTATAAGAAATATAAGAAGCACTTCCATAAAATGAATACTGTGGTTAGACATAATGTCATGACAAATAGTTTTTTATTGATTTTTGTATCTTATATATAAATATACATACATACCTTATATATATAACAAAAAATTCTAACTTTGAAAATATGGTAGCTTAGTTTAGAAATGTTCTAGGGATAAAATATAAGAGCACAGTTTTAGATACAGTTAAGTTGCTTAGTTTGTTTAAAATAGGTTAATTGGACATAGCATCCACAGATGAGGGATCCACATTCATCATTTGTTTTTTGGAATGGTATTATTATTAAATGATATATATGTTCCATATTTACATGCAAGAGTTCATGGTTCTTTTATGTGCAAGAACATCCATTGTGTAGATGTACCAATTTTTGTTAATTATCATCATTTAGGAATTGGGTTGTCCAGCTTTTCACTATTGTGAAAAGAGAGTGACATAAACATGGACTGTGCATGTATCTCTGCATTAAGATGAAGTCTTGTGGGTATATACCAGGAGTGGTATGACTGGGTTCAGGTGGCAAGCTATTTAGAGTCTTTTAAGGGTTCTCCACCATTGCTTTCCATAGTGGCTGTATGAGTTTATATTCCCACAGCAAGTAGATGAGTGTTTCCCTTTCCCCACAACCTCTCCAGCACTTAGTATCATTTGTTTTCTTGATCCTAGCCAGTCTTATCAGAGTGGGATGATATCTTAAAGTGGTTTTAATTTGCATTTCCTTAATTATTAGCGACAATGAACACTTTTTCAAGATGTTTTAAGATGTTTCTCAGTCATCTCTAATTTCCAACTTGTGAAGCTCTGTTCAGCTCTTTGCTCCATCTTCGAGTGAATCATTTGTTTTCTTTTTTTGAGTAGTTTTATAATTCTGGATGAATCAATGTATCAGTGAATGCTTCCTCCCACTCTGTGGGTTTCTCTTCACTTCCTTGATTGTTTCTTTTGATGTACAGAACTTTTGAGTTGTAATGAGGCCCTATCTCGTCAATTGTCAATCTTTATTTCTTGTGCAGCTGCTTTCTGGTTTAGGAGTTTTCTTATGCTATGTCTTGTAGGTGCTACCAACTTTTTTTCTTCATCACCTTCAGGGTTTTGGTTTCACATTTGAGGTCTTTGATCCATCTGGAGTTGACTTCTGTCAGACAAAATAGACTTAAAAGTAAAGAAATCAGAAGAGGCAAAGAGGGCCATTACATTTATGAGATAGGGGTTTAATTTTATTCTTCTCAAGTGGTGATCAAAGTTTTGCCAACACGACTTGCTGAAGATGCTGTCTTTCATCCATTGTGTCTTCTTGGTCCCTTGTCAAATATGAGGTGGCAGAAATAGTATGCGTTCAAGTTTGGAATTTTCAGTTTGTTCCATTGGTCTACAGGTCTGTTTTGTTGTGACCAATACAAGCTGTTTTAATGATATAGCCCTGTAGTATAGTTTGAAGTCTGGTATAGAGATTCCCCCTCCCCCAGGGCTGGAAGGAATGGCCTAGCGGCTAAGAGCACCAACCGCTCTTACAGAGGACCCGGGTTCGATCCCCAGCACCCCACATGGCAGCCGAGACCATCTGAAACTCCAATTCCAGGAGAACTCCAGTTCCAGGGAATCCGATGCCCTCTTCTGACCTCCGCGGCATTGCACGACACGGCGCACAACCTACATGCAGACAGTACATTCATACACATACAGAAATAAATATAAAAAAAAAAAGAGATTCCCCCTGTCTTGCTCTTTTTCCTTAGGGTTGCTTTGGTTATTCGTGTCTTTTGGTTTTCCATATGAAATTAAGGACTTTTTTTTTTTTTTTTTAAGCCTTGAAGAAACCTTGGGGATTTTTGGTTGGGATTGCTTAAATGTTAAGTTTGGGTAGAATGGACATTTTTACTATATTAATTTTTCCAAACCATGAGCATGGCAGGTTTTTCTATCTTTTGATGTCTTCTCCAATTTTCTTCTTCAGGGGTTTAATTTTTTTTTTGTAGAGCTCTTTGGTGTCTTTGGTTAGGTTTGTTCCTAGGTATTTTATTGTTTTTGAGGATATTGTGAGTGGGAAGTTTCTCCTTGTATTCCTTCTTTGGTTGCTTTTTGTTGGTTAAAGGAAAGGACTACTGGTTTTTCTAGGTAATTTTTGTATCTCACCCTTTACTGAAAACTCTTAATCATTTCTAGAGTTTTCTGGTGGAGTTTTTAGCATCCCTTAGGTAAACAATCATATTTCATCAGCAAAAAGGAATAGCTTGACTTCCCTCTTTCCAATTAGTACTCCTTTAATTCCCTTTTCTTGCTTATTGCCCTAGCAAGTGTTTCAAGCACTATATTGAAGAGGAGTGGTGACAGGGGGCAGCCTTGCCAAGTTTCCTTTATGGGAATGCTTCTCTCTTTTTCTCCATTTAGGATGATGGTTGGCTTTGTTTCCTGTATAGCTGGTTATTACTTGAGGAATGATCCCTCTCAATCCAATCTCTCTAGGACATTAAACATGAAGGGATGCTTATATTTGTCAAGGCTTTTTTCTGCCAATCCATTGAGGATGATCATGTGGTTTTTGTCTTTCAGTTCCATTTACTGTGTTTATTATTTATTGATTTCATGTCTTGAACCATCCCTGCATCTCTGATATGAATCCAACCTTGCATCATGATGGATGATCTTTTTGATTGGATTTGTATGCAGTTTGCAAGTATTTTGTTGCAGATTTTTGCATCTGTGTTTTTGTTGTCTATTTTTTTTTTTTCTTTTTTTGGGTTGTATCTTTGCCTGGTTTTGGTATTAGAGTGATGCTGGGCTTTAGGAGGACTTTGGAAGATTTCCATCTGCTTATATCTCCTGAACAATGTGAGTAATAATGGTTGTAATGTCTTTTTGAAATGTTTGTTATAGAATTTGTTGTGAAACCATCTGGGCATGGGCTTATTTTAGTGGGAGGTTTCTTATTACATCTTCATTTCTTTCATATATAGGGTCGTTTAAGCTGTTGATCTCTTCTTGGTTAAGCTTTTGGGTGATTCCCAGGATTTCGATATTCATCCATTCTCCTAGTTTTCAAACTTAGTGGTAACGGTTTTTGACAGTCTTCCATATGATTTTCCTGGAACTTTTCCATTGTCTGTTGCTGATATTCCCTTTCAGCACATCTTCTATTGATTTGGAAGTTGTTCTTTCTTTCCTTTGGTTAAGGCCCTAAGAGTGTCTATTTCATTTATTCTCTCCAAAGAACCAACCTTTTGGATCTCATTGATTTTTTTGTATTGTTTCTTTGTTTTCGTGTTTCATTTGATTTCTTCTCTCGATTTTTTTTATTTTTGCCTGTCCTTTGGTGATTTAGGGTTCATCTGTTGTTCCTCTCCAGTGTTTTTTAGGTGCAGTGTTAGATCATTCACTTGGCTCTTTCTGTTTTTCTTGGGTAGGCACCAGGGCTTAACTTTCCTTCTTAAGACTGCTTTTAAGTTATCCCATAGGTTTTGCTGTGTTTGTATTATCATTGTCCTTCCAGTGCCAGGAATGTTTTTTTCTTTTTTATTTTTTTTAAAGTGGTTTAATTGCATTTCCTTTAAATTATTAGCGACATTGAAACTTTTCAAGATGCTTTTAAGATGTTTCTTCATCTACTCAATTCCTCAATTGTGAAGTCTCGTTCAGCCTCTTTGCTCACATCCTTTCGAGTGATCATTTGTTTTCATTTTTTTAGAGTTATATTCGGATAAAAAAAAAAAAATAATCCTTTCAAATAGGTTGAATGCTTCCTCCCACTCTGTGGGTTTCTCTTCACTTCCTTGATTGTTTTCTTTTGATGTACAGAAGCTTTTGAGTCGTAATGAGGTCCCTATTCGTCATTTGTCAATTATTTCTTGTGCAGCTGCTCTTCTGTTTAGAAGTTTTCTTAAACTCTGTCTTGTAGGCCTGGTGGTACCCTTCTCTGACCTCATCTGTGAATGAGATAAAGCTTGACCCCCAGAGCTGTGGCCTTGCTGGCTCTCACGGGCTCAGCTGTGGCTCACACCACGTTTTTATTTTTATTTTTTTTTGTTAAATTTTTTTTTAAATTTATTTTTTTTGTGAATGTGTATGAATGTCTGTCTGCATGTAGGTTTGTGCACCCCATGTCGTGCCAGTGCCGCGGAGGTAAAGCGGGTCCCGGATTCCCCTGGAAAACTGGGGAGTTTCTCTGGAATTGGAGTGTTACAGATGGGTTTTTAGCCGCCCATGTGGGTGCTGGGTATCGAACCACGCGGTCCTCTGTAAGAGCAGTTGGTGCTCTTACAACCGCTAGGCTCATCTTCCAACCCCACACCACAACTTTTTTTTTTTTTTTTTTTTTTTTATTGAGCTTCTGTGCATTTCATACAAAATACTTTACAAATGAAATCTAGACCCGTGCCCCTCCCTGCCCCCCCACCCCACCCCGGCTCAGCACTCTGCCAAAACATGTTTTCATCTTTTTTCATAGTCTCTTTCAAATTCTTCATTTGCAGAAGTTTGCCATTTCAGTCAGTTCTTTGACACAGTCTTTTCTGTTGTTGTTGTATTCCTTCATAATATGCATCACTCCAAAATATGCAAATATGGTATGCCACATATATCATAGTTTTTTTTTTATGATTTTTTTTTATTAAAGCTGAAAGATGTCATGCTTTGAAGTTTCCTCCTTGGCAAGCCAAACCACCATCAGTTCTGCCCTTGTGTTCCACACTGGTTCCCTTCCCATGGTCCACAAATGAGGTAGTAGTAGCACCACGTCCTGTCTTGATCCTCCTATCTGGTCTCAATACAGCCTGGGTAGTCCAAAAATGGCAGTCTTATACTCTGAAGAAGTAAAAACCCCAGTAGTAGCTCAGTCCAAGTGTTAGATATCTCATCAGACCCCATCTGGCACTGAAGGATTTGGAGGATTCTTGGAGAGACATGAGTCTTCAGTCCATATTGGAAAGTTGAAAAGCTGTGTCTTCTCACATCTTTAAAGGATGGCAAAAGCAGTGGCAGTCACAGAATAGCTGTAAGATAGGCAGAAAACAACTTTGCTCTTTTGTCTTTTTATAAGATCTCAAGTTTTTATACCTGAAGTACAATTTCTTCAGGACTTTACTATTTATTTTTCTGGTTATACTTTCCTTTTGGATGTTTAAGGCCACACAGTTAGCCCATATTTACCAAGGTTTTTTTTTTTCTCAAGGTCAGTTTGAGGATCTGGTCTTCAAGGGTCACTAGGTTGTATTTTTGGGTGGGGGGAGGGAGCACCTGGCTCCTTTGGATTTTCAATCACCAGCTCCATCCACTTGAGGAAAGTCAGGTCATGCTAGACCAGGCTTCCCTTTTTGAAAGCATGAGTAGACTTCTCGCTTTATAGACTGGATACTGGTGTAAGTCCCAATGTAGATCCCAAGACCTCCCTGCACAGGAATAATGGTGACTCACATTTGCAGGACATTTCAAGAGATTCCTCTTATGCATAGTCCCTGGGACTTAGTTGACCTCTGAGGGCAAGGAACAAAAGTTATCCCTTAAGACCCTCAGCCATAATTGGTATGGGCATTAAGTATGGTGTTAAAGCATCCAGAAAAGCTAAGTTACCAGCCTCTGATACTTTTAACTTACTTTACTAATATTTTTTTTACTTATAGTATTTTAAAAAATGCTTGGACAAAATCTCAAAGCAGCCTTGTATAAGAAATACTAAGAAGCACTTCCATAAAATAGAATACTGTGGTTAGACATAAGTCATGACAATATAGTTTTTTGCATTTCTTTTGATCTTATTTACTCTAAAATATTACATACAACTATCAATATATACCAAAAACTTCCTGAACTCTGAATAAATGGTGTAGCTTAGTTCTAGAACCTGTTAAGGGATCACTATAAGAGCACAGTTTTCAGATCACAGATTAACGTTGCTTAGTTTGATTTACAACTAGGTTAATTGGCACTAGCATCCACAGATGAGGGATCCATCATCATTTGTTTTTTGGGAATGCAGTTACTTCACTTACATGATATCTTATAGTTCATCCATTTACATGCAAAGTTCTGATGGTCATTTTCTTTTACTGCTGCAAGAAATCCATTGTGTAGATGTACACATTTTTTTATTCATCATCATTTTGGGGCATTGGGTTGGTTCCAGCTTTTACTATTGTGAAGAGAGTGCAATAAACATGGCATGTGCATGTATCTCTGCATTAAGATGAGTCTTGTGGGTAATACCAGTTGTGGTATGACTGGGTCAGGTGGCAAGCTCATTTAGAATCTTTTAAGGGTTCTCAACATTGCTTTCCATAGGTGGCTGTATGAGGTTTATATTCCACCAGCAAGTAGTGAGTGTTTCCCTTTCCCCCCACAACCTCTCAGCACTTAGTATCATTTGTTTTCTTGAACCTAGCCAGTCTTATCAGAGTGGGATGATATTTAAAGTGGTTTATTGCATTTCCTTAATTATTAGCGACATTGAACACTTTTCAAGATGCTTTAAGATGTTTCTCATCACTCTAATTCTCAATTGTGAAGACTCGTTCAGCCTTTGCTCCATCTTCGAGTGAATCATTTGTTTTCTTTTTTTAGTAAAATAAAGGAAATCAATGTACGAGTGAATGCTTCCTCCCACCTCTGTGGGTTTTCTCTTCACTTCCTTGATTGTTTTCTTTTGATGTACAGAACTTTTGAGCGTAATGAGGTCCCTATCTGTCCATTGTCAATTTTATTTCTTGTGCAGCTGCTTTCTGGTTTAGAAAGTTTTCTTAAACCTGCTGTCTTGTAGGCTGCTACCAACTTTTCCTTCAGACTTTGGGGTTTCACATTTGAGGTCTTTGATCCATCTGGAGTTGACTTCGTCAGACAAAAATAGACTTAAAAGTAAAGACAATCAGAAGAGGCAAAGAGGGCCATTACATCATTTATGAGATGGGGTTTAATTTTATTCTTCATCAATGGTGATCAAAGTTTTGCCAACACCACTTGCTGAAGATGCTGTCTTTCATCCATTGTTTCTTCTGGTCCCTTTGTCAATATGAGGTGGCTGAACTGTATGCGTTCAAGTTTGATTTTCAGTTTGTTCCATTGGTCATACAGGTCTGTTTTGTTGCCAGCTACAAGGCTGTCTTTCATGATTAAGCCCTGTTATTGTGTATGTTTGAAGTCTGGTATAGAGATTCCCCCTCCCCCCGGGCTGGAAGGAGATGGCCTAGCGGCTAAGAGCAACCAACCGCTCTTCAGAGGACCCGGTTCGATCCCCAGCACCCCACATGGAGCCGAGACCATCTGAAACTCCAATTCCAGGAGAACTCCAGTTCCAGGGAATCCGACGCACCTCTTCTGACCTCCCGCGGGCATTGCAGACTCCGGCGCACAACCTACATGCAGACAGTACACATACACATACAGAAATAAATAAAAAAAATAAAAGAGATCTCCCCTGTCTTGCTCTTTTTCCTTAGGGTTGCTTTGGTTATTCGTGTCTTTTGTTTTCCATATGAAATTAAGGACTTTTTTAAGCCTTGAAGAAAATCTTGGGATTTTTTGGGTTGTGTGAATTTGTATGTTAATTTGGGTAGATGGACATTTTTACTATATTAATTTTTCCAAAACCATGAGCATGGCAGGTTTTTCTTCTTTTGATGTCTTCTCCAATTTTCTTCTTCAGGGTTTATAATTTTTTTTGTAGAGCTCTTTGTGTCTTTGGTGTTTGTTCCTAGGTATTTTATTGTTTTTGAGGATATTGTGATGGGAAGTTCTCCCTTGTATTCCTTCTTTGGTTGCTTTTTGTTGGTTAAACGAAGGTACTTGTTTTTCTAGGGTAATTGTACTCTACACTTTACTGAAAACTCTAATCATTCTAAGAGTTTTCGGGTGGAGTTTTTGAGCATCCCTTAGGTAAAACAATCATATCATCAGCAAAAAGGAATAGCTTGACTTCCTCTTTTCACATTAGTACTCCTTTAATTCCCTTTTCTTGCTTATTGCCCTAGCAAGTGTTTCAAGCACTATATTGAAGAGGAGTGGTGACAGGGGGAGCCTTGCCAGTCTTACCTTTAAGGGAAATGCTTCTTCTTTTCTCCAATTTAGGATGATGGTTGGCTATTGGTTTCCTGTATTATGGCTTATTAATTGAGGAATGATCCCTCCAATCCAATCTCTCTAGGACTTAAAGCATGAAGCGGATGCTTATTTTGTCAAAGGCTTTTTTCTGCATCCATTGAGCATGATCATGTGGTTTTTGTCTTTCAGTCCTTTACGTGTTTATTGATATTTATTGATTTACATGTCTTGAACCATCTCCTGGCATCTCTGATCACTGAATCCAACCTTGATCATGATGGATGATCTTTTTGATTGGATTCTGTATGCAGTTTGCAAGTATTTTGTTGAGATTTTTGATCTTGTTTTATTTTGGTTCTTTCTTTTTTTTTTTTTTTTTGGGTTGTATCTTTGCCTGCGTTTTGGTATTAGAGTGATTGCTGGGCTTTAGAAGGACTTTGGAAGATTTCCATCTGCTTATATCCATCTGAACAATGTGAGTAATAATGGTTGGTAATTCTTTTTGAAATGTTTGTTATAGAATTTGCTTGTGAAAACATCTGGGATGGGCTTATTCTTAGTTTGGAGGTTTCTTTTTACATCTTCATTTCTTATATATTATGGGTCTGTTTAAGCTGTTGATCTCTTTTCGGTTAACTTTGGGTGATTCCTCAGTGATTTCAGATATTCCATCCATTCTCCTAGATTTTCAAACTTAGTCGGTAAAGGTTTTTGACAGTATTCCATATGATTTCTGGGAACTTCCTTTGTCTGTTGGATATTCCCTTTCAGCACACTTCTATTGATTTGGAAGTTGTTCTTTCTTTCCTTTTGGTTACATGGCCCTAGAGTCGTCTATTTCATTTATTCTCTCAAAGAAACCAAACCTTTGGATTCATTGATTTTTTTGTATTGTTTCTTTGTTTTCGTGTTTCCATTGATTTCTCTCTCGATTTTTGTTTTTTTTCCTGTCCTTTGTGATTAGGGTTCATCTGTGTTCCTTCAGTGTTTTTTAAGGTGCAGTGTTAATCATTCACTTGGCTCTTTCTGTTTTTCTTGCGGTAGGCACCAGGGCTCATAAACTTTCCTTCTTAAGACTGCTTTTAAAGTTATCCCATAGGTTTTGTGTGTTTGTATTATCATTGTCCTTCCAGTCCAGGAATGATATTTTTTTTTTTTTTTTTAGCAAACTTCTCTTTTTTTTTTTTTTTTTTTGGCGTGTAATTACCATTTATTTCTTTTTTTTTTTTTATTAAATTATGTTTATGATGCCTTTGTGCATTATACATTTTTCCAATTCAGTTCAGGCTTATTCCCTTCTCCCCTCCCCCCCCCACCCATCCAGATCATGATTCTGCCATAACTGCCTGCATCTTCTCTCAGTTTTTTCTTTCATTTTTTAGCTATAAGTGATAATCCATGAGTACAGCATCCTTTCATGCAAAAAACCTCCGCGAGGGCTGTTGTGCACAAACACCTACAGCCCCCATTACCAGTGGGGGGGACAGGTGTTTGTTCAATCAAGCTTGCTCAAACTGTGTCCAGACTAATGTGGCTGCAGTTCTCACCATTCACCCCCAATCGCATGCCCTTACATTCTACCCGCCCCCTCTTCCGCAGAGTTGTTCCCTAGAGGCTTAGACAAGGGGCCACAGGTGGATGAGAGGATAAACCGTCCATCTCTTTGGAAGCTGTTGACTTGGACTCTGGTCAATTCTGGACTGTCTCCTTCAGGGCTGACAGTTTGTGCGGCCTAACCTTTCGATCACTACTCAATGAAGCACACGACAATTAGATATATAGGTATCAAGCAGCACATAATAGTTTATGGTTATGTTACTTGAGCATAGGAAGTTTGGAATGTTTAATCCATCGAATTACAATTTTCCCCCTGTTAACTAATGACAAGTGTCTTACTGTGGCTTTATTAACATCCTAAATGTACTGAGGATGTAAGCTTGTGGCATCAGCCATGTGTTCATTCCCCAAAGGGAGGCAATAGCACCAATTAGATTCGGGATATACAGACATGTGGCATGCCTCTGTGCACAGTTTAATTTTACAGGACACGTGTGAGGTGTAGATTGTGCGAGGTGGAGTCTTCGGATGGAGTTTTGCTTGACTCAGGGAGACCCTATTTGATTTATTGGTTTAGTGGCATTTGTAACACTCTCTGGCATTTCCAGAGGAATCTGTACACTTGCATGTGTGTCTCAATACATCCCTCCATGTTAATGTCGGGTCTTCGGCAGCAGGGTCTTATTGCCTTCTCCTCCTGTAGGTATCCAAACTTAGAGGGCAAGGAGCCCTTACCTTGTGTGGGGCCTTGGATCCCCTGCAACATCCACCTGGTAGAACAATCATTGCTGATGTCAGAGCTCTGTATTAATCTATTTTGCCTGAGTGCATAGCCCTAGGGAACTGTTAGATTATATTGGTTCTGGAACAGAGGAGTAATCCATGCCAAAGTCACATGTCTATTAGTCAGTTAAAGAATGCATTTTTACCGTTTTTATAAGAGATTCCCTCTACAATAGTTGTCTCCAATTTACAAGTTGGGAGCGACCTCATCCTTGTCATATTTCTCCTTGTTCTATGGGTGGGACGGCAAGGGAAAGTCTCTCTTATCAGAACCTTTGTGGCACCTAAGAAGGTAAGTTTCATTAGGTATCATTATAAAACTAGTTGTTACAATTAGGATCCATAGAGGGGTTCGGTGTTTATGCAATCTGAGGCTTTTCTTCCTTTGAATGTTCCGACGGGTCAGCCTTTCCGTTGTCTCCTTTTCTGGTACATCCCTACTCAATGCAAAACCTGTATCTTTGCTTTCTCAGCCGTTAAGTTGGTTCGACGTTTTGTCCTGTTTGAACAAACAAATCTTTTCCCATAGTTAGGTTTAAGATCTTTCGAATTGCAAGGTTTTTGATGAAACGGTTTCATGTCTTTCTGTATCCCCCCCCCTTTTTAAGCGTATGAGTCTCCATAAGACAGTTTTATTATACATAACTATAGGGTGCGTCAGGCACAGAGATTTTCATCAAATTCACCCATGTTGTTTTTAGGGTGACGATATATGAGTAACTTGGGAAGCAAACTTTTTTTTTTTTTTTTTTTTTTTATGTTAAATCATCTTGAGAATGCTACAAGGTGATGTTGTACAGCAGAAAAATTATATTGGCACATTTGTATGTGCCAATCCCAAAGTTCTTGCTCTACCGATTTTATGTAAAGCAAATGTGGGCAACAGCGCATTATATCTCCATTTAACTCAGATGCAGTACATCTTTATAGATTCGGTAACAACCAACGTTGTTAATCTACACCTGTTTACTTTACTTTTGTTTTGTTTGCTGTAGGTTGTTATCAATGTTAATGTCCTGCCATTGCACGGTCTGTGCAACAGTGTCGTTGCAATGCCGTGGAGGTCGAAGAGGGCGTCGGATTCCCGAACTGGAGTTCTCCTGGAACTGCGTTTACACGGGCTCTCGGGCCGCCATCATGTGGGTGCTGGATCGAACCCGGGTCCTCCCCTGTACGAGCGGGACGGCGCTTTTAACCACTCGGCCATCTCTCCCACACTCCCTTACTTTTACTAAGTACTAAAACAACATGTGTCCTGTAGCCAGTGTCTAGGCGAAACTGGTACTTGCTGAGCTCACGTCAAGTAAATATGCACCAATAGAATATACACCCGGTCCCTCTCCCACCCCTCCCCCCTTCCAATTCACCATTTCAGCATTTTCTGATTGCAGTCTTTCTGTTGTTCCTTTTACTAGCCTCCCCTCTCCATGAGAAATAATTATATCTGGGTTGTTGGTACTAGCATCCACATTAGAGGGCCAACATTTGTCGTTGTTTTTCTGGGACTTTGTTACTTCATTAAAAGAGTGTGTTGTTTAGTCTCCATGTGTTCTTATAGATAGTAGGGCTTATCCTGGTGTTGATATTGAGCTTTATTGTACTGTGGTCTGATAGAATGCATGAAATAATTTCAATCCTTTTGTATTTGTTGAATTTTTCTGTGTCCTAATAAGTGGTTGATTTTGGAGAATGTTCCATGGGATGCTGAGTAGAAAGTGTATTCTCTGGTATTAGGGTGGAATATTCGATAGATGTCTATGAGATCCATTTGGTGTATCATATCATTCAGTTCAGATGTCTCTCTGTTTATTCTTTGTCCTATTGACCTGACCAAAGGGCTCAGTGGGGTACTGAAGTCCCCTACTATGAGTGTGCTGGAGTTAATCTGTGCCTTGAGGTCCTCGAGAATTGTCATAATAAAGTTTGGTGCATATATATTCATGATTGTGAAATCTTCACAGTCCTTTGATAAAGATGTAATGGCCCTCTTTGTCTCTTCTGATTTCTTTTACTTTTAAGTCTATTTTGTCTGATATTAAAATAGCAGCACCTGCTTTATTTTTGGTACCATTTTCTTGGAATTTTTTCCCAACCCTTACCTTAAGTTGGTGCCTATCCTTGAGAGTGAGATGGGCTTCTTGTAGATAGCATATAGATGGGTTCTGTTTCCTAATCCATTCTCACCATCTATGTCTTTTGTTTGGGGAGTTTAGTCCATTAATATTTAAGGTTATAATTGAAAGATGTGTGTTGCTTCCTTTCATCTTATTATCCATTTGTGGTTTTGGTCTAGGTTTCTACATCTGCAGTTATGCTTTCATTAATTCCTCTTTCTAGGTGCCTGGGGATGGTTGCTCCTCTCTTCTGTCCTTTGAATTGCTTCAAGTATTCTCTGAAGGGTTGGCTTTCCAGACATGAATTCTTTCATCTTGTTTACGTCATGGAAATTTTTTTCTCTTTCCTTCAACTATAATTGACATTTTTGCTGGGTATGGTAACCTGCGTTGGCATCTATAGTCTTTTAACACTGGGAATGCTTTGCTCCACGATCTTCTTGCTTTCATAGTTTGCACTGAGAAGTCAGTTATAATTCTGATGGGCTTCCACTAATATGTAACTTGCTGTTTTTCTCTTGTGGCTTTCAGAATTTTGTCTTTGTTTTGGGCATCTAGTGTTTTAACTATGATATGGCCTGGGGAGTTTCTTTTCTGATCTTGTCTGTTTGAAGCTCTATGTGCTTCTTGTATGGGTTTGTCTTTATTTAGTTTGGGGAAATTTTCATCTATTATTCTGTTGAAGATCTGATCAATACCATTCTCTTGGGATTCTTTTTCCTCTATTCCTATTGATGTGGAGCTTCGATCTTTTCATAGGCTCCCACATTTCCCTGATTGTTCACTTTTGTGTATTTTAAAAATTTTTTTCATATCTTTTCTTGAGCTGTTTTAGTTGTTTTGTGTTATCTTCGGGTCTCGATATTTCTTTTTCTCCTCCCTCTTTTTCTTTTTGGTCTTTTTTTTTTTTTTTTTTTTTTTCTTTCTTAATTGATGGACTTTATCCTTTTTCATTTTATCTTCTGATATTCTTTAGTATTTCTATTTCCTTTTTGGAGCTTCTCAATCTCTTCCTGTAGTCCTTGTTCGCTGGGTTTGGTTTCCTTTTTAGTTTTCTACTTTTCCAGAAGGCTTGTCATTCTCAATCTTCTTTCGGAGTTTGTCATTCTGTCTCATTAGTTCTTTCCAAAGTTTGTATTCTCTCCCTCTAGTTTTGGTCTTTTTGTTTTTCATCCTCTTCTTTTTTTTTATTTTTTTTTTTTCTTTTATTTTTTGATTTCTTTGAATATGTCTGCAATTGTCCCTCTAAGATCTGATCTGGCACCCCCAGGGGGATTCCCATTGTAGGCAATCTCCCACAGGGTTTGGTAGAGCTTGGTGTGGAATTATCCTGCGCCTTTCCCATTTGTCCCTTTGCCATGTCCCTGGCATGTGGGTTTCCCTTTGCCTTTATTCTGATGTAAATTGCCAAATGCCTCTCACTGGTGTTGAAGGCTTGCTTTGCTTGCCTCCTTCAGGATTCCTTCAGATTGATTTTGGGTTTTGTTTTGTCTTGTTTTGTTTTGTTTCTCCTTGGTTTTAAGTGTTTTGACTTTGTCTGGTTTGTAGGCTTTCCAATTTGTTATAGTTGGAAATGTAACTCCACTTTCCTCTTCGTCTGAAGGTTTCTCCAAAAAATTGCATTTGTGACCACTCCTTCTCAGCATATTTGAGTTGGCAGGGTGAGGGAGGGTGAAGGTAATGCTTCACTTAGCCAATGCACCCCAATACTCTGTGCTTCAGGTGGTCCTGAAATCCCCCATCTAAACTCTGTGCACTCAATAATCTCACAGTGGCACAGCAGGCCACCTTTATAACCAGCCTAGAAGGCGTGACTCCCCCACCACAGCAACACAAGACAATGATTTCCATTATCAACACCAATGAAACAATATATCACAACCCAGTAATAGATTATCCTCCACCAGCCTGGCCTGAAGCACCTAGCTCCTACCAGGCTTCAGGTGTATTCACACCAATCTTAAACTTGACAGCACATGGCAGGAAGCTTAGCTTCCAAGCTCCTGGCAAGAAATTCTTTGTGAATCATGTAGGAACATGGTGTTGGCAGGCAGAGGAAGCAAGATGTTTGCCTGACAGAGTCCTGTTTGTTGTTGGGCTGGGACTCAAGCTGGGATAAGCTATGACTGTAAGAGCAAGATGAGCGGACTTATTATAGTCACTGGTCAGGATGGGTGCAGGCCATCTTCCTTTTTCAAAACATTTGGAAATTTTAGTCACATGAGGATTAAAATATAATGCACACTACTCTTCGCGAAGGTGATTTAAACAGTAATGATGGTGTCTCACAGGTGAAGCTGAAAGGAAGAGAAGGACCAGGAGTCCTGGCTACCAAAAGCTTCAGGGCTTCTGCAGAAAGTTTGCTCAGCCTCACCACATGCAACTACTGCACCCATGACCTACTTAGATAAAGACACATCTGGGAAGTGCCAAGGTGCCCTGCTTAATAGTCGACTGAACACAGCTTAGAGCAAGACCCACTTGAGGAAGAGCACCAGATGAGGCTGGCCTGTGAGAGGTTTTCTTGACTGATGATTAACATGGACAGCCCAGACCACTGTGGTGGCACCACTCCCCTGGAGGTAGGCCCTGGCTGTGTAAGGGAGCCCAGCTGAGCATAGCCAGAAGCCAGCATTCCTCATGGGGTTCTGCTTTTCAAGTTCCTACCTCTGATGTTCCTGGCCCAATTCCCTCCTGTGATGCATTGTGACTGGGAGCTAGAAGACTAATAACCCTTTCTCCCATGTTTATTGTTGGTCAGAGTTGTTTTTATTCACAGCTACAGAAAAGCAGCTAGAACAGTCAGATCATCAAGACTTCTTCCCTTTCATATCTGACCACATCCTTCATAGCTCTCAAACTCCTCAGCCACTGCCTTGATGTATCTGTCTGCGTTCAGTTGCAGTAACTTCCCTGCCCTTGGTGTCTCTTGTTACTCACTCTGTCCACTGACCCTCCTCCTGCTTGTTAGATGTAAATCTTTATCTGTGTCTACTATATTGAGTTGAACAACAGTCCTCTCTCTTTTCTCCCACCCTACTCTCTCTCTCTCTCTTATCCCTGGGATGGTGGTCATGAAGTCCTCACTGTATTAGCAAGTGTTGAGTCATTTATTTTAAAAATATTTTTCTTTATTTTTACTTTTAATTTTTTTTTTGCTCAGATGTGAAGCCTTGTCGTGTAATGCCCTGCGGTCAGAGAGGACATTGATTTCCCTAGAACTGGACTTGGATGGATGGTGTTAGCATCTGGGTGGGTGCTAGGAATTGAACTGGGTTCCCTCTGCAAAGAGCAACTAGTGCTCTAACCATGCGAGACATCTCTTTAGACCCTAATCATTATTTAAAACAAGAGTTGACTTCCTCAACCTGCAGCTCCAGACCTGAATTGTGGAGTGCGTTTTGCTGGAACAAAAGAGTGTCTCCACCACAGAAGTGCAGAAAGAGCTTTGACTCATCCTCCCCAATCACTCTTCAGGATTGTCTCCCAGGAGAGTTTCAACAGGGCTTGCTCCATTTATTCATACAGACAGCTGAACCTCCTGGGTCAGTAGTCCTGGTCAGCCATGAGAACATCACGGTGAAAGGGGAAGTGTCCAGAAGAGTCTCACAGGAGGGTGATTAGATCAACCCAGTGCAGCCAACACATTCTTACCCAGGTACACAGACCATCAGTGTCAGCCAATGTCTGGAACAGGATTGTGATGGAGAAGTTCATGCTGCTGAGAACTGACCCTATGTTCTAGGAGTAGACTCAAAGAACATAGGCACAACTGTTCTGACACAGACTGCCCCTGCCCCTGGCCCACTCTCCTCTGAGAGACATGAAACCACCATGAAGTCACCAGGCTTGACTGGCAGTGGGAGACAGGGGAGATTCCCCGCCATTTAAGTCACAAGCGTCTCCTGGCCTTGCAGATCTGAACTGTCCCGATGGTGTGCCTGCCTGATGCAGGCTCCCTGGCCTTCTAAATAGCTAGAGAATAAGAATGGGGGTTCTAGACAGATGAATGTGAATTAGGTTTGACCCCCAGATATCAGAGGCTTAACTAAAGAAGAAAGATATTTGTAGACATCTAGACGCAGCCCATTCAGAGCCAGAAGAGCAGCTGTGTACCAAGGTGTCTGGGGACCGGGTGCACTCTGGAGTCTTAGGATGTCTCTTTATTCCCTAGAATGGGATGTAGACATTACATCTCCACCCAAGTATCAGGACAGACAATGTTTGGAGGAAGAGGCAGAGTATAAGCAAGGCTAAGGAAGCTCCTGGAGTTTCCTGTTCTGTGCACAGCTCACGACTGTGGCCAGTCCCAGGAAGACATCTAAATGAGCAGGTTGTATGGCATCTACCCGACACCCGTGGCCCAGTTACATTCATGTCTTCAGACCATGGAGATTATGGGNAAGCATAGCTGATGCTGACAGGACAGTCTTGCTTATGACAAGCACAGCTGCTCACAGGACGAGTCTTGTTTATGACAAGCATAGCTGCTGCTCAGGACAGTCTTGTTTATGACGAGCACTAGCTGCTGCTCACAGGACAGTCTTATTATGACAAGCATACTGCTGCTGCACAGGTCAGTCTTGTTTATGACAGAGCATAGCTGCTGTCACAGGACAGTCTTGTTAACATACTGCTACAGATAGTCTGTTATGAAGCAAGCTGCTGCACAGGACAGTCTTGTTCATGACAAGCACAGCTGCTGCAAGGACAGTCTTTTTATGACAAGCATAGCTGCTGCACAGACAGGTCTTGTTCATGACAAGCATAGCTGCTGCACAGGGCAGTCTTGTTTATGACAAGCAAGCTGCTGCACAGGACAGTCTTGTTCTATGACAAGCATAGCTGCTGCACAGGTACAGTCTTGTTTATGACAACATAGATGCTGCTCACAGGACAGTCTTTTTTATGACAAGCATCAGCTGCTCACAGGACAGTCTTATTTATGACAGCATAGCACTGCTCACAGGACAGTCTTTTTATGACAAGCACAGCTGCTCACAGGACAGTCTTATTTAGATGAGCACAGCTAGCTCTCACAGGACAGTCTTTTTTGCCAAGCATATGTGACACAGTCTTTATTATGCGAGCATGCTGCTGTTCACAGGACAGTCTTGTTTATGACAAGCATAGCGCTGCTGAGGACGTCTTTATGCGACATACTGGCACAGATAGTCTTGTTTATGACAAGCATAGCTGCTGCACAGGACAGTCTTGTTTATGAGCAAGCACAGCTGCTGACATCAGCTTGTAGGACAGATCTTCATTATGGACAGTCATTAGCATGCTAAGCACTAGAGCTGTGCAGCTGCTTCACAGGACAGTCTTTTCGGAACTACTGAGAAAATCACCCACTTAATTAGTACCAGGTGACATTAATGTCCACCAGAGTAGAAGAGGATGTTTTTAGGGCTTTATGATGAGTTACAGGATTGGGTAGGTTTAAGAATAGTGTTTATTCTTTTAGTGTCTGATGTGCCCAGAGTTCACTCCGTAGATGCCATCAGGGCCCATGGTTCCTTTGATGAACTGTTGGGAGAGTCCTCCGGCCTTGTTCAGTTTTAGATGGTTTCCTGGTGCTCCCTGGCGTTGGGGCAGCATCTGGTTTCACAGATGCCTTCTTTGCTTTCTCCTGTCCTGGTGTGCCCCTTTTCTTTCTCTTAAAGACATTAGTCCCTGAAGTTAAGATTTAGTCTTGTGTAGGATGAGCTCATTTCTAGCTGACACCAGAAAATATCCTATTTCCAAATGAGGTAACAGTTTGGGGTCTCATGTATGTTATTTTGAGGAGGACACCGTACAGTCATCTGAGTCACTGAAAATAGAGTAAGGGCCTTGACTATACGACCCAGAGGAACCCGGCAGGTATTGACATCCTATGTTACAGAAGGATCAGCGCTATATGGAGGGAGGACAGGAGAATTGCAGGTCAAGACAAGGTTGGGGAGGGATGAGGAGGGAGGGTATCACAAGTCTTTCAAGGCCCCACAGGATAAGGGCAGAAATCAGGCAGTGTGCTGCCATGAGGGTGCAGACCCTAGGAAGCACCATCAATGCTGGGCAGCCTGGGGGAGGCCCAGCCTAAGGAAAAGATGAACAGTGTTTTCATGCTGGTCCTGATGTGTGGGTATGTGGTATGTGGGAGATACCTGGTGGTATTGGTAACTGATAACTTGGGGGAGGAACAGGGAGATGGTCCAGCAGAAACATGGACTCACAAACCCCAATCCTTCTTGTTTCCACCTGCACCCCCAGCTTGGCTGAATACAGAGCACAAGCTGTGCTCCTAGAGTTGTCAAAACACCCCCAGCTTCCTCTTCTCCCTCTGTTATCACGGGTGCCCTCCCCTCCCCCAAGGTAGAATCATAGCTCCAAATCTTCCCCAGTCCCAGAAAGCCTGTCTCAGTTCCGGGCTGATGCCAATCATTTCTCAACTGTGTTAGTGACAAGCTTCACTTACAGTTCAAGTACTGAGGTACCACTTTGACCTCATTGTGAATGAGATAAAGCTGACCCCCAAGAGCTGTGGCCTTGCTGGCTCTCACGGGCTTCGCTGTGTGCCTCACACCAACGTTTTATTTTTATTTTTTTTTGTCTAATTTTTTTTTAAATTTATTTATTTTTGAATGTGTATGAATGTTCTGTCTGCATGTAGGTTTGTGCACCCATGTCGTGCCGTGCCGCGGAGGTCAGAAGGGGTCCGGATTCCCCTGGAACTGGAGTTTCCTGGAATTGGAGTGTTACAGATGGTTTTAGCCGCATGTGGGTGCTGGGGATCGAACCCGGGTCCTCTGTAAGAGCAGTTGGTGCTCTTACCGCTAGGACTTCTCTTCCAGCCCCCACCCACAACTTTTTTTTTTTTTTACTTTTTATTGAAGGATCTGTGCAGTGTCATACAAAATATTTCAATGAAATCTAGACCCGTGCCCCCCCTGCCCCCACCTTACCCCACCCAGAGCTCATGGCACTCTGCCAGAACAGTTTTCATCTTTTTTCATAGTCTCTTTCAAAATTCTTCATTGCAGAAGTTCGCCATTTTCAGTCAGTTCTTTGACACAGTCTTTTCTGTTGTTGTTGTATATTCCTTCACAATATGCATCACTCCAAAATAATCACATATGGTATGCCATATATATCATAGTTTGTTTTGTTTTTTTTTGATGATTTTTTTTTCATTAAACTGAAAGATGTCATGTTTGAAGTCTCCTCCTTGGCGAGCCTAAACCACCATCAGTTCTGCCTTGTTGTTCCACACTGGTTCCCTTCCCACTGGTCAGCCAATGAGGTCCGTAGTAGAGCACCACGTCCTGTCTTGATCGTCCTATCATCGGGTCTCTCATTCATACAGCTGGGTAGTCCAAAACAAGGCAGTCTATACTCTGCGAGAAGTAAAAACCCCCGTAGTAGCTCAGTCCAAGTGTTTAGATATCTCATCAGACCAACCTCTGGCACTGAAGGATTTGGAGGATTCTTGGAGAGGAAAACATGAGTCTCAGTCCATATTGGAAAGTTGAAAAGCTGGTCTTCTCAATCTATTTAAGGATGGCAAAAGCAAGTGCAGTCACAGAATAGCTGTAAGATAGGCGAAAAAACTTGTGCCTTTTCTTTTGTCTTTTTATAAGATCTCAAGTTATATACCTGAAAGTACAATTTCTTCAGGACTTTACTATTTATTTTTCTGTTATACTTTCTTTTGGATGTTAAGGCCACACAGTAGCCCATATTTACCAAGGTTTTTTTCTTTTTTTCTCAAGGTCAGTGAGGATCTGGGCTTCAAGGGTCACTAGGTTGTATTTTTGGGTGGGGGCGAGGAGCACCTGGCTCCTTTGGATTTTCAATTCAGTCACCAGATCCATCTACTTGAGGACAAAGTCAGGTCATGCTAGACCAGGCTTCCCTTTTTGAAGCATGAGTAGACTTTCCTCTTTATAGACTGGATACTGGGTGAAGTCCCATTAGTAGATCTCCAAGACCTCCCTGCACAGGAATAATGGTGACTCACATTTGCAGGACATTTCAAGAGATGCCTCTATGCATAGTTCCCTGGGACTTAGTTGACCTCTGAGGGCAAGGAACAAAGTTATCCCTTAAGACCCTCAGCCAAATTGGTATGGGCATTAAGTATGGTTGTTAAGCATCCAGAAAAGCTAAGTTGCACCAGCCTGATACTTTTAACTACTTTATAATATTTTTTTTTACTTTATAGTATTTTAAAAAATGCTTGGACAAAATCTCAAGCAGCCTTGTATAAGAAATACTAAGAAGCACTTCCATAAAATGAATACTGTGGTTAGACATAATGTCATGACAAACTAGTTTTTTCTGCATTCTTTTGATCTTATATTACTCTAAAATATACATACATATCCTTCATCAATATACCAAAACTTCCTAACTCTGAAAATAAATGGTAGCTTAGTTCTAGAACCTGTTAAGGGATTCACAATATAAGAGCACAGTTTTCAGATCACGTTAACGTTGCTTAGTTTGCTTTACAACTAGGTAATTGGCACTAGCATCCACAGATGAGGGATCCCATTCATCATTTGTTTTTCTGGGAATGCGTTACTTCACTTAACATGATATCTTCTAGTTCCATCCATTTACATGCAAAGTTCATGATGTCATCTTTCTTTTACTGCTGCATAGAACTCCATTGTGTAGATGTACCACATTTTTGTTATCTAGTCATCATTTGAGGGGCACTTGGGTTGGTTCCAGCTTTTCACTATTGTGAAGAGAGCTGCAATAAACATGGCTGTGCATGTATCTCTGCATTAAGATGAGTCTTGTGGGTATATACCCAGGAGTGGTATGACTGGGTCAGGTGGCAAGCTCATTTAGAGTCTTTTAAGGGTTCTCCACATTGCTTTCCATAGTGGCTGTATGAGTTTATATTCCCACCAGCAGTAGATGAGTGTTTCCCTTTCCCCCCAACCTCTCCAGCACTTAGTATCATTTGTTTTCTTGATCCTAGCCAGTCTTATCAGAGTGGGATGATATCTTAAAGTGGTTTTAATTTGCATTTCCTTAATTATTAGCGACATTGAACACTTTTCAAGATGTTTTAAGATGTTTCTCAGTCATCTCTAATTCCTCACTTGTGAAGACTCTGTTCAGCTCTTTGCTCCATCTTTCGAGTGAATCATTTGTTTTCTTTTTTGAGTAGTTTATAAATTCTGGAAATCAATGTATCTGCAGTGAATGCTTCCTCCCACTCTGTGGGTTTTCTCTTCACTTCCTTGATTGTTTCTTTTGATGTACAGAAGCTTTTGAGTGTAATGAGGCCCTATCTGTCAATTGTCAATCTTATTTCTTGTGCAGCTGCTTTCTGGTTTAGGAAGTCTTTTCTTATGCCTATGTCTTGTAGGCTGCTACCAACTTTTTCTTCTATCACCTTCAGGGTTTTGGGTTTCACATTGAGGTCTTTGATCCATCTGGAGTTGACTTTTGTCAGACAAAATAGACTTAAAAGTAAAAGAAATCAGAAGAGGCAAAGAGGGCCATTACATCTTTATGAGATAGGGGTTTAATTTTATTCTTCTACAAGTGGTGATCAAGTTTTGCCAACACCACTTGCTGAAGATGCTGTCTTTCATCCATTGTGTCTTCTTGGTCCCTTTGTCAAATATGAGGTGGCAGAAATAGTATGCGTTCAAGTTTGGATTTCAGTTTGTTCCATATTGGTCATACAGGTCTGTTTTGTTGTGCCAGATACCAAGCTGTTTTAATGATTAAGCCCCTGTAGTTTCATCAGTTTGAAGTCTGGTATAGAGATTCCCCCTCCCCCAGGGCTGGAGGGAATGGCCTAGCGGCTAAGAGCACCAACCGCTCTTCAGAGGAACCCGTGTTCGATCCCACAGCACCCCACATGGCAGCTCGAGGAGACCATCTGAAACTCCAAATTCCAGGAGAACTCCGTTCCAGTGGGAATCCGACGCCTCTTCTGACCTCCGCGGGGCATTGCATGGACTCCGGCGCACAACCATACATGCAGACAGTACATCATACACATACAAGAATAAATAAAAAAAAAAAAGAGATTCCCCCTGTCTTGCTCTTTTTCCTTAGGGTTTGCTTGGTTATTCGTGTCTTTTGCTCTTTCCATATGAAATTAAGGACTTTTTTCCCTTTTTTTTAAGCCTTGAAGAAAATCTTTGTGATTTTTTCGGGTCCTGTGTGAATTTGGTAATGTATAAAGTTTGGGTAGACATGGACATTTTTACTATATTAATTTTTTCAAACCATCGAGCTATGGCAGGTTTTTCTCATCTTTTGTGTCTTCTCCAATTTTTCTTCTTCAGGGGTTTAAATTTTTTTTGTAGAGCTCTTTGTTGTGGTCTTTGGTAGTTTGTCCTAGGTATTTTATTGTTTTTGAGGATATTGTGACTGGGAAGTTTCCCTTGTATTCCTTCTTTGGTTGCTTTTTGTTGGTCATAAAGGAACGGTACTGCTTTTTCTAGGTAATTTGTAGCTTCACTTTATCTGAAACTCTAATCATTGCTAAGAGGTTTTTCGGTGGAGTTTTTAAAGCACCCTTAAGGTAAAACAATCATATTCATCAGCAAAAAGGAATAGCTTACTTCCCTCTTTCCAATTAGTACTCCTTTAATTCCCCTTTTCTGCTTATATGCCCTAGCAAGTGTTTCAAGCACTATATGAAGAGGAGTGGTGACAGGGGGAGCCTTGCCAAGTTTTTCCTTTATAGGGAAATGCTTCTTTCTTTTCTCCAATTTAGGGATGATGTTGGCTTTAGTTTTCCTGTATAGCTTGGCTTATTTTGAGGAATGATCCCTCCAATCCAACTCTCTCTAGGACTTAAAGCATGAAGCGGATGCTCTATATTTGTCAAGGCTTTTTCTGCAATCAATTGAGGATGATCATTGTGGTTTTTGTCCTTTCAAGTTCCATTTAGTGTTTATGATATTATTGATTTTACATGTCTTGAACCATCCTCCTGCATCTCTGATACATCCAACTTGATCATGATGGATGATCTTTTTGATGTGGATTCGTATGCAGTTTGCAAGTATTTTGTTGAGATTTTTGATTGTTTATTTTATGTTATTTTTTTTTTTTTTTGTTTTTTTGGTTGTATCTTTGCCTGCGTTTTGGTATTAGAGTGATTGCTGGCTTCATAGGAGGACTTTGGAGAGATTTCCATCTGCTTATATCTATCTGAACAATGTGAGTAATAATGGTTGGTAATTCTTTTTTGAAATGTTTTATAGAATTCTGTTGTGAAAACATCTGGGATGGGCTTATTCTTAGTGGAGGTTTCTTGTTACATCTTCAGATTTCTTTCATATATAGGGTCGTTTAAGCTGTGATCTCCTTTTGTTAACTTTTGGGTGATTCCTCAGGTTTCAGATATTCATCCATTCTCCTAGTTTTCAAAACTTAGTGGTAAAGTTTTTGAGTTTCCCATATGATTTTCTGGGAACTTTTCCATTGTCTGTTGGATATTTCCCTTTCAGCACATGTTCTATTGATTTGAAGTTGTTCTTTCTTTCCTTTGGTTACAGGCCCTAGAAGGGTCTATCTTTCATTTATTCTCTCCAAAGAACCAACTTTGGATTCATTGATTTTTTTTTGTATTGTTTTCTTTGTTTTCGTGTTTCATTGATTTCCTCCTCCGTTTTTGTTTTTTTTGCCTGTCCTTTGGTGTTAGGGTTCATTGTCTGTTTCCTTCAAGTGTTTTTTAAGGTGCAGTGTTAATCATTCACTTGTGCTCTTTCTGTTTTTCTGCGGTAGGCACCCAGGGCTCTAACACTTTCCTTCTTCAAGACTGCTTTTAAAGTTATCCCATAGGTTTTGTGTGTTTGTATTATCATTGTCCTTCAGTGTCCAGGAATGTTTTTTTTTATTTTTTATCTCTTCCTTGACCCATTCATTATTCAAGAGTGGTGTTGTTAGTCTCCATGTGTTCTTATAGATAGTAGGCTTATCCTGGTTTGATTTGAGCTTTAATTTTTTTTTTTTTTTTTTTTGCAAAACATCAATAAAAAAAAAAAATGCATGAAATAATTTCAATCCTTTTGTATTTGTTGATTTTTCTGTTGTCCTAATAAGTGGTTGATTTTTGGAGAATTTCCATGGGATCTGAGTAGAAAAGTTTATATTCTCTGGTATTAGGTAGAATATTCGAATAGATGTCTATGAGATCCATTTTAGGCTGTATCATAGTCATTCTCAGTACATTTGACTAGATACTTCCTCTGTTTATTTCTTTGTCCTATTGACCCGTACCAAGGGCTCAGTGGGTACTGAAGTCCCCTACTATTGAGTGTGCTGGGTTAATCTGTGCCTTGAGGTCCTGAGAATTTTGTCTTATAATTGTTACCGGGTTTGTGTGCATATATATTCATGATTGAAATCTTCACAGTCTTTTGAAAAAGATGTAAGGCCCTTCTTTGTCTCTTCTGATTACTTTACTTAAGTCTATTTTGTCTGATATAAAAATGCAGCACCTGCTTATTTTGGTACCATTTTGCTTGGAATATTTTCCCACCCTTACCCTTAAGTTGGTGCCTATCTTGAGAGTGAGATGGGCTTCTTGTAGATAGCATATTAGATGGGTTTCTTTTCCTAATCCATTCTCCATTCTATGCCTTTTGATTTGCGGCAGTTAGTCCATTAATTATTTAGGTTATAATTGAAAGATGGTGTGTTGCTTCCTTTCATTCTTATTATCCATTTGTGGTTTTGGATTTAGGTTCTCTACATCTGCAGTTATGCTTTATTTTTTCCTCTTTTAGGTTGCCTAGGGGATATGGTGCCTCCTCTCTTTCTGTCTATTGAATATGCTTCAAGTATTCTCTGAAGGGTTGGCTTTCCAGACATGAATTCTTTCATCTTGCTTTTACGTCATGCGAAATTTTTTTCCTTTCCTTAACTATTAATTGACATTTTTGCTGGGTAAGGTAACCTGGGTTGGCAATATAGCTTTTAAAACTGGAGATTGCTTTGTCTCCAGTTCGATCTTTTGCTTTCATAGTTTGCCTGAAGAAGTCAGTTATAATTCTGGGATGGAGGCTTCACTAACTATGTATACTTGCTGTTTTCGTCTTGTGGCTTTTCAGATATTTGCCTTTGTTTTGGGCATCTAGGTGTTTTAATATGATATGGCCTGGGGACGTTCCTTTTCTGATCTTGTCTGTTTGAAGTCTATAGCTTCTTGTATGGGTTTTGTCTTTTTTAGTTTGGTGGAAATTTTCATCTATTTTCTGTTGAAGATCTGATCTACCATTCTCTTGGGATCTTTTCCTCCTCTATTCCAATTGATGTAGGAGCTTCGATCTTTTCATAGGCTCCCACATTTCCTGATTGTTCCACTTTGTGTATTTTAAAATTTTTTTCATAATCTTTTCTGAGCTTTTTTAGTTGTTTTGTGTTATTCTTCCGGGCGATATTCTTTTTCTCCCTCCCTCTTTTTGTTTTTTTTTTTTTTTTTTGTTTTTTCATTCTTTCCTATTGATTTTTTCTTTTTCATTTTATCTTCTGATATTCTTTAGTATTTCTATTTCCTTTTTGGAGCTTCTCAATCTCTTCCTGTAGCTCCTTGCTTCGCTGGTTGGTTTCCTTTTTCAGTGTTTCTACTTCCAGAGCTTGTCATTCTCTATTTCTTTCTGGAGTTTGTCATTCTCTTCCTTTAGTTCTTTCCAAAGTTTGTCATTCTCTCCCTCTAGGTCCTTCTTGAATTTTTCATCCTCTCTCTTTAGTTCTCTGACTTGTTCTTTTATATTCTTTGATTTCTTTGAATATGTCTGCAATTGTCCCTCTAAGATCTGAGTCCCCAGGGGGATCCCATTGTAGGAATCTCCCACAGGGTTGGTAGAGCTTGGTGTGGAATTATCCTGCGCCTTTCCCATGTTGTCCCGTTGCCATGTCCCTGGCATGTGGGTTTCCCTTTTGCCTTTATTCTGATGTAAATCCCAAATGCCTCTTCACTGTGTTGAAGGCTTGCTTTGCTTGCCTCCTTCAGATCCTTCAGATTGATTTTGGGTTTTGTTTTGTCTTGTTTTGTTTTGTTTTTCTCCTTGTTTACAGAGTGTTGACTTGTCTGGGTTTCAGGCTTTCAATTTTGTTTATATATTGGAAATGTAACTCACTCTTCTCTTTCTGTTCTGAAGGTTCTCAAATATTCATTTGGACACTCCCTCAGCAATTTGAGTTGGCAGGGTGAGGGAGGGGGGTAATGCTTCACTTAGCCTGCACCCCAATACTCTGTGCTTCAGGTGGTCCTAGGAAATCCCCCATCTAAACTCTGTGCACTCAAGTCTTACAGTGGCAACAGGCCCACCTTTTATACCACCTAGAAGGGTGACTCCCCCACCACAGCAACACAAGACAATGATTCCATTATCCAACAAACCAATGAAACAATTATCCAACAACCCAGTAATAGAATTATCCCACAGTCCACCTGGCTGAAGCACCTAGCTCCTACCTGTGCTTCAGGTGATTCACACCAATCTTAAACTTGACAGCACATGGCAGGAAGCTTAGCTTCCAAGCTCCTGGCAAGAAATTCTTTGTGAAAATCAATGGGAACTATGGATGTGTGGCAGGGCAGAGGAGCACAGATGTTTGCCTGACAGAGTCCTGTTCCTGTTGTTGGGGCCTGGGACTCAAAGCATGGGAATAAGGCTATGACTGTAAGAGCAGAGATGAAGCTGGAATCTTATTAAATAGTTCACTGGTCCAGAAGAGATGGGTGCAGGGCCATCTTCTCCTTTTCAAAACATTTGGAAATTTTTAGTCACATGTAGGATTAAATATTAATGACACTACTCTTCGCAGAATGGTGATTTAAACAGTAATGATGGTGTCTCACAGGTGAGCTGAAGGAAGAGAAGGACCAGGAGTCCTGGGCTACCAAAAGCTTCAGGGCTTCTGCAGAAAGTTTGCTCAGCCTCACCACATGCAACTACTGCACCCATGACCTACTTAGATAAAGACACATCTGGGAAGTGCCAAGGTGCCCTGCTTAATAGTCGACTGAACACAGCTTAGAGCAAGACCCACTTGAGGAAGAGCACCAGATGAGGCTGGCCTGTGAGAGGTTTTCTTGACTGATGATTAACATGGACAGCCCAGACCACTGTGGTGGCACCATCCCCTGGGCAGGTAGGCCTGGCTGTGTAAGGGAGCCAGCTGAGCATGAGCCAGTAAGCAGCATTCCTCATGGGTTCTGCTTCAAGTTCCTACCTCTGAGGTCCTGCCCCAGCTTCCCTCAACAGATGCTCTGTGAGTAGAAGTGTAAGCTGAAATAAACCTTCCCCAATTGCTTTTGGTCAGAGTGTTTTATCACAGCAACAGAAAAGCAGACTAGAACAGTCAGATCATCAAGACTTCTTCCCTTTCATATCTGACCACATCCTTCATAGCTCTCAAACTCCTCAGCCACTGCCTTGATGTATCTGTCTGCGTTCAGTTGCAGTAACTTCCCTGCCCTTGGTGTCTCTTGTTACTCACTCTGTCCACTGACCCTCCTCCTGCTTGTTAGATGTAAATCTTTATCTGTCTGTCTATATTTGAGTTGAACACAGTCTCTCCTCTTTTCTCTCCCACCCTACTTCTCTCCTCTCTCTCTTATCCCTGGGATGGTGGTCATGAAGTCCTCACTGTATTAGCAAGTGTATGAGTCATTTATTTTAAATATTTTCTTTATTTTTACTTTATGTAAGTGTGCCCATGTCATGCAATGCCCCTGGAGGTCAGAAGAGGGCATCAGATTTCCCTAGAACTGGAGTTATGGATGGTTGTTAGCCATCTTGTGGGTGCTAGGAATTGAACCTGGGTCCTCTGCAAGAGCAGCTAGTGCTCTTAACCATGGAGACATCTCTTTAGACCCTAAATCATTTATTTTAAACAAGAGTTGACTTCCTCAACCTGCAGCTCCAGACCTGAATTGTGGAGTGCGTTTTGCTGGAACAAAAGAGTGTCTCCACCACAGAAGTGCAGAAAGAGCTTTGACTCATCCTCCCCAATCACTCTTCAGGATTGTCTCCCAGGAGAGTTTCAACAGGGCTTGCTCCATTTATTCATACAGACAGCTGAACCTCCTGGGTCAGTAGTCCTGGTCAGCCATGAGAACATCACGGTGAAAGGGGAAGTGTCCAGAAGAGTCTCACAGGAGGGTGATTAGATCAACCCAGTGCAGCCAACACATTCTTACCCAGGTACACAGACCATCAGTGTCAGCCAATGTCTGGAACAGGATTGTGATGGAGAAGTTCATGCTGCTGAGAACTGACCCTATGTTCTAGGAGTAGACTCAAAGAACATAGGCACAACTGTTCTGACCACAGCTGCCCCTGCCTCCCTGGCCCACACTCTCCTCTGAAGAGACAATGAAAACCACCAATGAAAGTCACCAGGCTTGACTGGCCAGTGGAGAGGACAGGAGGAGATGTCCCCGCCATTTAAGTCACAAGCTCCCTGGCCTTGCAGATGCATGAACTGTCCCTGATGGTGTGCCTGCCTGATGCAGGCTCCCTGGCCTTCTAAATAGCTAGAGAATAAGAATGGGGGTTCTAGACAGATGAATGTGAATTAGGTTTGACCCCCAGATATCAGAGGCTTAACTAAAGAAGAAAGATATTTGTAGACATCTAGACGCAGCCCATTCAGAGCCAGAAGAGCAGCTGTGTACCAAGGTGTCTGGGGACCGGGTGCACTCTGGAGTCTTAGGATGTCTCTTTATTCCCTAGAATGGGATGTAGACATTACATCTCCACCCAAGTATCAGGACAGACAATGTTTGGAGGAAGAGGCAGAGTATAAGCAAGGCTAAGGAAGCTCCTGGAGTTTCCTGTTCTGTGCACAGCTCACGACTGTGGCCAGTCCCAGGACGACATCTAATGAGCAGGTTGTATGGCATCTATCCCAGACACCCGTGTGCCCAGTTACAATTCTATGTCTTCAGACCATGGAGAGGGCAGCTGTGGGGATGTCAGCATGTCTGGTACAGCAGGGTAGAGGAAGAGGATCCCATTCCCCATCCCCACCTCAGTAAGAAACTGCAGGGATGAAAGGAAGGAAAGACTTTCCTTTGGAGAACACAAAGCTGAGCCAGTGCTCTGACCTCTGCAAGTCTTACACACTGGCATTCCCACCAGCCTGCCTAAGAACTCTTTGTGCCTATCTACAGGCAAGAGCATCAACTACTAAGACTGCCTGGGTGTGCAGTTAGCATGCTGCTAACCCTCTCTGTGCCTGAAGTACCTGCATTCATAATTGAGAATACAAATAGACCTCACTCTTGGACTGGCCTATGAAAGCAGATTAGGAAAGCTCTGAATCTTAATGAGATTCAGGTTTTGAACAGGACTAGACTGGGCTTGTAGCTGTCAAGTTCTCTATCTTTTGTCCCTGCTGTAATGGGCAATCATTCAGGAGAGAAGGTTTTTCTTTCAGTCCAGGGTTTTTCAGAGTATGAGTGCAAGCTCAGGCGGCCACACCTGGGGAAGACCTCATGCTTTGTCATGATATGGGAGACAGCAGAAGGGCTGGACACACAGGCTCACTCTAAACGACCCAATCTCTGCTGACAACCAACTCAGTCCTTCAAGAATAAGAATAGCTCCCATGGGAAAAGAGCTCACTCCTGAGAGACCGGCATTAATCCCTAACCCCCTATCCCCTCAAGGACCTGGAATGTTAAAGATCCTGTCGTCTTTCAACCATGTAGTATCAGGTACCAGATTCCAAAGTGAGCTCAGAAGAGGGCAGACAATATTCCTGCTATGGGACTAAGTACCACACAGTGGCAGGCCAGTAAGGCACACCACCACACAAAATGTATAGGAAGTAAGAGTCATTTGATTTAAACACCCAATAGCAGATTGCACAGTACATTAGCTGTGGTCACATTTCTTTCCTAAAAGTTGGCTTGAGCGAGTGTCAACACTAGGCAATATGGGTCATCCCCTATAGCCCCATCTTCTGCCCTGGTCCACCTTTCTCCAGCCTCCTCCAGGATCCTGAGCTTCTGCTGAGATGGGGTGGTCAGGGGTAGAGCCGGTTGGCCACCTGCTGGATGGCACTAAGTCCTTCACACAAGCCAGTTCACCCCTGACATCATCTGCCCTTTTCTCAGTTCTGCCCTTTGGCAGAAACAATTTAGGCATTTTCACTTCTATTTAGCAAATCAAAAGCTTAAAGACCTCTCCTAGAGCTTCCTGGGACGCTTCCCAATCCCGAGAGTAAACAGCCTTGTGTCAAAGCTGATAAAGTCATCTCCCTATTCTGGTCTGAGCCACATGTCATGTTTTTGGTTTTTTTTTTAAGTTTTCTTTCTTTCTTTTCTTTCTTTTTTTTTTTTTTTGATGCTTTGTGTATTTCATACATCATTTTCCAATTCAGTTCAGGCATATATCCCCTTCCCTTCCCCCCACCCCACCCCTACCTATCCCAGATCATGCATTCTGCCGTAAGTTTTCTGCATCTTTCTCTGCTTTTGTTGTTTTGGGTTTGTTTGTTCATTCTTTCTTTTTTAACAATAAGTGATTAATTTGTGAGTACAAGCTCTTTCATGAAACAACTTCTGCAGGCTGGGTTGTGCCCAAACCACACACTTACATGCCCCACCATCCAGAGGGGGGGTGGGCCAATTGGTTAGTGTTCATCAGTGATCAAATGAGGTCCAGACTATAGTGCTGTGTTTCCACCATTCAACCGCCAATCGCAGGCCCTGTACATTCTACCATGCCCACCTCTCCGCAGATTGTTTCCCTAGGCTTAAAAAAGGGCACAGTGGGTGAGAAGCAAAACAGTCCACTCCTCCCTGGAGCTGATGTCTTGATCTGGCTGTTCAGATTCTGGCTGTTTCTCTTTCATGGGCTGCACAGTTGTCAGCAATAAATTCGATCCTACTAATGAAGCAACATGCAATTAGATTTAGTATAAAGTATATTAAGCCGTTCGACCTATATAGAACATTAGTCTAAGGTATTCGTAATGTTCTGAGTCTTGTAGCAGACACGTTGTATGTTCTGGTCACTGTTTAACTTCCATGAACCTTTACATGTTACCCTGAGCGGGTCTTACGTGTGGGATTATAACTCTCCTACCCATTACGAGGCTAGTGCTTGTGGACAGTCACCATGGTGTTCTCATCCAAGGCGAGGCTACATAGCCACAGATTGTGGATAGACAGACATGGGCTGCCACTGCGCACAGGAGGATTCCAGGCAGAGTGAGGTGTAGCTGGTGCTGACAGAGGAGTCTTGCTTGACGCAAGGGAACCATAATTTGCTTATAATGGTTTAGTGGGCTTTAGTAGACAGCTCTCTGGCATTCAGAGAGCCATCTGTACCACTTGCAATGTGTGGTCTCCCATACATCTTCCTCATGTTAACATCAGGTCTTATCAGCAGCAGGTTATCGCCTCGTCCTCCGTATATCCCACTTGAGAGGCAAGGAGCCCTACCAGAGATTGTGGGGCATTGTATCTGGCCAACATCCACTGTAAAAAATCCATTGCTAGATGTCAGAGCTCCTGGATTAATCTATGGTTATTGTTAAAGGGATTTCGAATCTAACAATCAATGACACAGTTGTGTTGAAGAGAACATTGAGGTTTTACTTAGCAGGTGCCTAACAAGTAGGCAAGTGGGGTGCATTTTGCAAAGTATCTATGTCCAAATTTTGAACAACCCAAGGTTCCCAATAGTCCAGTTGGAGAAGCTTGTATGCCAACAGGCATGCGGAGGATCAGATACCTAGGAGGCCAGACGATATTCCGGGAGGCCCACGATTCAAACCCCCCTATCCTCGGCGCCCTGACAGCCTACACGCCGCCCTCTTCCGCAGTTTGTTTCCCTGGGCTTTGGGAAAGGGGCACAAGTGGTGAGAAGAAAACAGTCTAATTTCTTTGGAGTTGTCATTTTGGACTCCAGTCTGTTCAGGTTGTTTCCCTTCATGGGTTGACAGCTTTTCCAGTGATACCCTTTTTAGTCATACTAACAAAGCACAAGCTATTGGATGTACAGGCATTTAAGCAGTTTTATTTTAGCTTCATTCTTGGGGGGAAAAGGAGTTCTGCTGAGGGGATAAGGAAGGGTGACATTTTCCTTCTGAAATTCAAATCTAGGTGCAGAGTGAAGGAAAACCACAGCACTGCCACGGTCAGATATGGGTTGAAACTGTCCAGACAATGGTCAATTACCATCCTATGATTAGTCTAACTCCCACGACCACAGCATCCACAGATGAAGAACTAGGAGGAGTGTGGCTGAGGTCTGGCAAGGTGGATGGCATGAGGGTCACACACTTACAGAGAGAGGCCTGGAGTGCACCAGGCATGCGACTAGCAGCTACTGTAAGGGCCATAGTCAATACTACAGAATTGCATTTGCTGTTCTAGCTTAGCAACATCAGTTTAAACAAACTGAAGGTCCATCAGCATAAAATGCAAGTGCTCCTAACTAATACAGGGTATCACTGAAGCCACTGGAAGTCAGGTATGTCAACTTTTCTTGGAATTGCCATGTGGGCCAGATGCCGACACCCACAGTGCTTCTGCCCACTGCAATGTGCTGTCTGGGTCCTCACAGACAGTGCTGTTTCCCATATGTTACGCCATACCCTCTAGAAAGGTACGAGGAGCTGGAAGGGAACAGCCCTGTGGGGACTCATCCAAGTCTCAGCCCTCACACACTCTTCTTTTGCTAATTTTCACAGCAACTCTGAAGCAGGGGAAGAAAATCAGGTCAGGAATGCAGGGACTGAGGTGGATTTCCATGGTGCACAGGGCTCAAGGTTGTTCATGAGGATCCCTGCAGGGACCTTCTAGGACATCGTCCTTGCATGTCACCGATAGGTCGCCCAGGTTCACTGTAAGTGGATGTGGGCTGTAAGCACACAACTTTGTGTATATATGCATGTATATCTGTGTGGGGGTGTGTGGACACATGAGTGCATGTGGAGCCCAGACATCTATGTGGGGTGTGTGGACACATGAGTGCATGAGGAGCCCAGACATCCATGTGGGGTGTGTGGACACATGAGTGCATGTGGAGCCCAGACATCCATGTGGGGTGTGTGGACACATGAGTGCATGTGGAGCCCAGACATCCATGTGGGGGGATGTGGACACATGAGTGCATGTGGAGCCCAGATATCCATGTGGGGTGTGTGGACCCACGAGTGCATGTGGAGCCCAGACATCCATGTGGGGGTGTGGATACATGAGTGCATGTGGAGCCCAGACATCCATGTGGGGTGGATGAGTGTGCGATAGGGGGTAACATGAGTGCATGTGGAGGCCAGACATCCATGTGGGGGTGTGGATACACGAGTGCATGTGGAGCCCAGACATCCATGTGGGGTGTGTGGACCACAGAGTGCATGTGGAGCCCAGATCATCCATGTGGGGGTGTGTGGACCCACGAGTGCATGTGGAGCCCAGACATCCATGTGGGGTGTGTGGACCCACGAGTGCATGTGGAGCCCAGACATCCATTGGGTTGTGGCAGGTGCAGTGAGCGACATCATGGATGTGTCTGGCAATGTGGAGCCCAGAAACAGGTGTGCCAGTCATGTGGCAGCATCTGTGGGGTGGTGTGGGCATATCATTACCAATGTCAGGGGGTGTGTGCAAAGTACATGTGGAGCCCAGATATCCATGTGAGGGGTGTGGATAATGAGTGCATGTGGAGCCCAGACATCCATGTGAGGGTGTGGATACATGAGTGCATGTGGAGCCCAGACATCCATGTGAGGATGTGTGGAAACATGAGTGCAGTGTGGAGCCAGACATCCATGTGAGGGTGTGGATACAGAGTGCATGTGGAGCCCAGACATCCATGTGAGGGTGTGGATACATGAGTGCATGTGGAGCCCAGAATCCATGTGGGGTGTGTGGACCCACGAGTGCATGTGGAGCCCAGACATCCATGTAGGGGTGTGGACCCACGAGTGCATGTGGAGCCCAGACATCCTGTGGGGGTATGGATCACATGAGTGCATGTGGAGCCCAGACATCCATGTAGGGTGTGTGGACCCACGAGTGCATGTGGAGCCCAGACATCCATGTGGGGGTGTGGACACATGAGTGCATGTGGAGCCCAGACATCCATGTGGGGTGTGTGGATATATGAGTGCATGTGGAGCCCAGACATTCATGTGGGGTGTGTGGACCCACGAGTGCATGTGGAGCCCAGACATCCATGTAGGGGTGTGGACCCACGAGTGCATGTGGAGCCCAGACATCCATGTGGGGGTATGGACACATGAGTGCATGTGGAGCCCAGACATCCATGTGGGGTGTGGACACATGAGTGCATGTGGAGCCCAGACATCCGTGTGGGGGTGTGGACACACGAGTGCATGTGGAGCCCAGACATCCGTGTGGGGTGTGGACACATGAGTGCATGTGGAGCCCAGACATCCATGTGGGGGTGTGGACACATGAGTGCAGGCCAGTGTTGGATGTCTTCCTCAGTCTCTAAGCACATTTAATATAATTTTTATTTTTATGTGCATGAGTGTTTGCCTGCATGTATCTAAGTAAACCTGTGGTATGCAAAGCCCACAGAGGCTATAAAAAGGCATCAGATCCCCTGGAACTGGAGCTCTGGATGGTTAGCAGGCCTGTGGGTGTTGGAAATCAAACCTGGGTCATTTGGAAAAGCTGTCAGTGCTCTTAACTGCTGAGCCATCTCTCCAGCCCTCTCCACATTATTTTTGAGGCAGGGTCTCTCACTGGACCTAGAGCTCACTGTCTGGACTGGGCTGACTGGCCAGTCAGCTGCAGGGATCCGCCTGTGGCTTTCCTGTGCTGGGATCAGGGGCTGTGTCTGCTCTTTATGCAGGTCCTGGGATCTGACCTCAGGCCCCCATAATTCTGCAGCAAGTGCCTCACCAACGCAGCATCTTTCCCAGCCCCCATGCATGAATCTTACAGAAACCATCAGAAGGATGCATCTAGAGTTTGTCTGCAGTGGCTGTCCTCACACACCTCCACAAACAAGTTGATGTGTGCAGCATTGAGTCAGTTTCCAAATCAGTTATTTCCTAACACTGTGCTTGAAAGTCTCTGGTCCTCTTCAGTCTGATTCCTAGCAGTTCACCTCAGAGACAGGCAAACACAAGCACAAATTGGCACTAACTTCTTCTCCTGTGACTCACTAATCACTCACTTTTGAAAAATGAGTAATACCCACATGAAAAGCAGGCTCCCAAGTTAACTTTTCAATGCACTACAGGAAATGGTAAGAAATTCCACCTGATGCCTCCTACCAGGAGAGTTGGAGGTTTTCAAAGTCCTTGGTCTGCAGTTCCTGCCCCTGCTGTGAAGCACTGGTGTGTGTCCTGTCAACAATTCGTGTGAATATGATAGGTGACCAAAAATCTTCAGGGGTTTAAAAATGTTATATTTAGGGTTCTACTTAGAGAAACCTTAGAGGTTCTTACTGTTCAATTCACTCACTTCTAGAAATATCTGGAACCTACTGTGTGAGACTGGGCTAAATGCTGGTGAACACAAGGATGTATGGATAGTTCAAATAAAACCATGGCCTGTTGCAGGAAGGGGGCAGAGGTGTGGACAAGGCATTTCTTCTACCGGAAGTGGTGACCTAGCTTCTTTTCCACCAGAAGTATGCAACTCTCAGTACACACAGAGTGGTGATTTAGCTCAGAAGAATCTGGAAGGCTTCCAGATGAAATCTGAATTTCATTTTCCAGGAAGAATTAATGGAAGTGTCTGAGAAAGGAACTGGGACCACACGCCCAGCCACATTTTATGTGCGGATGTGGGCAGGGAGCGTGCTTTCCTGCTTGCTGTGGTTCCTGTCCTCCTCCAGGTCTTTTTGGGAGACCCCTCCTTGTCTGGCAGGACCATATAAGGGTCCGTGGTGTCTAGATTGGAATGCTCCAAGGAGATCACAGAGATTCATCCCGGGGAGACTCAGACAGAGCCTATCAGCCTTTCTCTGAGATGATCAGGTGACTCCAGGGAAACCAATCAGCGTCTTCTCGGGAGTAGATGTTTGGATGACATTTAAAGAAGCAACGTGTTAGAGGTTAATTTCATTTTAGGAAGAGGTCTCCAAGAGGGTTGCATCAGTCAGTGTACCCCTTGTTCTTTCATGTTAATAGAGAGACGCCCAGCTTCTCAGTGGAGACGGAGAGCATAGAAATGCATCCTAGAAACTGCTCACTTCATTTAAATACCCCAGGAGGCAGTTTTCTCCCTTTGTAAGGAAGATTATCTAATTAGTGATGAAAATTGAATACTTCTTTGTTAAACAATGTGGTAAACACTTCAAAGGAACAATTCTAACCCAGCAGAGCCCCACAGGTAATGTGTCACAATTAGTGAGTGCATCAGTTACTACACAACAAAGGGACAGTCACAAGAAGGAGGATCTGGAAGCCTCCCCCTCCCACAGTCCTTTGCCCAAGAGAACACAGCTGCTCCTGTGTATCTCTTTCTTCATAATCCTGCACAACACATCATTTTCTCCCAGACTTTGACAGTGCTTAGATTTTCTAGAAGAAGCCTCTTCTGTAGGCTTCACAACTGTGCCAAAGTTGGAGCTAAAGCTGGACCTACTCAGTACCAACGTCAAGAGTGCTGTTAAAGCACAAAATCTTCCCAGCTCCCTTTGGAGAGGCACCAACAAGAACTTAGATTCTGAGTCCCACACCAGAAGGACCAAGCAGGCAAACTCAGTGGGCTTGGAAAGTCCTATTCTGGGGGTGGGAGTACACATGGTATGGGTGTGTACACAAGGTGTGTGTACACATGATGTGTGTGTGTGTGTGTGTGTGTGTGTGAACACCTGTATGTGGGTGAAGATGCACTTGTGTGTTAATGTGTGTGGAGGCCAGAGGCTGACCCTGGGTGTCTTCCTTAACCACTTTATTTTCTGAGGCAGTCTCTAACTGAAGCAGACACTCACTGATGCAGCTGGTCTGTTGGCTTGCTTCAGGAATTCTGTCTGAGTCCTGAGTGCTAGGATCACAAGTGGTGCCCTACCATTTAACACGGGGGCTGCATAAAGGCACTTAATCCACTGAGCCGTCTCTCTAGCCCTCAGCCTTGATATTTGAGACAGAGTCATTCATTGGGACTCTGATCTAGCTGGCCAGTGAGTCCCAGGAATCTTCCTGTCTCCACCTAGTGCTGAAATTATAAGTACAGCACCATGAGAGGGAATTTTATGTGGCTCTGGGGATAAACTGTGGTCTTTCTGCTCGCTCAGCATCACTCACAGCCCGTGCTAAAGCACAATTTCACAGATTAAATGAGACAATGTGCAACTCTTTAATGCCCAGTCCCTAAGAATGCACATGAGAACTGTGCTGCTGCTGAGGGTTGTGCTTTTCTGATGGGCATTCACTCTGTATCCCTGTATTCTGCAACCAAGTGTGCGGTGCCTTCAGCAATACTGACTTCAGTCTTCAATTTACATAAAATCACTGGGCAGTAACCTCTGTGGCCATTTCTTAGCTAGCTACTCTGACCTGAACCTTTCTCCCTTAGAATATCTGCTGGGTGGTGCTATGTGCCTTTTCCCAGAGCACACCCTATCTCCCCAGGTATCCAAACTAAAGTCTGAATCCTATGGTCCAGCAGTCAAAGCTCTTCATTATAAAACGTCACTCCAGATGTGTCTTCAGAAAACTGAAAAGCAGGATTGGTACATGATCCAGTATACCTCAAATAACTGACAACAGGAAATCTGCATGTTCACAGCAGCCAGAAGCTGGGCGCAGCCCCAGAGCTCACTAGCATGTAAACGGGCAAACAAGTTTGTACTCAAGGTGATTGGAAAAACAGAAGGAAAGCACTCACTGGTCAACAACTGTGGCAACTCCTGTTACACCATTTCTTTCTTTTGGAAAAGAGTTGCAACCAACTGTACCAGTCAAGATGTGTCTCAGATTCCCATGTCTGCCCCATCCTGAGCACAGGCCAGTAGAAACCATATATAATGTTTCCCTTCCTGGAGCCCTTGGGGCACTTTGTCCCTCTCCATCCCTCTTCTGATCTCTCTCTTCAGTTCTGTAGTTTCCTCACTTTTAACATGGAGAGAGGGTAGGAGGCAACACCATTTGTAATGATACATACGTGTGTGCCTGCAACCACATGTGTATGTGCATGCTCACAGGCACACACAAACGTGTGTATGTTCTAGGACATGGTGGCATCACCTCAGAATGCGTCAAAATGGCAATTATTTTAAATAACCTGCAGAATTATCTCACAAAAGTTGTATTTGATCAAGTGCGGGGGTTTTGTTTATTTGGATTTTCACTTTTTTTTGTCTAAATGCCTCTGTATTTAGCTCCCCTTTTTTGGTATTTTTGAAACAGGGTCTCCCTTTAGTCCCAGATGGCCTGGAACTCGCTCTGTAGACCAGGCTGGCCTTGAACTCACAGAGATCTGCCTGCCTCTACCTCCCAAGTGCATGTGCCACCATGCATGCCAGGCTAGATGGTTCTTAGCTGTCATGGGGGTTCTGGGAATTGAACCTTGGTCCTCTGCAAGCCAGTGCTCTTAAAGGCTGAGCCATCTCTCTAGCCCCTGCTCCCAAGCTTTTAAAGTTCCAGTGATTACATATCAAAAAGCTGAGTAAGGAAGCAACAGATTCTGCTCTGGGAAGGGACTCAGAGCTGAGGAGCTATCACAGGAGTGAAGCTTTGGAAGTCTTCCTGTTCTTGCTGCATACTGACATTTCGAAAATGCTGACTGGGTTTCTTGATGCTGTGTTCTTTGTCTTGTTTCTGAGCGTCTTCCCTGAAACAGCTGCTAATTTACTGGGCCCTTGTAGAAATCTGTTCTCTGCTCCAGGATTTCATCCCAGTTCTTTGTCAGGAAGTTGAGAGCTGGGTCCTTATTTCTAAAATTTATTATCTAACATAAACACTCTCTATCCAATTGCAGATGTAATTTGTGCTCAGGGGACAGAGCAGCCCCTCTAAGGATAAATTGGAATCTCTTGTCTCTCATTTCTTTGTACTCACAAAGCCATAAATCCTCAGATTGCTCTCCTGGAATGAAGAAACGAGAGCCCTGTGCTGTGAAATAATGAAGTTATCCCTGAAATCAAATTGGAATTTCCATCTTAAATGACAGTTCACAGCCTTCAGGGTTTTTTTACCATGCGGCTATCTCTTTGTAGTTGTTATCACCCCCAAGCCCCAAGAAATTGGGACAGACTAGAAGACTAGTTTCTGTCATGACTGGCCACTTAGTTTCAGTTCAGTGGTTAGAGGAGGGGAGCTGGGTACAAAAGTGGGTTTATACCAGCTTTATCCTTGGTGAGTTATTTTGTCACTAGTCTTTCTATTGACTTGTATTCATTGTACATGTATTGGGTTTGATAAGAATATTCTGCATGGTATATAATCTAGTAGGACCCTGTCATCTCTCCTCTCTCCACTATTCTCTTTTTCTCTTCACTCTGGTCCCTGGTCCCCTTCCTTTCTTCAGATAGTTTTGGTGCTATGTTCGTGCTATATATACACCATGATGTTTTGTATCTGTATAAATCGGCAACCATGAGAGGAACCTGCAGCACTTGTCTGAGTCTGGCTTATAGGGTAATCTCCTGTTGCATACATTTTCCTGAAAATGAAAGTCTTGTTCTTTATAGCCAAATAAAATTCCATGTGTGTGTGTGCCACATTTTCATTACCCATTCCTTTGTTGATGGACAGGTAGACTGGTTCCATTTCTTCTGTTATAGAGTCATCAGTAAACAGGATGGACAGAGACCTCTGTGTGGTGCTGACTTAGAATCCTTCTGGCATATGCCCATGAGTGGTGTGGTTGGGTCATAAGGTAGCTGTCTTTCTAGACTTTGAGGAATCTCCATAATGTTTTATAGATGGCTGTACATTCCCACCAGCAGAATATTCAAGTAACCTATCACCTCTACCAGACCATTGTTGGCATTCTTACCTCATTTGTTGTACTCGTTTTCTTTTCTTTTTTTAATGTGTATGAATGTACTGTCTGCTTGTAGTTTTGTGCACCCGTGTTGTGAAATTCCTTGGAGGTCAGAAGAGGGTGTCATATTCCACTGAAACTGGAGTTAAAGACGGTCCTCAGCCACCATGTGGGTGCCGGCGATTGAACCCGGGTCCTCTGCAAGAGCAGTTGGCACTCTTAACCGCTAGGCCATCTCTCCAGCCTGTTGCTTGTTTTCTTAATGACTGCCATTATGAACAGGGTGAGGTGCAATCCCAATGTAGCTTTAATTTGTACTTTCCCAGGGCCAGTGATATCAAACCAAATCCTTTTCATATGTTTATTACTGATCTCATTGAGGGCTCAGTGCATGTAGGCAGAATGTGCACATGATCTACATTGGCCATCTCAACTCACTCTCTCAGGAACCCATTTTAAGGATGGCAAAACAAAGATCCAAAGGTTTCATTTTCTCCACAGTCATAGCTAGCAAGGCAAAAGGTAGTCCTGTCTAAAGATCTTGTTTCTCCTGTAGTGAGAAAGTTCACTGTGCTTCTGTTAGAAGGAAGTCCAAAATAGAAAAGGCAGAAAATGGAAACCACACCCAAGCTCTATTCAATCTGGGCACCAGGAAACATCTCCTTGATGCTCCCTGCTTAACAAGCAGGCTGTTCTTTACATACTCACACAATTTTCTCTGAGTTGTATAAAAAGAGCCCTTTTTACTACTGTAGGATTTCACAGTAAGCATTACATATGGGTGTATCCTAACCTCCCAGTCTTTTAAAAGGATACGTACAATTTACAGGCATTTTTTTCTCTTAGGTTATTTCCAAATTATTGGCTGTCATATGTGATAGTGTAATAAATAGCTCTGTGCTTGATGCATTTGATGAAGGCAGCTTTAAGAGACATTCATGCAAGTGAAATTAATAGGTCAAAGTGCATGAAGTTTTAAAAAACTGAATGGGGGGGCTATAGAAAGATGGCTTAGAGGTAAGGGACATAGCATTTGCTGCTCTTGCAGAAGACCCAGAAGACCCAGGTTTGGTTCCTGACATCCATGTGGCAGCTAACAATCAATCATCTGTAACTCCAGTTCCAGGGGATCCAACAGCATGTTCTGTCCTACATGTACACTGCATGCACTTGGTGCATATAAATACATGTAAACACAGGGCTGGAGAGATGGTTTAGCAGTTAAGCACACTGGCTTCTCTTGCAGAAGATCTGGGTTCAGGTCCCAGCACGCACATGGCAGCTAACAACCTACTGTAATTACAGTTCTATAGGATTCAGTGCCCTCTTCTAGCCTTCATGAGCATTGTGCAGATGTGGTACACTTACATACATGCAGACAAAACACTCACACATAAAATACAATAAATATGAAAAAATACATGCAAACATTTATACATATAAAATATTCTTTTTGAAGTCCTTGATTCTTATTGCTAAATACCTTTCCAAAAAGGTTGTAATAGTTTCTGCCACAAGCAAGCACCCATGCAGGCTGCTCAGAGACAGTTTTCTTTAGCCCGCCGTGGGAATCTCCCACCCTCCAAAGCAAAGCTGACCGTGGGGCCGGCTGTCCCAGTGCTGCTCTGTGCTCTGCAGCAGTGCGAGACGCCGCCAATGCTTCCCGAACCAACCGAGGCCACGTCTCCCTGGTCCACTCCTAGCCTAGCAGTGCAGTGAACACCTACGGCAGGATGTCTCAGTACGGAAGGGGTCATGAATTTGTGAGCGTGCCCATTTCCAACTTGTTACCTGACACACTGCAATTGCTTTAAAAGCCTACCAACAGAATGTGACCCTGGTGTCTGGTTTACTGAAGAGCATACAAGGGCAGGAAAAAAACTCATGGACTGAACAAATTAGTTCATCAGGGTCAGTCATTCTCTCAGACATACACATTTATTAAGCATCTACTATATTCTTCTACTAGAAACTGCTGAAGGCTCCTGTCCTCAAAGTCACCAAAGCTCATGTGGGTGTTGTGAGAAGCAGCTCCCCTGCTCTCGTGGAAGCAGTCAGGGTAGGAAGGGGGTTCTTAATAAAGCCGGTGAAGCACTTAACATAGACCCCGGCATCTTCAGAGCCCAAGAACTGCCTGCCACCATGGGGCTAGTGACTCACAAACTCCCTATTTTGTTTTCAAATTTCTAATTCTGTGTTTCCAGTGTGGACTTTTCCCAGCATGGAGATCACAGCCATGAGACAATGTGAACGAGGCAAGCTTCTAGTCAAATGCAGTCAGTGATCCCCTTCCCAACCAGAGGCAAAGCAAGAGGAACTCTGGCTCCATTTAGTTCCCTTTCATCATGTCTCCTTTCATCTCTGAATATTTTACAATTTAACTGTTGTGAGGAACATGGATGAGGAGTCCAGAGAGAGACGGACTGAATGAAACTGTTCAAGACAATAGGAGGATGGGTGAGCACACACCCTTCAGAGTTTTTCAATATGCAAATATATTACCTATGTAAAAATAAGATCAGTGCTTAAACCCAGTTATATTGCTCCAGAAAACAAAACAAAAACTTTTATTTCCTTATTGGATTCAGTAAAAGTGATCAAATGATCAGCTTTATAAAAATTAACATTTGGGGGAGGAGAGAAATGGCTCAGTGGTGAAGAGCATTGGCTGCTCTTGCAAAGGACTCAGGTTTGATTCTCAGCACCCACATTCCTAGCACCACCACAGCCATCTGTAACTACAGTTCCAGGGGATCTGACGCCCTCTCCAGACCTCCAAAGGTACTGTATGACACTAGTACAGTTGCATGCAGGCAATACACTCATACATAAATAAAGTTTTAAGTTAGCATTTGTACACTTGTATTTTTAGACAGTTTTGTAGAGAAATGAAAAGTGTCTTTGACTGCTTTCACATATAATACTGGTTCAACTAAAGAAAGCTCCTAGCCATTTGGGGGGAATTAAACTAATATTCTCCTTAGTAATTAGAGAGGAGAAAAGATTTATAACACAGGCTAAAAGGCAAGAAAGGAGAGAGGGAAAGAAGAAAAAGAAGGACTCTCAGAAACTCATAATAAATGTGGTGGTAAAGATGGTTTGATGAAGGTTTGACTTATTAGTTAGTTATTCCCTAAGGCTGAATACTCCTGGTATTCAAAGTATCTCCAAAGGAAACTTTCACATTACAAGCTGAGGTTCTTTCACTGGAAAAAAAACCAACTGTGAGTCTGATAAGATGAGTGGATCATCTGGACTGAGATCCTGGCCAGTCATGTGGTCCAAGTTCAGGGTCAGAAGCAAAACGCATGTTAGTCAGCTTCTCTGCTGCTGTCACAAAACACCTGAGAGTGATCAACTTAAAAGGGCAGAAGGATTTCTTTTATCTCACTGTTTCAGAGGCTCTATGTCTATGGCCACTTGGGGCTGAACCATTGCTGCAGGTCTGTGGCCAGGAGAGCATCCAGGGCAGGGAACAGATGGTGGAGGGAGCTCACTTCATGGTTTCCAGGAAGCAGAGAAAAGAAAGAGGGACTGAGAAAGGGAGAGGAAGGGAGGAGGCACTGGTGCAGTGTCCTACTTCGTCTAGGTCCCATCATCCCATTCAGCTGTGAGCTTATCCATGATGAAGACAAAATTAACTCTGCATAGCACCACCAGCTGTGGACAGGCCTTCTTATAATTTTGAAGCCATTTTCTTTCTAAGCCATGACATTAGGTTCAAGTATTTTAAGGGAAGATATTTTCCTAAGGTAAGAGATGCTTCCAGTGAGGTTCAGGCATTGTTGGACCACAGTTTGATGCAGGTACTCTCTTGGTGAGGTCTCACCAAAACCATTGTATCAAATAAACTAGGATTGGTACTTAGTCATTGCTCTGTTCAAAATAGTGAACAGCTGTTCTTATTCATGTGCTTCCAGGGTTTTAAAAAGTGAGAGAGGAGAATTATGGGGAGTCCCTGCACACCAGCTCATGTGGCCATGTGGGCAGCTGCAACACCAGGCACCTCCACAACTGGTAGTTTTCTCCAGTCATTTTTCTGAATGTTCAGGTGAATGTTGGCCTAAAACCTTTTTGTATATTAAAAGAATCATGATTAACAGGGCCATAGGCAACATTTTGGGGGATTTATAACACAAAACAGAAAAATTCAAGGGAATTTCATGTTTGTAACAGGCTGCTTTGGCTTCACCATAAACTTATGAGGGGTTGGGTACCCTATTATCAAGGAATCTGTGGGCAGGGAAAGTTACAGGAAGCAGGTGGAAGGTAGACCTTCCTATAGGACTACTGTCTGGGCTCCCCAGGGAGCAGTGCCTTCCTATAGGACTACTGCCTGGGCTCCCCAGAGAGCAGTGCCTTCCTATAGGACTACTGTCTGGGCTCCCCAGAGAGCAGTGTCTTCCTATAGGACTACTGTCTGTGCTCCCCAGGGAGCAGTGCCTTCCTATAGGACTACTGTCTGGGCTCCCCAGAGAGCAGTGTCTTCCTATAGGGCTACTCTCTGTGCTCCCCAGGGAGCAGTGCCTTCCTATAGGACTACTGTCTGGGCTCCCCAGAGAGCAGTGCCTTCCTATAGGACTACTGTCTGTGCTCCCCAGGGAGCAGTGCCTTCCTATAGGACTACTGTCTGTGCTCCACAGGGAGCAGTGTCCTCCTATAGGACTACTGTCTGTGCTCCCCAGGGAGCAGTGTCCTCCTATAGGACTACTGTCTGTGCTCCCCAGGGAACAGTGTCTTCCTATAGGACTACCATCTGTGCTCCCCAGGGAGCAGTGTCCTCCTATAGGACTACTGTCTGTGCTCCCCAGGGAGCAGTGCCCTCCTATAGGACTACTGTCTGGGCTCCCCAGGGAACAGTACCTTCCTATAGGACTACTGTCTGGGCTCCCCAGGGAACAGTACCTTCCTATAGGACTACTGTCTGTGCTCCCCAGGGAGCAGTGCCTTCCTATAGGACTACTGTCTGTGCTCCCCAGAGAACAGTGTCTTCCTATAGGACTACCATCTGTGCTCCCCAGGGAGCAGTGTCCTCCTATAGGACTACTGTCTGGGCTCCCCAGAGAGAAGTGTCTTCCTATAGGACTATTGTCTGTGCTCCCCAGGGAGCAATGTCTTCCTATAGGACTACTGTCTGTGCTCCCCAGGGAGCAGTGCCTTCCTGTAGGACTACTGTCTGTGCTCCCCAGGGAACAGTGTCTTCCTATAGGACTACTGTCTGTGCTCCCCAGGGAGCAGTGCCCTCCTATAGGACTACTGCTGTGCTCCCCAGGGAGCAGTGCCTTCCTATAGGACTACTGTCTGTGCTCCCCAGGGAGCAATGTCTTCCTATAGGACTACTCTCTGTGCTCCCCAGGGAACAGTGCCTTCCTATAGGACTACCATCTCAGCTCCCCAGGGAGCAGTGCCTTCCTATCAACTCTTCAAAGTCTCAGCTGGACATATGTACATGTGAGCACAGTCTCTTGTCAGAGATTTTGCTCTTCTTTGGTCACTGTATGTATCCTAGGCTGATCTTGAACTAGAAGCAGTCTTCCTGCCTCAGCCACCTGAGGGCTAGAATTATGGACATGTCCCATCATTCCTAGCTTCACACAAGGACTTGAAGTCAGAGCAGTGCAGTTATAAGAGTATGGAGCTATGTAGCTCTGTGTTTATAAATCTGCAGCCTGAATGTCTTGTTGTTAAGCCCAGTTCTACTATCAGCCGTGTGTTCTGGGTGAATCACTCTAGCTTTCTCCAAACTGAGGAATGTTACTGGACATGGCTCATTTGATTGCTGTGAATATTAAGTCTGTGCACATGTGTGTTTTATATGTGTCTACAAATACAGGCATTAAAACTTTAAAAACACAGGAATAGAATACACAGGAAATGTGGGACACCATGAAAAACCCAAATCTATACATCATAGGCATACAGGAAGAAGAGTCTCAGGCCAGTAGCATTGACCAGATCTTCAACAGGATTATAGAATAAAACATACCTAAATTAAGGAAAGACATACCTATATAGATTCAAGAAGCACATAGAACAACAATTGGACAGGACCAGAACAGAAACTCGCATGGCATATCATAGCACAGACACTAAATGTACAAAACAAAGAGGGGATACTGAAAGCTCCCAGAGAAAAACAAGTTATGTATAAAGGAAAGCCCATCAGAATTACAACTGACTTTTTGTTAAGAGCTATGAAAGCCAGAAGAGCTTGGACTAAAGTATTCCCAGTTCTAATGACCATGGATGCTAACCTGGAAATTTCACTCAGCAAAACTATATCATAGTTGGAAGGGAATGACACAAATAGGCTGAAAGAAGTCTTGTCCACTAAAACAGCCATACAGAGAATACTCAAAGCAATACAAAGGACTGAAGACAGGAATGAGTTATACCCAAGAGGTAGCAGAAATAAAACAAAGGAAGGAAAAATTACAGAAATGTGAATTAAGACCAAGAACACAAACAAGTTAAATGATGCTAAACAATATAAATCATTAAATAACAACTTTAAGTATCAATAGCCTCAACTTCCCAGTCAAAAGACAGGCTAGTGGAATGGATTAAGAAATAAAATCCATCTTTCTGTTGTCTTCAAGAAACTCATCTCACTTTCTTTTGTTGTTGTTGTTTGTTTGTTTGTTGTTTATTATATTTTAAGGGATTCACAATATAAGAGCACAGTTGTTTTCAGATCACATTGACGTTACTCAGTTTGCCATACAATTAGGTAATTGGTGCTAGCATCCACAGATGAAGGACACCACTCGTCGTTTGTTTTTCTGAGACTGTGTTACTTCACTCAGCATGGTATCTTCTAGCTCCAGCCATTTACCTGCAAAGCTCATGATGTCATCTTTCTTTACTGCTTGCATAGAACTCCATTGTACCACATTTTCTCTATCCATTCATCAGTTGAGGGGCACTTGGGTTGGTTCCAGCTCCTTGCTACTGTGAAGAGAGCTGCAATAAATATGGCTGTGCATGTATCTCTGTGGTAAGATGAGTCTTGTGGGTACATGCCCAGGAGTGGTATGGCTGGGTCAGGTGGCAAGTTCATTCCAAGTCTTCCAAGGGTTCTCCACACTGCTTTACATAGTGGCTGTATGAGTTTACATTCCCACCAGCAATGGAGGAGTGTTCCTCTTTCCCCACAACCTCTCCAGCACTTGGTGAGTTATTTTGGTCTGATATTAAAATAGCAACACCGTGCTTTCTTTTTGGTAACATTTGCTTGCGAATATTTTTTTCCCATCCTTTCATGTTAAGTGGTTCTGTCCTTGAGGGTGACATGGTTTACTTGTAGGACAGCATATAATATGGATTTGTTTCCTAATCCAGTCTCCCAGTCCTATGCTTTATTGGGGAATTTAGTCCATTATATTTAGTTTATGACTGAATAGTGTTCATTGCTTCCTTTGCCTTATTATCCATTTGTGGTTTATGTGTTTGGTTTCTACTTCGGCATTTATGCTTTTATTGGATTTCTCATGTTCTAAAGTGCCTAGGGATGGTTGCTCTTTTTCTGTTTCCTTTGGAATTGTTTCAAGTATTCTCCTCTCGAATGGTTGGTTCTTCTGGACATGTATTCTTTCATCTTGTTAAATCTGGAAGTTTTTCTCTCTCCTTCAACTTATAATCAACATTTTTGTATGGTATAAGTACCCTGGGTTGGCATCTATTTGTCCTTTAACATTGAGAATGCTTTTCTCACATTCTTGCTTTCATAGTTTGCACTGAGAAGTCAGTTGTAATTCTGATGGGTTTCCCCTTTAGGTACTTGTTGTTTTTCTTCTTGTGGCTTAAGGTTTTTGTCTTTGTTTTGTTCAGCATTTGTGCTGTGATATGGCGATGGCGAGTTTCTTTTCTGATCTCTGTCCTTTTGGGTTGTTCTATGTGCTTCTTGTATTGTATTAGGTTATGTCTTTCTTAATTTGGGGAATTTTCTTTATTATTCCTGTTGAAGATCTGATCAATGCTATTCTCTTTGGATTCCTTCTCTTCCTTATTGCCTATGAATAGAGATTTGGTCTTTTCATAGTGTCCCACATTCCTGTTTTTTCCACTTGGTTCTGTGTTTTTTAAATTTTTCATAATTTTACTTGAGGGTTTTTAGTTTGTTCTGTGTTATCTTCCAGCAGTCTGATATTCTGTATTCTGCTTCCTCCATTTATAACCTGAGGCTTTTCCATTCCTTACTCTTGATTGGATGAATGGTTTGACTTCCTTTTTCATTTGTCTTCTATTTCTTTAGTATTTCCAACTTCCTTATGGAGCTCGTCCTCTCTTCGCTAGTTCTGATTGCTTATGCTGGTTAGGTTTCATTATTTTTTCAATATGGGATCTTTTCAGTGTTTCCACTTCCTCCAGAATTTGTCATTCTTTCTCTCTAGGTCTTTCTTAAATTCTTTGTTCTCTTTTCTTAATTCTTTGATTTGCCTTTATAGTCTTGACTTCTTTAAGTATATTCACAATTTGTCTTCTGAATATTGTGTCCTGGGCCATCCCCAGGGGGATCCCACTTAGGAATCTTCCACAGGGTTGGTAGAGCTTGGTGTGGAATTATCTGCCCCTTTCCCATGTTGTCTCTTCTTCGTGTCCCTGGCATATGGGCTTCTCCTTGCCTGTATTTCAATGTGAAATCCCAAATGCCTCTTTCACTGTGTTGAAGGCTTGCTTTGTTTGCCTCCATAGATGCCTTCATTGTTTGTTTGATTGATTGTTTTTCTCCTTTATTCCTTGCTTATGGAGTGTTGTGACTTTCTAAGCTCTAAGCTTTCTATTGGAAGTTCAACTCACTCTTCCCTTCTGTTCTGAAGGTTCTCCAAAGAATCCACTGGACAATCCTTTGGCAATCCCATGTGGCTGGGGTGGGGTGGGGGGTGGGTGGTGTGTGGTGGGGGTTGGGGGTGGGTTGCTTTTTAGCCTGGGCCCCAGTANGTACCTGTGCTTCAGGTGGTCTTGGAAAATCCCCAATCTCAAGACTCATGCACACCCACCTTTTATACCAGCTGGGAGGACAACTCCGCCCCCACAGCCACACAAGGCAATCCAGCCAAATACAATTAAACCAAACCAAAACAATCCGCCTGGCTGAAGCACCCAGCTCCTACCTGTGCTTCAGGTGGTCTTGGGAAATCCCTGATCTTCATTTCACTTTCAAGGATAGACACTACCTTAGGGTGAAAAGATGAAAAAATATTCTAAGAAAATGGAAAGGCAGGTGGGTCTTCTAATATCTGACAAAATATACTTCAAATTAAAACTAATAAGAAGAGATGAACAAGGTCACATCATTCTAATCAAAGGAACAATTGACCATGAAGATATTCCAATCATGAACATATTTGTACCAAACTCTGGTACACCCAATTTCCTATAAACAATACTGGAGAACTATAAAGCACAGATTTAACCCAACTCAGTAATAGTAGGTGACCTCAGTACTCCACAATCTCCAACAGACAGGTCTACTGGATAAAGAATAAAAAGAGAGACATCTGAATTAAATGACATCTTACATCAAATGGTTCTAACAGACATATACAGAATATTCCACCCAAGCACCAAAGAATACACTTTTTACTCACAGCTCATGCAAGTTTCTCTAAAATTGTCCACATACTGGGGGCACAAAACAATCCTCAGCAAATACAAAAAATCTGAAATAATTCCATGCCCTCTATCAGACCATAATGCAATAAAGCTTGTAAGCAATAGCAAAAGAAGATCTAGTAGTCACATGAACTCATGGAGATTAAACAACATACTCCTGAATGATGAATGGGTCAAAGAAGAAGTTAAGAAAACAATAAAAATATTTCTGGAACTAAATTAAAATGATAATACAAACAAACGTCTGAGACACTTTAAAAGTAGTCCCAAGCCAGTTTATAGCTCTACGTGCCTACATTAAAAAATCAGAATGAGCACAAATAAATGACATAATAGTACAACTCAAGACTCTGAAAAGGCAAGAACAAATCAAACCTAGTAGATGAGAATAAATAACAAATATTAGAGCAGATATTAATGAAATAGAAACAAAGAAAACAAGTCAAAGAATCAATGAATCTATGAGCTGGTTCTATGAAAAATTAAATGAGATAGATAAGACTCTTAGCCCAGTTAATTAAAAGAAAGAGCCAATCCAAATGAACAAAGCCAGAGATAAAGGGAGAAACATCACAACAGATACACAAAAAATCCAGAATTTGTAAGAGAATACTTTAAAAACCTATACTCTAAGGAGAGATGGCTTAGAGTTTAAGAGTACTGGCTGCTCTTGCTAAAGACCTGGGTTGGTTCTCAGCACCCACACAGCAGCTAACAGCCATCAGTTACTGCAGTTCCAGGGAATCCAAAACCATCTTCCCATTTCCGTAGCACTGAGTGACACGAGCACACTTACATACATGCAGGCAGTACACTTACTCCCATAATACATGAAATTTGAAAAACTATACTCACTAAATTTGAAAATCTAAAAGAAATGGATGAATTTCTAAAGTCCCAGGCACCACCAGCATTAAACCAAGAAGAGATCAACAGCTTAAACAGACCCATAACAAATAAGGAAATTGAAACAGTAATATAAAACTTCCTAACTTAAAAAAAGCCCAGGCCCATATGGATTCACAGCAGATTTCCACTAGACATTCAAAGATCTACAACCAATACTTCTTAAATTATTCAAAAAGATAGAAACAGAGGGAGAACTCGCAAACTCCTGTGAAGCTGGTATCATTCTAATACCAAAACTAAGTAAAGACATAAAAAGAAAATTAAAAAAAAGAAAACTATAGACCTGTATCCTTAATGAACATAGACAAAAGTTCTCTACAGAATACTTGCAAATCACATACAGACACACATCAAAGAGATCAAGTCAGCTATTCCAGAGTATATGTATATGTTCAATATACATAAGTCAATAAATATAATAAATCATATAATGGAATTAAAGACAAAAATCACATGGTCAGGGCTGGAGAGATGGCCTAGCCCAGTTAAGAGTGCTGACTGCTCTTGCAGAGGACCCGGGTTCAATCCCCAGCACCCACATGGCAGCTGAGAACTATGTTTAACTCCAGGTCCAGGGGAATCCAACACCCTCTTCTGATCTCCTTGGCATTGCATGACACAGGTGCACAAACCTACATGAAGACAGTATATTCATACACATAAAAACTAAAAGTTTTAAAAATTTTTAAATAAATCATGTGGTCATCTCAACAAACAAACAGAAAAAAGGAAGGCCTTTAACAAACTCAAACATGCATTCATATTAAAAGTCCTAGTGGGAATTAGACTGGAGGNCCTCCCCTATCTGTACCCACCATACACCCCCACCAGATTTCATGCATTCTGTCATCATATATTTAAGTCCTTTCTGTATAAGCATTTATACCCAAAAATGGTTCAGTGCAAGTCAATCCACAGGAGTCTAGTCAGCCCCATCTAGAGTTCACTTCCCTTTTTGGGGGGTCTTTTGACAAGAGTCTCCCTGTAGCTCAGCTGTCCTGGAACTTGCTATGTAGACCAGGCTGTCTTGAACTCACAAATATCCACCTGCCTCTGGCCTCCCAAAGCTAGGATTAAAGGCGTGCACCACCACGCCAGGCTAAAGAAGATCTACTCTCCCTCACCCAGCAGTAATAAGTCGCCAGTACTTCCTAGGCTAGGTTTGGGGCCTGCCTGCCCATTTCCCTTGTTCTATTGCTAGGTTTTCTCTGAGTTGAATGGTCTTGTGTATGCTGTCGACCATTCATTGCCATCTCATATGAGCAAGTTCCACTGGCCTGAAAGCCTCATTTTCCTTACATTCATGTACCAAACCCTAGCTGCCTTACAATCTTTCTGATCCTCTTCTGCAATGGTCCTTGAGGTGTGTGGTTGGTGAGGTTTAATATAGGAGTACATATCCACAGACACACACCTTGCAGTCTCTGAGATTCCATGAGGCTGAGGTATAGGGGTTCCACTATAGATGTATCACTAGGCGCTGGGCATAGTGTCTCTCAGACTATATTCTCTTGTGTGACCAGTAGTAGAACTCTGTAATAAGCTTCCCTCTGTTGCGAAATAAGCTTCTTCATGAGTAGTGTATACTTGTCTAAATATAAGGATCTGTAGTATACAATAAGAAACTTCATTTGTCTAGAGCTATCCCAGAGATAGGGTTTTTGATCGTATGATATGGCCTCTCCAGCCATATGATTTGGCTATATTTACAGCACCACTACCTTGAGTTCTTCCTTGCTTCCTGGTGAATGCCCTTGTTCCCATTTACCCTTGGTAACATCTATTTCCTACTGTTCCCCTCTTTGGCTCTTTGTTTTCCTTTACCTCCATTACTTCCTTTCCATTTTCCTGCTCCTGATGCTATATTAGGATATATACTCACATAATTAGGATTGGTGCTACAAATCCACAAATGAGGGAAACAACTACTACTTGTTTTCTGAGTCTATGTTACATTACTTAGTAATAAAATGTATTTAGTTCCATCCATTTACGCAAATTTCATCTTTCTTTTCTTTTAATTTTATTTATTATTTTTATGTCTCATAAGTGTACTGTCTGCATGTAAGTGGTACACCTCTCTCCTAAAGTTGCTGCGGAGTCAGAAGAGGGCATCCAGATTTTCCCGTGCGAACTGGATTTATAAGATGGTTCTTAGCTGCCTGTGGGTGCTGGGATATACCGGGTCCTCTGCAAGAGCATTGTCGTGCTCTTAACACTGAGCCATCTCAGCCCAATTCATCTTTTCTTACTGCTGAGTAGAATTCCAATGTGTAAATGTACCACATTTTCATTATCCATTCATCAATTTCATTATCCATTCATAAAATTACATTTCTTACTAATGTAAAAAGAGTAGCAACAGACAAGAATGTACAGGTATCTCTACAGTAACATGGTTCTTTTGAGTATATGACAAGGATGTGGTATAACTGGATCATATGGTAGATTCATGTTTAGATTTTTTAAGAGTTCTCCACACTTAGCCTTTCTGGATGCTTAACAACCATAATTAATGCCCATACCAACCTTGACGAGGGTCTTAAGGAATAACTTTGTTCCTTGCCCTCAGAAGTCAACTAAGTCCAGGGGGACTATGCATGGGGCATCTTTGAAATGTCCTACATTTCAAGACCTTCCCTGCACAGGAAGACTGGTGACTCACAGTCTTCCTGTGGCAAGGGAGGTCGTGGAAGACCACTAAAGGACTCAGCAGTATTCCAGTCTGTAAGAGGAAAGGTCTGCTCATACTTCAGAAAGGAAGCCTGGTCTAGCAATGACTTTGTCCTCAAGTGGTGGAACTGGTAATGAAAAAGCCAAAAGGACCAGGTGCCCTTGTTGGGCCTGCTTTGTCTGGCCCATGCAGCCTCGGCAACTTCTTGAGAAGGAAGTTAATAAGGCAGCCAGGGCCAGGCTTGTTTACAACTGAGGGGCCCTTATCAGCTGGCTAAGCTGGCCATTAAGAAAAACAAACCTGGGCTGGAGAAATGGCCCTAGCGGTTAAGAGCGCCAACTGCTCTTACAGAGGACCCGGGTTCGATCCCAGCACCCACATCGGCGGAGCGAACCATCTGAGACTCAATTCCAGGAAAGAACTCCAGCTCCAGGGAATCCGAGACCCTCTTTTGACCTCGCAGCATTGCACGACACGGGTGCACAGAACCTGCATGCAGACAGTACATTCACTACTACAGTACGAAATAAATGAAATAAAAAAAAAATTAAAAAAAAAAAAAAAACAAAACAAAACCTGCCAAGGAAGTAAGGTAGGCAGGCCAGCTGGTCCTAATAAAAAAGGAGGACTAAAGGACAGTGAGTGGGTGGGCTAAACGGCTAAGTAAGGTAGGCGCAGCCAGGGGTTGTTTTGAAACCTTTCCCATTGGCTCTAGCTATTTGACTTTAAGATGATTGGCTGTTCCCTGTGGTCTTGCCTTTATAAGCCGCTGCCTGATGCAATAAAGTGAGTTCTTGTTTGACGAAGACTCCCTGAACCCCTGTGTGGTTCTTTTCTGGGTCATCGACACTCACCATCCTGCTCAGCCCCAGAGGAGAGACAGGCTGGCCTGACTTCCTCTCTGCCCTACCTGCCCGAGACCCGCACCCCCCAAAAAAAAAAACCTAGAGACCCTCTGAGGACACAGATCCTCAACTGACCTTGAGAAAACAAAAACCTTGATTAAACTAGGCTAACTTGTGGCCTTAAACATCCAAAAGGAAAGTATAACCAGAAATAAACATTAGTAAGGTTCTGAGAAATTATACCTCAGGTATAAAACTTGAGATCTTAATAAAAAAGACAAAAAACTAAATAAAATAAAACAAGCACAGTTGTTTTGCCTGTTTCTGCATTCTGGCAATGCAGCTACCCTGCCACTGTTTTTGCCATCTTTCAAAGACATGAGAACAGCTTTTCATACCTTTCCAATATGGACTGAAGACTCAGGTCTCTCCAAGAATCCTCCAATCCTTCAGTGCAGATGGGACTGCTGAGACACCAACTTGTGAGACTGAGCTACGTGGTTTGGGTTTGCCAGGAAGAGACTTCAAACATGACATCTTTCAGCCTAATAAACAAAAGAAATCATATGTGGAAATGCTAAAACCTACGATTATGTGGCAACATTGCATATTTTGGAGTGATGTGTATTGGAAGGAATAACAACAAAAACAATAAAAAAGACTGTGTCAAAGAACCTGACTGAAATGGTGAACTTCTTCAGAAACAAAAATTTTAAAAAAAAGAATGAGAAAAAGATGAAAACAGTTTGGCAGAATGCATTGCTCTTGGTGGGGTGGGGCCAGGGAGGGGGCCACAGGTCTAGATTTGATTGCAATGTAATTTTGTATGAAATGCAAAGAGCTTCAATACAAAAACAGTGCAAAAAAGAACTTAGACATGAAATATGCCATATATATATATATGAGTTCTCCACACTGCCTTCCATAGTGACTGGCCCAAGTTTGCACTCCCAGCAGCAGTGAATGGGTGTTCCCTTTTCTCTAAACCTCACCAAAATCTGGTGTTTTATGCTCACTGGCTGGGGTTCCTTACCCACTTTTTATTTCTTCATTGAGAATTCTCTATTCAAGCACATCTTTTCTTTGCATAAAATTTTGTTGAATTTTTGAATATTTCTACATAATATCTCAATCAGTCTTATATCGCCTTTAACACCCCCTACTCCATTGGCACCCTTCAAGTGCCCCCCCCGGATTGTCATTCTGTCATTTGTGTAGGGCCTATTGTGCCAAATTATCTCCCAGCAAATTCATCTACTGAGCTCTAGTCAACTATCCAGAGTCTTCATTTAAGAGAAGACCAGTTCTTCCACACCAAGATAACAATGGTCAATATTTCTTGAGCTAATATTGAGTTCTGCTGTCATTTCCCAGTTCCATATTGGCCTTTGTCTGGTTGAGCTTGCAGGGTCTTGTGCATGCTGAAAAATTCATAGGTTCATATGAGCAGGTCCCGGAGCTCATAGGATTCATTTCCATATGGTCATTTTGCTGGAAGCTTTAGTGTCTTCACTTGACACACCTGGGTTGAGGGAGCCTCATTGAGGAATTGGCTCCATTGGATTTGGCCTGTGACCACATCTGTGGAAGTATTGTCTTGATGGTGGAGCAATGTGAGGAGGCCCAGCCCACAATGAGTGGTACCATCCTGGGCAAGTCATTGTGTACCGTAAAGAAGAGTGGGCTGGGCATGAGCCAGGGGAGCAACCAGTAAACAGCATTCCTCCATGCTTGTGCCTTTAGCTTCTGCCTCCAGGTTCCTGCCCTGAGTTCTGCTCCGGCTTCTCTTTCATAGTGATGACTGTGACTCAGGAGATGTAAGCTGAATAAACCCTTTCCTCCCAAGTTGGTGTGGTCAGAGTGTTTTGTCACAGCAATGAAGACAAACTAGAACAGAATTGGTACCAGAGATGAGCTATGCTGTGACAGACCTGACCTTGGTGTTTTGGGAAGGATTTGTGATAAGTGTTCGGAATTTTGGGCGTAGAAAAATCATTGACTGCCTTAAAGATCATGTGCTTGGAACTTGAAACAGTTTTTGGAAGGATTAGGTAGACGATGGAGGCCTGGCTTTGTGAAGTTTCAAAGGGAAGCAGAGATCATCAGGACTGTTTAATCTTGGGTTCTGGTCAGCTGGGACTGAAGAATCAGCTGTAAATAACAAGAGACCAGAACCTGAAGAAAAACTTTGTTGTACTGCGACAATTTGATGCTGGTTAGCTGGGCTGAAAAATCAGCTGTAACAAGAGACCAGCATCACTGTGGTGAAATCTTCTAGGAAGAATTTCTTCAGGGTCAGCAACAGAAACTGTGTTCCAGAAGGGGCCTGAGCCTCCATCTCAAGCACAGAAGCAGGACTTGGTAGTGTTTTTGTAGAATCTCCTATAGTTCTGGTGTTGAAATTTGAGGCGGTCACAGAGAGCAGCCGAGGCTTGCACTGTGAGGTCAGGAAAGACCATGGTGGAAGTGCACCTCGGTTGCATGAAGACCCCAGGATTGCAGGGGTCATGGAGAGAAGCTGAGGCTTTGCACCAGGAGAGTCAGAAGAGACCATTGGTGAAGGTGCTGCCTCAAGTTTCAGTGGCGACCCAGCTTTTTGGAGATGCTAGGACTAGGCGCACCACGATGTGTTTGTGATCGACCGCCAAGGATGAGCCAGTGTCCTACCGACTTGGATGTGGATAGAAGTCTGGCTGCCAGTTCGATAGAAGTGTGCCAGATGGTGGTTCCCGAGAGCGGAGCATCTGCCTAGAAACTCTTTGGATCCAGAAGATCATGATGTCAAGTTGTCCCCTTGACTACTTTGCTGGTTAGGTTTTGTTTGAGATTGCCTATTTTCCCTTTGGAATAAGACAGTTCTTGTTTGGATTTTACAACAGCCCACAGTTAAGAGACTTTTAATATGACTAAACTTTTAAGTGTTTGGACATTTTAAGGACTGTGGGCTTTTAAGATTGTACTGTCTTAGGTTTGTGATTAATGTTAATCATCAAATTTTGGGGATAAGAATGGACAGGTGTGTGTTTAATAGTGATGTGTTTATGTGTGTCAAGTTGACAACGGGTCAATTGTGCTGAATAGACTTTAGTGTCAACTTGACACACCTGTGTTGAGGGAGCCTCAATTGGGGAATTAGGTCCATTGGATTGGCTGTGGCAATCTGTGGAGAATGTCTTGTTGGTCGAGCAGTGTGGGAGGCCAGACACTGAGTGGCAGCCACACTTGCAGGTCATTGCTGTTATACTGTCATAAGAGGTCAGGGCTGGCGCATGGGCCAGCGGGAGCAAGGCCAGTGAACAGCATTCTCATGGCTGTGTTCAGCTCTTGCCTCCAGGTTTGCCTGAGTTCCTGCTTGGGCTCCTGAGTGATGAACTGTACCCAGAAGATGTGAGCTGAATAAACCCTTTCCTCCCCAGTTGGTGTTTGGTCAGAGTGTTTGTCACAGCAATGGAAGACAAACTAGAACGTCATGCATCACTCCCTGACTCTCACAATTTTTTCTCTCTCTCCCTCTTCTGCATCATCCCTGTATCTGGTGACTGAAGTTAATATAAGTGAGCTATTTTTTTGGGTTGTTTATTTTCTTGTTTATTTCTTTTTTGATTCTTTGTATGTTCTGGATATTAATCTTCTGTTGGATATGTAGCAGGTGAAGATTTTTTTCTACTCATTGGGTTTCCTCTTCACTTCCTTGGTTGTTTCTTTTACTGTACAGAAGCTTTGTAGCTTAATGAGGTCCCATTGTTGTTTTTACCTTAATCCCTGAGAAACTGATGTCCAATTTAGAAAGTTTGCTTCGGACACCATATATCTTGTAGGATATTGCCTGTGTTTTCTTTTAGTGGTTTCAGGCTTCAAGTTTTATAGTCTTGAGATCCATTTTGGGGTGTTGACTTTTGTGCAGGGTGAAAGATAAGGGTCCAATTTCATTTCTTCCTCAGCTGAAGATCCAGTTTTGCCAGCACCATTGTTTGAAGATGCTTCTTTCTTCTTTTGAGTGTTCTTGGCACCTTTGTCAAGTATAAGATGGCTAAAATTGCATGCACTCATGTTTGGGTCTTCTCTTGTGTACCATTTGTCTAATGTCTGACTGTTGTGGCAGTACCATACTGAACTTATGACTATAGATGTAGTATAATTTAAGATCTGGTATGGTGATCTCCAGCATTGCTCTTTTTGCCCAAGTTTGTATAGCTATCTGGTCTTTTGTGATTCCATATAAATTTTAGGATTTTTTCTAGCTCTGTGAAGAATGTCATGGGGATTTTTGATGGTCATTGCACTGAATCTATGGATTGTCATAATTTAATTCTACCAATCCCTGAGCACCTTAGGCCTTCCATCTCCTGTGTCTTCCTCTATTGCTTTAAAGATTTTAAAATTTTTATTGTGGAGATATTTAATGTCTTTGATTAGGTTTTTTCAAGATATTTTTTTTTTCTTGAGGCTTATTGAATGGGAGGGTTTCCTTGAATGCTTTTCTGATTGCTTGTTATTGGTATATAGAAAGACTACTGACTTTCTAAGTTGATTTTGTAACATGACACTTTGCAGAATCATTTAATCATTCTAGCAGTTTTCTGATGGAATTTTTGAGATCTCGCATATATAATAAATTTTCTCCAATTAGTGATAATTTACCCTCTTCTCTTCCTATTAGTGGAATTTCCTTCTCTTATCTTATTCTCACAACAGTTTCAAGCACTATATTGAAAAGGAGTGGAGAAGTGGCCAGCCTTGTCTGTTCCTGATTTTAATGGGCATGCTTCCAGTTGTCCTCCATTTAGAATGATGTTGGTTGTGGTTTGTTGTATATTATAGCCTCCAATTATATTGATGTATTTCCTATGTTTAACTCCAGGTCCAGGGGAATCCAACACCCTCTTCTGATCTCCTTGGCATTGCATGACACAGGTGCACAAACCTACATGAAGACAGTATATTCATACACATAAAAACTAAAAGTTTTAAAAAATTTTAAATAAATCATGTGGTCATCTCAACAAACAAACAGAAAAAAGGAAGGCCTTTAACAAACTCAAACATGCATTCATATTAAAAGTCCTAGTGGGAATTAGACTGGAGGGAACATACCTCAACATAATTGAGGCTATATATAACAAACCCACAACCAACATCATTCTAAATGGAAGACAACTGGAAGCATGCCCATTAAAATCAGGAACAGACAAGGCTGGCCACTACCTCCACTCCTTTTCAATATAGTGCTTGAAACTGTTGTGAGAATAAGATAAGAGAAGGAAATTCCACTAATAGGAAGAGAAGAGGGTAAATTATCACTAATTGGAGAAAATTTATTATATATGCGAGATCTCAAAAATTCCATCAGAAAACTGCTAGAAATGATTAAATGATTCTGCAAAGTGTCATGTTACAAAATCAACTTAGAAAAGTCAGTAGTCTTTCTATATACCAATAACAAGCAATCAGAAAAAGCATTCAAGGAAACCCTCCCATTCAATATAGCCTCAGAAAAACAAAATATCTTGGAATAAACCTAATCAAAGACATTAAATATCTCCACAATAAAAATTTTAAATCTTTAAAGCAATAGAGGAAGACACCAGGAGATGGAAGGGCCTAAGGTGCTCAGGGATTGGTAGAATTAATATTATGACAATCCATAGATTCAGTGCAATGACCATCAAAAATCCCCATGACATTCTTCACAGAGCTAGAAAAAAATCCTAAAATTTATATGGAATCACAAAAGACCAGATAGCTAATACAAACTTGGGCAAAAAGAGCAATGCTGGGAGATCACCATACCAGATCTTAAATTATACTACAGATCTATAGTCATAAGTTCAGTATGGTACTGCCACAAAGTCAGACATGTAGACAAATGGTACACAAGAGAAGACCCAAACATGAGTGCATGCAATTTTAGCCATCTTATACTTGACAAAGGTGCCAAGAACACTCAAAAGAAGAAAGACAGCATCTTCAACAAATGGTGCTGGCAAAACTGGATCTTCAGCTGAGGAAGATGAAATTGGACCCTTATCTTTCACCCTGCACAAAAGTAAACCCCAAATGGATCAAAGACCTCAGTATAAAACTTGAAGCTCTGAAACCACTAAAAGAAAACACAGGCAATATCCTACAAGATATAGGTGTCCGAACAAACTTTCTAAATTGGACATCAGTTTCTCAGGGATTAAGGTAAAAAATCAACAAATGGGACCTCATTAAGCTACAAAGCTTCTGTACAGTAAAAGAAACAACCAAGGAAGTGAAGAGGAAACCCAATGAGTAGAAAAAAATCTTCACCTGCTACATATCCAACAGAAGATTAATATCCAGAACATACAAAGAACTCAAAAAAGAAATAAACAAGAAAATAAACAACCCAATAAAAAAGATAGCTCACTTATATTAAACTTCAGTCACTCAGGTACTAGGGATCATTGCAGAAGAGGGAGAAGAAAAATTGTGAGAGTCAGGGAGGTGATGCATGACTGTTCTAGTTTGTCTTCCATTGCTGTGACAAAACACTCTGACCAACACCAACTTGGGGAGGAAAGGGTTTATTCAGCTCACATCTTCTGGGTCACAGTTCATCACTCAGGGAGCCCAAGGCAGGAACTCAGGGCAGGAACCTGGAGGCCATGGAGGACTGCTGTTCACTGGCTTGCTCTCTACTGGCTTGCTCTCTGGCTCATGCCCAGCCTGCCTTCTTATACTGTCACTGCTCAACAATCAAGACAATACACCACAGATGTGGCCACAGGCCAATCCAATGGAGCCAATTCCCCAACCGAGGCTCCCTCAACCCAGGTGTGTCAAGTTGACACCAAAGCTATCCAGCACAATTGACCCCTTGTCAACTTGACACACAAACACATCACTATTAAACCACCTTTCCAGTTCTTATCCCCAAAGTATGATGTTAACACTAATCACAACCTAAGACAGTACATCCTTAAAAGCCCCACAGTCCTTAAAATGTCCAAACACTTAAAAGTACAGTCTATTAAAAGTCTCTTAACTGTGGGCTGCTGTAAAATCCAAAACAAGTACTGTCTTATTTCAAAGGGAAGAATCAGGCACTCTCAAACAAAACCTAAGTCCAGCAAAGTAGCTCAAGGCTGGACACCTGGGATTCACTCACGATCTTCTGGGCTCCAAAGGGTTTTGGCAGCTCCCCCTCTCTGACTCTGCCATCCGTGGCACACACAGCTCATCTCACAGGCCCAGGCCGACTCCATTCCACACCTGCTGCTGCTCTTGGTGGTCGTCCCATGGTCCTGGCATCTCCAAAAAGCTGGGGTCGCCACTGAAACTGAGGCAGCACCTTCACCAATGGTCTCTTCTGACCTCTCCTGGTGCAAAGCCTCAGCTTCTCTCCATGACCCCTGCAAACCTGGGGTCTTCACTGCAACCGAGGTGCACTTCCACCAATGGTCTTTTCTGACCTCTCACAATGCCAAGCCTCGGCTGCTCTCTGTGACCCGCTCAAATTTCAACACCAGAACTGTATAGGAGATTCTTACACACTACCAAGTCCTGCTTCTGGCTTGAGATGGAGGCTCAGGCCCCTTCTGGAACACAGTTTCTGTGTGCTGACCCTGAAGAAATTCTTCCTAGAAGATTTCACCACAGTGATGCTGGTCTCTTGTTACAGCTGATTTTTCAGCCCCAGCTAACCAGCATCAATTGTCGCAGTACAACAAAGATTTCCCTTCAGGTTCTGGTCTCTTGTTATTTACAGCTGATTCTTCAGTCCCAGCTGACCAGAACCCACAGATTAAACAGTCCTGATGATCTCTGCTTCCCTTTGAAACTTCACAAGCCAGGCCTCCATCGTCTACTACTCCTTCAGCAAAACTGTTTCAAGTTCCACAGCCATGATCTTTAGGCAGTCAATGATTTTTCTAGCCCAAAATTCCGAACACTTTCACAATCCTTCCCAAAACACCAAGGTCAGGTCTGTCACAGCAATAGCTCACTCTCTGGTACCAATTTCTGTTCTAGTTTGTCTTCCATTGCTGTGACAAAACACTCTGACCAACACCAACTTGGGGAGGAAAGGGTTTATTCAGCTTACATCTCCTGAGTCACAGTTCATCACTTAGGAAGCCCAGAGCAAGAACTCAGGGCAGGAACCTGGAGGCAGAAGCTAAAGGACAAGCCATGGAGGAATGCTGTTTACTGGTTTGCTCCCCTGGCTCATGCCCAGCCCACCTTCTTACACGGTACACAATGACTTGCCCAGGATGGTACCACTCATTGTGGGCTGGGCCCTCTCACATTGCTCCACCATCAAGACAATACTCCACAGATGTGGTCACAGGCCAATCCAATGGAGCCAATTCCTCAACTGAGGCTCCCTCAACCCAGGTGTGTCAAGTTGACACTAAAGCTATCCAGCAAAATGACCATATGGAAATGAATCCTATGAGCTCCTGGGACCCTGCTCATATGAACCTATGGCAATTTTTTTCAGCATGCACAAGACCCCTGCAAGCTCAACCAGACAAAGGCCAATATGGAACTGGGGAAATGAGCAGCAGAACTCAATATTAGCTCAAGAAATATTGACCATTGTTTACTCTTGGGTGTGGAAGAACTGGTCTTCTTAAATGAAGGACTCTGGATAGGTTGACTAGAGCTCAGTAGATGAATTTGCTGGGGAGATTAATTTGGCACAATAGGCCCTAACACAAATGACAGAATGTATGAACTCCTGGGGGGGGACCCTCTGGAAGGGTGCCAATGGAGAAGGGGGTGTAAAGGCGATTAAGACTGATTGAGATATTATGTATGAAATATTCAAAAATTCAACAAAAATTTATGCAAGAAAAGATGTGCTTGAATAGAGAATTCTCAAATGAAGAAATAAAAGTGGGTAAGGAACCCCAGCCAGATGAGCATAAAACACCAGATTTTGGTGAGGTTTAGAGAAAAGGGAACACCCATTCACTGCTGCTGGGAGTGCAAACTTGGGCAGTCACTATGGAAGGCAGTGTGGAGAACTCATATATATGTATATATGCATATTTCATGTCTAAGTTACTTTTTTGCCAATGTTTTATTGAAGCTCTGTGCATTTCATACAAAATTACATTGCAAATCAAATCTAGACCTGTGCCTCCCTCCCTGGCCCCCACCCCACAAGAGCTAATGCATTCTGCCAAACATGTTTTTCATCTTTTTCTCAGTCTCTCTCGAAATTCTCGATGCAGAAGTTTACTGTTTTGAGCAGAAGTTCACCATTTCAGTCAGTTCTTTGACACAGTCTTTTTTATTGTTTTTGTTGTTATTCCTTCCAATACACATCACTCCAAAATATGCATATGTATGCCACATAAATCGTAGGTTTTAGCATCTTCCACATATGATTTCTTTTTGTTTATTAGGCTGAAAGATGTCATGTTTGAAGTCTCTTCCTTGGCAAACCCAAACCACTGTAGCTCAGTCCACAAGTTGGATGTCTCAGCAGTCCCCATCTGGCACTGAAGGATTGGAGGATTCTTGGAGAGACCTGAGTCTTCAGTCCATATTGGAAAGATTGAAAAGCTGTGTCTCATGTCTTTGAAAGATGGCAAAAACAGTGGCAGGGTAGCTGCACTTGCCAGTAAGACAGACAAAACAACTGTGCTCTATTTTATTTTATTTAGTTTTTGTCTTTTTATTAAGATCTCAAGTTTTATACCTGAGGTATAATTTCTCAGACCTTACTGAGTTTTATTTCTGGTTATACTTTCCTTTTGGATGTTTAAGGCCACAGAGTTAGCCCAGATTAATCAAGGTTTTTTGTTTTCTCAAGGTCAGTTGAGGATCTGGTCCTCAAGGGTCTCTAGGTTTTTTTTTTGGGGGGGGGTGCCGGGTCCTCGGGCAGGTAGGGCAGAGAGGAAAGTCAGGCCAGCCTGTCTCTCCTCTGGGGCTGAGCAGGATGGTGAGTGTCGATGACCCAAAAAGAACCACACAGGAGTTCAGGAGTCTTGTCAAAGCAAGAACTCACTTTATTGCATCAGGCAGCAGCTTATAAAGGAAAAGACCACAAGGGAACAGCCAATCATCTTAAAGGTCAAATAGCTAGAGCCAATGGGAAAGGTTTCAAAACAACCCTGGCTGCGCCTACCTTACTTCCTTTAGCCCCGTCTTGTTTACTTCCTTTAGTCCCCTGTTGTTTACTTAGGACCAGCTGGCCTGCCTACCTTACTTCCTTTGGCCAAGGTTTTGTTTTGTTTTTTTTTTTTTTTAATTTTTTTTTATTTCATTTATTTCTGTATGTGTATGAATGTACTGTCTGCATGCAGGTCTGTGCACCCGTGTCGTGCAATGCTGCGGAGGTCAGAAGAGGGTCTCGGATTCCCCTGGAGCTGGAGTTCTCCTGGAATTGGAGTCTCAGATGGTTCTCGGCCGCCATGTGGGTGCTGGGGATCGAACCCGGGTCCTCTGTAAGAGCAGTTGGCGCTCTTAACCGCTAGGCCATCTCTCCAGCCCCAGGTTTTGTTTTCTTAAGGCCAGCTTAAGGCCAGCTGATAAGGGCCCCTCAGTTGTAAACAAGCCTGGCCTGGCTGCCTTACTTCCTTTCTCAAGAAGTTGCCGAGGGCCTCATGGGCCAAGACAAAGCAGGCCCAACAAGGGAGCACCTGGTACCTTTTGGCTTTTCATTTACCAGTTCCACCCACTTGAGGACAAAGTCAGGTCTTGCTAGACCAGGCTTCCCTTTCTGAAGTATGAGCAGACTTTCCTCTTACAGACTGGATACTGGCTGAAGTCCCTTTAGTGGATCTCCAAGACCTCCCTGCACAGGAAGACTGGTGAGTCACCAGTCTTCCTGTGCAGGGAAGGTCTTGAAATGTAGGACATTTCAAAAGATGCCCCATGCATAGTCCCCTGGGACTTAGTTGACGTCTGAGGGCAAGGAACAAAGTTATTCCTTAAGACCCTCGGTCAAGTTGGTATGGGCATTAATTATGGTTGTTAAGCATCCAGAAAGGCTAAGTGTGGAGAACTCTTAAAAAATCTAAACATGAATCTACCATATGATCCAGTTATACCACTCCTTGTCATATACTCAAAGAACCCATGTTACTGTAGAGATACCTGTACATTCTTGTCTGTTGCTACTCTTTTTACATTAGCTAAGAAATGTAATTTTATGAATGGATAATGAAATTGATGAATGGATAATGAAAATGTGGTACATTTACACATTGGAATTCTACTCAGCAGTAAGAAAAGATGAAATTGGGGCTGGAGAGATGGCTCAGTGGTTAAGAACACCCAACTGCTCTTGCAGAGGACCCGGGTTTGATTCCCAGCACCCACATGGCAGCTAAGAACCATCTTTAAATCCAGTTCCAGGGGAATCTGATGCCCTCTTCTGACCTCCGCAGCACTTTAGGAGAGAGGTGTACCAACTTACATGCAGACAGTACACTTATACACATAAAATAATAAATAAAATTAAAAAAAGAAAAGATGAAATTTGCAGGTAAATGGATGGAACTAATATAAACTTTTATTACTAAGTAATGTAACATAGACTCAGAAAACCAAGTGATGTATGTTATCCCTCATTTGTGGATTGTAGCACCAATCCCTTAAATGTGAGTATATATCCTAATATAGCATCAGGAGGCAGGAAAATGGAAAGGAAGTATGGAGGTAAAGGAAAACAAAGAGCCAGAAAGAGGGGAACAGTAGGAAATAGATGTTACCAGAGGGTAAATGGGGAACAAGGGCATTCAACCAGGAAGCAAGGAAGAACTCAAGGGTGGTGCTGTAAATATAGCCAAATACATATGGCTGGAGAGGTCATTAATCCTAGAGAAAACCCTATCTCTGGGATAGCTCTAGACAAATGAAGTTTCTTATTGTATACTACAGATCCTTATATTTATAGACAAGTATACACTACTCATTGAAGAAGCTTATTTTCGCAACAGAGGGAAGCTATTACAGAGTTCTACTACTGGTCACACATAGAGAATATATGACTGAGAGACATATGCCCAGCCCTAAGTGATACATCTATAGTGGAACCCCTATACCTCAGGCTCATGGAACTCTCAGAGACTGCAGAGTGTGTGTCTTGGATAGTACTTCTATATTAAACCTCACCCACCCACACACCTCAAGGACCATTGCAGAAGAGGGATCAGAAAGATTGTAAGAGCTAGGGTTGGTACATGAATGTAAGGAAATAGAGGCTTTCAGGCCAGTGGGAACTTGCTCATATGAATTTGCAATAATGGTGACAGCATACACAAGACCCAATTCAACTCAGACAAAAATCTAGCATAGAACAAGGGAAATGGGCAGCAGGCCCCAAACCTAGCCTAGGAAGTACTGGCGACTTATTATTGCTGGGTGAGGGAGAGTAGATCTTCTTTAGCCTGGCGTGGTGGTGCACGCCTTTAATCCTAGCTCTTGGGAGGCAGAGGCAGGTGGATATTTGTGAGTTCAAGACCAGCCTGGTCTACATAGCAAGTTCCAGGACAGCTGAAGCTACAGGGAGACTCTGTGTCAAAAAGACCCCCCAAAAAGGGAGTGACTCTAGATGGGCTGACTAGACTCCTGTGGATTGACTTGCACTGAACCATTTTTGGGTATAAATGCTTAATCAGAAAGGACTTAATATATGATGACAGAATGCATGAAATCTGGTGGGGGGTTATGGAGGACACGGATGGGAGAGGGGTCTAAATTTGATTAAGATCTATTATATCAAATTCATAAAAACTCAGTAAAATATTTTTAAAAATCAATAAATAAAAGGGAAAAAGATACCCTGCACATGGGCCACAGAAGGCTTTACTGAGTTTTTAAAAAAATGAATTTCACTAATTGGGAATATAAAATGTTAATTGGTTTTATTTATAATTTGTAATGGGTTAAGGTATACAAATGGCCTATATATTTTTTCTGAATAACACAACATCACATTATAACACTTTCTTTTACTTGTAGGACGATTTAAAGGAACTAAGCTTAAATTTCCTTCCCAAATAAGTAGCATACAGTCAATGAGAAACAGTTTGGGTAAATTTAATGAAAGCTTATGCCTTGGCTCCTGTTTATGGGTATGTGTAATACAACTTAGGCATCTATAGGTCAAAACATAAAAAAAAAAAAAAAAGAGGGAGGTGGGAGGTGGGGTACTATCCTTTCTGGGATACAAATGGAAAACTCTGTGTTCCAATCCTATTGATAAATTTTCAATTTTTCTGATCTTGAAACTAACAATGGGAGGAGAATTTTATGTTCCCACAGGTAAAAATCACCAATCTAAATGCCTGAAAACATACAACTTATGGCTATGCAGGATGGACTGGGAAATGCCAGCAGAGAGGTTGACCCATCTGAACATTAAAGAAAGAGGAACCTCAGACTGCCTGAGTCACAGACACTGAGCATCTCTCTGAATAATATTGGGGTTAACTGTTTATAATGGGCCCTAATGAAGTTTACCTTCCAGATACTGAGAAACCTTCCTACCTCTCCCCTTTATAGGAAAAAGAAAAACATGATGGTAATGAAACCACTCCCTAACTGTAAACTAGAGCCAATTGTTACAGTGGTAATTTCCTATAAAACAGGCATAACGTATTAACTGATTGATAGGCATAGGAACTGTGAAAGGATATTTCTCTATCTAGAGCCAAATTCAATAGTAAAGTGTTTATAAGTTGTGTAATTAAGCAAAATATATTACTACAGGAAAGCTCTGACATCAGCAATGAATTATTCTGCCTAGGAGATGTTGGCTAGGGGATTCAAACCCCCCCCCCCAAATTATAAAGGCCTTTTGCCTATAAGTGGGATATATGCAAGGAGAAAGGCAGTAAGTCCCTGTTGTCGAAGACCTGGTGTGAGCATGAAAAATGTTATGAGACGTCACTTGCTAGCGTACAACTGGCCTCTGAAATGCTAGAGAGCGTTACCAAAGGCCACTAAAGCAATACAGCAAAATATTGGTCTCCCTGAGACAAGCAAGACTCCTCCGTCAATATCAGCTACACCTCAACAGCCTGGAGATACTGTGCAACAGTGGCAGCCAAGTGTCTATATATATCCCAAATCTATTTGGCTATTAGCTCTCTCCTTGGAGGAATAACTCACAGCGGATGCCACAAGCTTATGTCCTCTAGTGGTTAGGAGATGTTATAAGCCACAATAAGAACTTGTCACCCTTTATAGAGAAACCACAGTTTGCGGATTAGCATACCATCCAAGCATCTGTGTCTATGCTCACAGCTTAGCTTGACATAATAATTGGTACTGCTTAAATGCCTGTACATCCAATAGCTTGTGCTTTGTTAGTATGACTAAAAAGGGTATCACTGGGAAAGCTGTCAATCCATGAAGGGAAACAACCTGAACAGACTGGAGTCCAAAATGACAACTCCAAAGAAATTAGACTGTTTTCTTCTCACCCACTTGTGCCCCTTTCCCAAAGCCCAGGGAACAAACTGCGGAAGAGGAGGCGTGGTAGATTGTAAGGGCTGTGGAGAGATAGGGGTGAATCATGAGACTACAGGAATATAGTCTGGACTCCTGATTGATCAACATGTCTGTGCATACAAGCTTCTCCAACTGGTCTATGGGAACCTTGGGTTGTTCAAAATTTGAACATAGATACTTGCAAAATGCACCAATTACCTGATTGTATGACATAATGAGTGACATCAATGCTATCTGCAAACAACTGTGTCATTGTATTGTAGAATCCCTTAAAAAAATAAATTAATTTAAAAAAAGAAGGGGGAAAAATGAATTTCTCCCTGATTTAACTTCAGAGTCTTTATTAAATACAGCCCCCACCAGGCAGCCAGCTGGACCAGTGATCCCTTCAGCTCACTCTGAACAAGCCCTGCCCAGGGTCTTTATGTCCCAGTCAGTACTGGCTGTGGTCTGCCCATGGGATGCAGAAATCCTTCACATCACCCCAGGAGCCTCTCTGCACTGCCTCCTTGAAAGGCTCTAATTCTCTGGCTTCCATTTCTTCTTTATTTATCCAAGAACCCAGCTCATGGTCTGGTGCTGGAGATTGTCTAGAAGGCAAAATCCCATAAGACTGGGAGCTCGTGTAAGTGCGAGCTGACACCAATGGCACTATCCTGGTGCTTAAAGCGCTCCTTGTAGAAGGCCAGTGGCTCTTCTTCACACACTTCTTGGATTTTATCATTCTGGGCTGTGGGTTTCTGGCCATAGCTCTGAGCTCTGCACACATTCTTCCATTATGGAAACTCCTATATTTTAGGTCTGAGGGACTTTACAAATTTATTTTGTGATTCTTTCTTCTACACTCCTGACTTCTATCTGTCCAATTTGGGGATTTCCAGAGTGGCATCCAGTTTTCTTCTCTCTCATTTTCTTTTTGTCTTTTTCTGTGTACACTTCAGCAAAGTATAGGGACAGTGTCTTCCAACATGGCCTTTGAGTCTTTCAATTTCATTTTTCTTGCCTTTAGTTTATAAAAGTCCTGATGTACATCTTTAAATTTTAAAAACATGCCCAGGGAAAAATCTATTACCATGTAGAGTATTGGTCATAGTTATGTTGCTATTTTCAGAGTCTTTTTATTCCTGGCCTTTCCCCACTTAATTGTTGTTCTTAATTACATTAACTTTTAGTAGGGATGTGTGTAGGAATCTATTCTTTCCTACACTGTGTGGGTCTTTCCAAGAACATAGGTCATCAGGCTTAGCAGCAAGTGCCTTTATCCATTGAGCCATCTTGCCAGGTGTGATGGTTAATCCTGGGTGTCAACTTGACTGGATTAGAGATGAACAAATATGAGAAAGAGATCTTCAGATTGGATTATCTCAAGCCAGATGGCCCACCCTAAATGTGGGCATTACCTTCTGCCAGCAGCCAGTATAAATGGCCATAGCAGAGGGAGCTGGTCCCTTTTTTCCTGTGGCTTGCCTTCCCTCTCACTGGTGAATTTGTCTTGCTACTCTGATCAACTATTTGGATCCCAGCATGGACTGATACGGGCAGATCTTCTGGAATCCATCAGGCCTTCGGCACTGGATTGGACCTACTGAGAAACCCAGCCCCGTGGCTGCCTGGATTCTCAGCCTCTCTGGTGTGGTTCGGCTATTGTTGGACTCCTTGAACTCTGTCATGTGAGCAAATCAAATAAATAAATTAGTTTAACTGATTCTGTATCTTTAGAGAACCCTGACTAATACACAAGGCCTCCATCTAATTGTTCAGACTGTAATGTGATATTCATGTTGGAAGATCTCCCTGGATGTCGGACAGTCCTCCTTTGTTACTGATCCAACTGGGAGCTGGGAAGGAATTGATGTTGCTTGAGGACCTGAGCTAGATCCTAAGGTATCCCAAGGAGCCTCTGATGTCATGATCTCTAGGCCATTTTCACTCAAGCCACTGAAGTTGTCTGGTTGGGGAGGAGACACAGCAGCACCTCTGTCTGGTCCTCTTGGGACAAGGAGGGTCCTCTCTCAGCATTTGCCATTGGTCTAGATGATCTTGCTGCCTCTATGGCTGTATCCTACTGGTCTAGGCCCAGGTTCATCAGCCTGGCCCCTCCACCACACTTTTCCTCCTGAGACTCACCTTCAGTTGTTGCATGACCAGGAGACAGAGCTGGTTTGGAATGGCAAGTAGGAAGACTGGGCTCCTTAGCACTTCCTGGAGGCTACCTGACATGCTGCCTCTTTTCAGGCCATAGAAATTACTGGGGATGGATTGTCTTGTGTCTAGAAGTCTTGACTTCCTGCTAGCTACAGCTTCAGTTCTGCATCTTCCTAAGTATGTGCACACCTCCTGGCTGCTTCCCCAGGGTCATGCCCGCCTCTCTCCAGTTTCTGGGTCCTTATGAATTTGTTATTTTTTCAGACATTTCTTTCCTGTCACTTAATTGGAATTTCAGAAGGGAGAAAATTGTGTGCATCTGTATGTGGGTGCACGTGTGTGTGCATGTGTATGTGTGTATGTGTGTGCATGTGTGTATGTATGTGTGTATGTTTGAGTATACGTGTGTGTATGTGTGTCTGCATGTGTGTGCATGTGTATGTGTGTGTATGTGTGTGCATGTGTGTGTATGTGCATGTGGGGTTGTGGGCTATGTTTAATCTGCCTTCCTTATCTAGAACTCCATGTCCTTGCCTTTTCCAAGTCCTCTGAAACTTCCTAAATTAGAAGCAGACTGAAGGGCAGTGTGAGCACAGTGATCCCCTGAGCCCTACCCCAGCCCTCGGAAGACATCCTGAATACAGCCATGGCTTTTCCAAGCCTGTCCTCAAGCCTCTCCTGAAACCCCTGCTTCTGCAGATGCACTTACACAGCTTACCCATGGTGCTGGGTGTAGGTGGCCTGAGGTTAGGTCCCCAACAAAGGCAGCAGAAACTCCAAGGTTTTCTCCAAAGTCTAAGACTGGCACTAGAGTTACTCAGGGTTAGAAATCTCTAAAACTCACAGCATTGATTTCAAAGGAGGGGAAGGATGAGTGAAGTGACCCTCAAGCCAGCTGGTAAGTGGAGAGATACCACTTTGTTCCTGCTGACCCCATGTTCCTAGAGCCCATTTATTCCTAGCTTTTCCCCCATTTGATTGTTTGGGTGCAATGTTCACACACTGCAAGATTTCCCTGGGTGTCTGCCCATCCTTCCTTGTTACCCGTCCAGCTGGACACTGGTAAGGAATATGTGGGGCTCAAGGACTCCAAGCCAGATTCTAAGGTGTCCCAGGCAACCTCTGACATCACCTTTAAAATCACCCCCAAGGCACCCTGGAAAGAGGAGCCAAGGCTGACTGCCAGCCGTATATGCTTCTAACAGTGAAGAACAGTGGGCGGGAGGTGGGCACCATCCATCTACCCCTAAGGCAGCATGGCAAACTGCCATCAACAGGGATTACAAAGGCATTAACACTGTTCTGACTCTCACTGTCACCATGCACTGTTGCTTCTAAACAATGCCAGGACAAGGTCCTTTTCTATTGCTTCCTACCGTCCCTGCCACCCTGGGGGGATCTCTGTCCCTGCCTCCCAAGGCATTACCTGTGGATGATGTGGTACCTCTGCAGGTACTCCAGGGCCAGGGCCAGCTCACAGATGTACAGTTTCACAGCCCCCTCGGTGAAGTGCACATTCTGCTGCAGATGGTAGCGCAGATCCCCACCCAGAAGCAGGTCCACCACCATGAACATGTCCTCCTCATCCTGGAAGGAGTACCTGGGATCACAGAGAAACACAGGTTAGGGTTGGAGGTACCTCCAGTGTCCTCAAACCCTTTGCCCCATTTCACAGCACTGCGGGCATGGCAGACTGAGAACAGAGGCTGCTGATGTTGCCTAGGGGATAGTGGTGTGGGAGGTGAAAGGGAGGAACAGAAGCCCTCATTCCTGGTATGAAGGCAAGCAGGAATCCCAACACTGGCCCCATCCAAGCAGACTGGTCCCCATTCTGGCAGACAGATGGCTTCTCCCCCAGCACTGGACTCCCCATGTTGCCCCAGATATTCTGGAAGAAAATTTAATCCCATGTTGCTACAATCTGGATTTAGGAGATTCTCCGGAGATCTCCTGAGAGCATTTGAAGCACAGGTACCGGGGCGTGAGCTACCCCCCCCCCGGCAACTGGGATTAGAAAGGCCCTCTGAAGAGACAAGAAAGCAAGCCTTCACCACAGTGCAGAAGCATTTAGGACCCACATTGGAATAACAGGCAAGGAGAAGCCCGTATGCCACGAACATGAAGAAGAGACAAACATGGAAAAGGTTCTGGCTAATCCCACACCAAGCTCTACCAACCCTATGGAAGATTCCTACAGTGGGGATCCCCCTGGGGGATCCCCATGGACACAGATATCAGAAACAAATTGGGAACATATTTACGAACTACAATATTATAAAGAGCAAATCAAGAACTAAGAAAAGAGAATGAAGAACACTGAAAAGACAAGGACCTAAAGGGGAGAGACGAGAGGGAAATGACAAACTAGGAAAGGAAGTAGAAACACTAAAAGATTCCCATGCTGAAAAAAGCTAAGGAAAGCAACCAGTGAAGCAAAGAGCTACAGTAAAAGATGAGAAGCTCCAAAAGAATAGAAATACTCTAAAGAAATCAGAAGAGGAAGGAAATGACAAAGGCCATCAACACTATCCAATCAAGAGGAAAGGATGGAAAGGACAGGAATTAAAGCCTCAGATTCTAGCCGGAATGGGAGCGGTCAATTGAGAATTAGTTCAGACCTACATTACCGAATATCCGCCTTGAATTGATTATCACACCAGAAACCCACCAAAAAACATCACAGTGAAGATTCTGAAACATTAAAAATATCATTATTATAATCAGCATGCGACTATAATCCCACATCGCGAACTGTGGGACACTCCATGAAAATTGATTTCAAACTCTTTTGGTTCATTGTATTTTGGCCAATCGAGGAAGGACGACTTCTTTAGATATCCCTTTAAGCAGACTGCTTTGTATTGATCTATGCCACCTCACTTCCATCAGCCTTAAACTCGATGAAAACTTCCCAATTTTTTACTATACAACAGACAAATGTAATCATACCAAGACCACGACGCCCAAACTCTTCTGCATACTCCAAACAGACAATCCGATCAGAACAAGAATCTCATGACATCTCATACTTTAAATGCTTAGCAATACACCACACAAAGGACAACATATTATTAAAGCCACATTATTTGCGATTCACATTTTATATTTCTTCACATATCAATTCTGTTGACCTATAAGGCTTGGACAATTCCCTATTAGAAATTACAATACTCTTGTATTCTTCTCATTTCACAACATGAAACGTTTATAGAAGGAAAGAAGTACCACTGGAGCAAAGCATTCTCCAGTTGTCTAAGGGACCCCATAGCATGCCAAACCCAGGGTTCACTCATACCCCACCACCACGCAAACACCCAAACCTTTTTTAATCCGTGTAATTATAAGTGGAGAGAGAAAACCTCGACATGAATAAACCCAACTTGATCTAAGCACTTTCCTTATTCATGTCCGGACCCAATTAATATATTTCCCTTCAGAGAATATATTGAAGCAATAAATAGCGACCATTCTGAGCAAGGAGCCACGAACCCCTAGGCAACCTATGAACAGAGACCATATCAAAGTTTCCAAAAATTGCATAACCCCTCAGAAGTAGCAATTACTTTTTCTCAACAACCCACACACCTATTGCATTAATGGATCATAAGTGCATATTAAAGGTTTACCGAAAACATTCTTATCTTCAACCCTATCATGTAATAACCTTACCCCCAACCTACTTATTTATTTGGACTACACCATTTTCCCCAATCACAACGACCCCTAGACTGGGAGATTGGACTTCAGGCAACACCTTTTATGAATCACACCCTCTATACCCTCGCTGTCTTTCACAAGAATACATTCATCTTACTTAATAGGAGACTTTTTTTTGGCACTTCCCCCCACCATCAAATGTGAAAGGCATGGTACAATTTCACAAATATTCCAACGCACAATTTCCGGTACCAATTAAAGCAAGCAGCGTGTTGCTATTCTCAACTCAGACAAAATTTATCTAGACTTCAAAAGTAAAAGAATTTATCAGTATGTAAGCCTTTTTAGAGACACTTAAGATATTGGACTCATTACTTTTTGTATTTCCATATAGGAACACATTAACACCCACCAAGAAGATTCAATCAGTTAATGCCCCCATCCATATATCGCATCCAAAAATTCTTCTGCACCAAACTTTATAAAGACATATTCTCCAGGGGGGGGGGGGGGGGGAAAAACCACAGTCACCCACTAACCCCAGCTACCACTCCACTAGCTAGGGGCACTCGAAATACCCCCACTGTATTGTTCATCTTTGCTTGCCGCTCAATTAGCGTCAATCCGGCACACTAATGAAATATTTACACGATTTTTTGATGAAAGCTGAACTTCCCCCTCCCCCCTTCCTCCTCCTTCTCCCACAACGCTATGGATACATCCAATATCCGACCTAACTCAGACCCCTCTACCGAGAACTTTCCACCCTAATACCGGGTATATTTAAACCTTTCTACTTCAGTACCACCCATGGACACATTTCATACACCAAATCACCACTTACTTACCTTGGGCACTACAGAAGACATCATCCTTCCCAACACCTACAATAAAGCATTGAAGCCTAATAATTTCATGCTTTCTTTCAGACCACAGTGCAATTAAAGCTCAACACTTTTCACTATCCCCCAGGATATCAGCCATTTCCTACTGCCATACCAAGATTCAACATATGGCAACACCTTTATTTCAACCCATACCACATACGTTTGATTCTATCTGATCTATGGGTCACACGTGACGAGACTGACCCAGAAACGACCCCTTCCTATGAAAGAAATAAACTTGCCATTACCTGCGATTTACGAATTGACAATGACCCCTACCAGCTACATAACAAAACCTATGGATACCTTTTACAAAAGCTGTCCTAAGAGGGACAGTTTTAAGGCCCCGCTTTTCCCCTCGTGTGCCTACAGTTAGGAAAAATCAGTTGCAAGAGCTACAATTTTTTGTTGACACAATCTCAACATGCCAGCGACAAGCACTTGAGAGGCAACAAACAGAAAGAAATAAAAAAAAAAAAAAAAAAAAAAAAAAAAAAAAAAAAAAAAAAAAAAAAAAAAAAAAAAAAATAGAAACAAAGAAAACAAACAACCAACAAAAAATAATGATTTCAATAAAGTCTGGTTTCTTTGAAAGAATAACACAAGACTAGACAGGCAATCCTAGCCTACATGTTAACCAAAAGATACAACGGACACAACTTCCAAATATAATACCATCCTATGATTTTGAAAAGGGATCAATCTCACAACCAACGGGGAAAATCCAGAAAATATAATGGAATTACTAACCAAAAAAACCTATAATACTACCCACCCCACCGTTTGAAAAACCTAGAAGAAATAGAATTTCATCTGACTATCATGAAATTTGGGATATCAACAATAGCTCAACCACAATGAAGGATTACAGTCTTAAATATTAGCTCCTAATACATGAAAAATGAAGATGCAATAAGAAATTCCCAACTAAAATTACACCAGTCCCAGGCCAGCTGCGTTTCACTGCAGAATTCTTTGTTATTAACAACTTTCAAAAAGCTTACAACCATTACTACTCAAAAATTTAAGAAGGATACATATTCAGAGGAATTTATCTCTCCAATATTCCTTTTCCCTATGAAGACAGCATCACTCTACTACCAAAAACCAGGACAAAGATACAGCTAAAAATTGGGAGAATCGATTTTAGACCCATCGCCAGTTATTTATGATATACACATTTTGACGCTCCATTAAACGTTTCTGAATCACAGGATACTTGGTCTCCAATGTTCAGTATACCCGACTCATCCCTCATAGAAGATTATATCCCATTCATACCCATTTTTGGCTTCATTACCGAGGTTTTGCAGGGATGGCCTCTTCCAATCCACGAACAATAATTTTTTCATTACATACATCATCAAAAACACATTAAATGGATTCTAAAGACCATTAAAACCACACAATTCATTTATCCATTATTGCATGCTTCCCTCGACCCAATGAAAATTGCCTTTGACAAATATTTCTCTTCCCAGCATCCCTTCATTCTTAAAGTCCTATAGGGAATTTTTGGATTGGTGTATGAGCATTCCTCATGTAATCACACGCCATATATCAGGAAAACCACCTCATCTCAATCTATCCCTAATTTGTGGGCACTAATTGACAGAAACATTCCCTTTAAATGGAGGAACTTGGCACGGCTGCACCCCCCGTCACCACTCCTCCTCAACCACAGTTCCTTGAAACACTTCGCTAGAGCAATTAGACAAGAAAAGGCAATTAAAGGAGTACTAATCTGGTATACAGAGATTCTCTCAAGCCCTCCCCTACTCACCCTATTTGCCCCTCGATTCGATCATTGATTGTTACTGTAAGGGCTTCCCCATGCTATAATATCTCTATTACCTCCACTAAGAAAACATTCGTATAGATTAATCCATGATTATTACACTGCACTCTCACGTTCAACTTTATTTCCCCCTTCTCTCCTTTCTTCCCGGTACAGGATCACTAAAATTAATCCTTAAAAATAACCTCTCCCACCCATTGGCCTCCTCTTTACCACCACAAGAACACTTTAGCCAACCCCTGCCCCCGAGGCACATTACGAATCAAAGAGACCTTCCATCCTATCACAATAGGCCTCAAAAAACCCTCCCATTACAGAACACAATCTTAAGCAAAGACACCAAAGATTCTCTACAACAAAAATTTTAAACCTTCAAAGAAAGAAATTGAAGAAGACATCAGAAGACTGAAAAACCTACCATGCTCATGGATTGGGAAAATTACATTGTAAAAATGTCCATTCTACCGCAACTCTTGTACAGATTTAATGCCATCCCCAATTCAAAATCCCAAGGTTTTCTTCACAGGCTTGGAAAAAAGTCCTTAAATTCATTTGGAAAAACAAAAGAACCTGATACCAAAAGAACCTGAGTGGAAAAAGAGCTACAACAGGAGGGATATCCCCCTATACCAGACTTCAAACTGATGACTACATAGGCTATAGTCATAAAAAACAGCCTGGTACTGGCCCAAAACAACACAGACTGTGACACCAATGGAACAAAACTGAAGATTCAAACCTGAGCACATACAAATTTCCCAGCCATCTCATATTACAAGGGGGCCAATGAAGCCACAAGGGAGAAAAGACAAGCATCTTCACAAGGTGGTGTTGGCAAACTGGTCACCCATTGTAGAAGAATGAAATTAAACCCCTACACTTCAAATCTGCCCATGTCAAAATTCAATCCAAGATGGATCAAAGACCTCACGTGAACCCCAAACTATTGAAGGCCGATAGAAGAGAATTAGGATGGGCTGAGAAACATATTAAGAAGTGGTCCACACATCACTATCTTAAGGAAAATGCAAATCCAAACCACTTTAATATATCACCTCTTACTCCAATTAAGACTGGCTAGATCAAGAAAACAAATGACCCCAAGTGCTGGAGAGGTGTTGTGGGAAAAGGGGAACAATCATTCACTGATGATGTAACACTCGTGTAATTAGCCACTATGAAAAGCGTGTGGCGAACCCTTGGAATACTTGGAATAAGTTTCCACCAACCATCCATATACCCCTCTAGGCATATTTACCCTCCAAGGACCACCCTCTGCCGAGGCCCTGCATGGCCATATTTACTTCAGCTCTCTTCACAAGAGCTGGAAGCAACCCAAATTGCCCTCAACCCAAATTGCCCTCAACTGATGATTGGATAGCGAAAACCCACTGGTAAATTTCTACCACCATGGAGTTCTATGTAGCAGTAAAGAAAGACGACATCATGAGCTTTTCAGGAAAATGGCTGGAGCTAGAGGACATCATGCTGAGTGAAGTAACACAGTCCCAGAAAAACAAATGACAAATGGTATCCTTCCTTTGTGGATGCTAGTGCCAATTACCTAGTTGTAAGTATTTCTTGTGCATGGCCCCTTGAGCTTTTGTCCAAAGCAGTTGGGAGTGATGCATATTTGAAACAACAACAACAACAACAACAACAACAACAGAAAGGTCTGCATCAAAGAACTGACTGAAACAGTGAACTTCTGCTCAAAACAGTCAACTTCTACATGGAGAATTTTGAGAAAGACTGAGAAAGAGATGAAAAGCATGTTTGGCAGAATGCATGAGCTCTAGTGGGGTGGGGGGATGGGGTGACATGGGTCTAGATTTGATAATATATATATATATATGCTTTGGTGTTATTGGAAGACGGTGGGACAGGAAGTGAGGTCATAGACAGTGTGTCGGCAATGATCCTGGAACCTTGATTCCTCATTTTTCCTCTTTTCCCTCCCTCTTGTCATGGCACAAACAGACCTCCTTTACCATGTGCTCCAGGGGCACTGTCACCACCACATGTGAAGACCTAGGACCATGCAACCGCAGACTCAAGTCTCTGCAACTCTGGGCCAAAATAAGCCCTTCTTCCTTTCACATTGCTTAGCTTTAGGTATTTTGTCACAGCAATAGAAAGCTGACTAACACACATGCTGCCAAGGACTCATAGTTCTGAAGACATACTCCCTCTTCCCAGCAATTCCTATGTCTTCTTTGCATGTGGCTGGCCCCCATGGGGAGTTTGTTCCTGGAATGCTTGAGTACAGTGATGTTATGTGATATTCCAGTCCAGAGGCTAAGGCAACTGGCAGATTTTACTCCTGGCTTTTTGGATCTAGCCAAATCCTTATCCACAATGCTTCTGCTGTCAGCACCATAGCCAGACATGCATGAACCACCTTGGGCACAGAACATGAACACACAACATATTTGTGATTTTGAACCATGAAATCTTAGCATGGTATTTGAATTTGCATTTGTTATGATTTTGAAGCACTAGAAATTATTGAATTTTTTGTTATTTTCATTTTATGTGTATGACTATATTGACTTCGTAAGGGCACCCTTGTCTTGCATTGCCCATGGAAGTAAGAAGAGGGTGTCAGATCCCCTGGAACTGGAATTATGGATGGTCATTAGCCACCATGTGGGTGCTGGGAACCAAACTTAAGTGCTCTGCAAGAGCAGCCAGTGCTTTTAACCACTGGGCCATCTCTCTAGCCCCCTGAATTCACTGTTTTGGTCTTTTTGAGACAGGGTCTCCCTTTAGTCCCAGCTGGCCTGGAGCTTGCTATGTAGACCAATCAGTCTGGATTTAGACTCACAGAATCCACCTTCCTCTGCCTCCTGAGTTCTGGGGTTAAAGGTGTGTACCACCATGCCCAGCTCTGAATTCTTTTTTTTTTTTTTTTGGTCTTTTTGAGACAGGGTCTCCCTGTAGCTTTGGCTATCGTGTAACTCACTCTGTAGACCAGGCTGGCCTGGAACTTGTAGAGATCTGCCTGCCTTTGTCTCCCAAGTGCTAGGATTAAAGGCCACCATGCCCGGCCCTGAATTCATTTTTAAATATGTGTTTGGGCTTGCAGATGACAGAAGACCCAGCACATACAACTTGTGAATGCTACTAAGGGTCTTCAGTGGCCTTCGTATAGCTTCAGGCAGGGCACATCACATCTTACACCAAGACAGAGCCAGCTGCCAGCTCTGATCCTTCACTAGTGGTTTGATGGGGCCACGTGCCTATGAACTTATCTTAGCCTAATTATCTCCTAAATACTGTCCACATACAATTTTGAGGATTAAGTTTCCAACATGTGAACTCTGGGAACAAGCTCACACTATAGCAGACTCAAAGGAGCCTGATGCATCTTCCAGGGTCACTCTGTGATTCCCAGCATGTGAAGACCCACCCCTTACTTAGAGGGGGATTAATTCTTACCCAGCCCTTGCCAGAACTGAGAATTTCATGAGAGAACCACACCCATCTTCTATGTTTGGAGAAGAGGGTTGGGCTTTGACACATCCATTTCAGCAACGCCCCCCACCCCCATTCTCTTGCTGGCATTCGTTCACTCACCACTCTCCTCTGGAAAAGCACCTCCACACTCTGCTCATCACTCATGACATTCATGCCACAGTTTAGATGTGAGATGTCTTTGCATGCTCATGTGTTTGAACACTTGCACTCCAGCTGGTTGTTCTGTTTGGGGAGATTGTGGAAGCTTTAGGAGAGGGGGCCTTGCTGGAGGCGGTGGGTCACCAGGGGTATGTCTTGAGGGTTATCGGGCAACCCCACTTTTGACCCCAGTCTCCTTGCTTCCTAGTCTGCCAAGATGGTAGCAAATCAGAGATTCTCCTTTGTTCCCTGTAATGCTATTGCTGATATGAGCTGAAGAGGAACCAGCCACCTCCCCAAACACTGTATGAGCTCACTTCATTCTTCCAACTAGCCTCCAGGTATGGATCCTAACAAAGCTTTTACTGTTTGAGTGTGAAATGCCCCCCTCCCCACGCTTGTACCTGAACACTTGGTCCCCACCTGAGGAGCATATGGAACTTTTGAGAAGCAGACGTAGGGCACTAAGGTGGGCCTTTCAATGTCACAGCCACCTCTAGTTCTAGTCTAGCTCTTCCTGGTCTGCCTGCCATGTGGAGAACATGCTCCCCCTGCCACAGAGTCACCCCACCAGAACAAACTGAACCCCCTGAAACTGTAAGCCACAAAAATCTCCTTAAATTATTTCTGTCCGGTATTTTGTAAGAGCAAAGGAACAATAAGTAATATAAGGACCCTTGACATCTCAGGATATCTTAGCACTCAAAGTAGCTAAGCAATACATCTAAGGTGACACAGTCAGGAGGTGACAGAGCTGAGTTCAGCTGAGAGCCCCCGTCTGCAAGCCTCCCCCCATCTGCAGCCTCCCCCCGTCGGCAGCCTCCCCCCGTCGGCAGCCTCCCCCCGTGTCTGCAGCCTCTCCCCGTCTGCAGCCTCCCCACGTCTGCAGCCTCCCCCCGTCTGCAGCCTCCCCCCGTCTGCAGCCTCCCCCCGTCGGCAGCCTCCCCCCGTCTGCAGCCTCCCCCCGTCTGCAGCCTCCCCTCTGTAGCCATTGTCCTGTTTGCAGCGTTGCGCCACTCCCGCCTGGTCTCTCTTTTCCCCTTCAGTTAGTGAAGTCTCTGAGCACAGTCCTGCCTCTTTCAGCAGTGTGTCCTTGCACCTGGCCTGACTGCAGAGTGCTACCTTCTCTGTTATAAACTCAGCACCAGTACAATGTGAGGCCCACACCTCTGTCTCACGGCCCATGTCAGCGAGAGGAGGCTGGCGGAAGGCCTGTGCTGTGTACCTGACATTCCTGCCACTGTCACAGGACTCCTTTCCTCTGGCTTCTTGTTACCTCCTGCAGCAATCTGAGCTGCAGCTCCGGTCTCCCCTTTACCTTCTCCCTCAACCCAGAAAACAGATGATCTGTCTGCGAGCACGTCTGGAAGAAGGAGCACCCTTGACTGGCATGGCCCTTCTACCATCCCCGGCCCCTCTGCTGCACACTGGACAGGTCTGTGGATACTTGCACTCCTGTCTGCTCTCTTCTAGACTAGAATCTGACCCTGGGAGTAGGGGCTTATGGGTGACCACCGATTCCTGTCCTTTGAGTGATTCCACATCAGATTTGAGGGTCAGAAAGCCTTTTGGGATGTAGGTCTGAGGCTGGGCTATCCAAGGTGGTCCTCAGAATCATGTATAATTCCTTTTCACCTGTCAGACGAGGACTGTCTGTGTTCCATTCACTAAGTTCAGACTGTCCTTCAGCACTGACTGCAGCCAGCCATGGATGTGGGTGCTACCATTCTCATTTTCCAGTACAAAAGGCCAAGGCCAAGGCCAAGGGAGTCTGGGGAGTCCTCGATTACCAAGTGGAGCTTCTCAGGAAATATAACCTGTCACCAGCCTGGTGTAGTTTATGAACCACAGGCCTGCTATGCTTAGAGTAACACAATAACCAAGAAGGAACTTTGGGGAGTAGGGACTGAAATTGGAGTTAGAACATCAGCCCAGCTGACCTTCTTACTCAGTGAGTGATGGAATCTATGTCTGCCTTTTCCCAGGGCCTGGGGCCCAGTGAACCTTCCACAGTAGGAGTGCTGTCAGCACTAGGCGAGGCACAGAAAGCACAGGAGGCCTCTGCAGGGAATGCAAAGCCTCTAGACTTCCAATATCATGAAGACACATGTTTTCCCTTCTTTTTTCTTCTTGAGGCAGACATTCATTTGAGGGCCTGAGGATGGCTCTGAGAATGGCCAGGGGAAACTCCAGCAGCCATGACAACTGTCCCAGTCCAAGGCTCACCTTACCCCATGCCTATACTGTGTGACACTTGCAGGTGCAAAGAGCCAAGCTTCTCCTGAGAACAGTCCATGCTCAAAACCTGCTCTTAGTGTGCAGATGGAGAGGAGGGCTAGTCTACCATGCTCAGCTCCAGTGATCAAGTCTCAGATATCTAACGTCCTGCAAAGAAGGAACTAAAAATAGCCATGTCCGTGACAGAAATCCAATAATGGGATATCAGGCTTTCCATAGCTCCCATTGCATGAGCAGAAGGAACTTATCGAAGCCGCATTGTGCTTGATACACAGAAGTCTTTAATAACGGTTTTAATAACCTTCACAATAAAAAGCTTTTGCAATTTTTAAACTTGAGCCACAAAAGTCCTCCAGTCACTCAGATGAGATGGCTGCCACTGTTCTGCCTCTGAGGCTGGCTTCTATCTCCCCTCTCAGGAAGTCAAGTGGGGTCTATTGCCTTCTGCCTCTTTCAGGTCAAGGCAACAAAGTGAAGACTCAGGCACCATCTGGCTCTTCAACCCAAAGGAGTCAGAGCAGGAGAAATCTGGAAACCAGGCTAAGGCCTGCTATGAACACCAAAGCCCCACCATCTACCTCTACCAAGAGGCATTTGTAGACACAAAGGACAACTTATCTACAAATGCAGAAGTTCTTGTGTCACAATGATGTTATAGATTTTACTTTAGACCCTACAGGCCTCCAGGGGATCTTCAGTGGCTGACATAGGATAAGAGGGCCAGACAAGACAGATAAGAACACAAGTGCACTGAAGTGGAAGTGAGACTGGTGGAGTAGCACATGCTTCAGTCCCAGCACTTAGGAAGTAGAGGCGGATCTCTGTGAGTCTGAGGCCAGCTTCATCTACATAGGGAATTCCAGGCCAGCCAAGGCTACTCAGTGACGCCCTGTACAAACAAACAAACAAACAAACAAACAAACAAACAGAAGCAAGGGACTGTGCTGTTCACAGGATAGGATCTATGAAGAATTAGTATCTGTCTCTCTATAGGGCAGCGACAAGAGAGCCGCCTCCGCTCCTGATGAAATGAGATGAGGCCCTCCTCCTCCTGGGCTGAATCTCAGAAGAAATCCCTTCCCTGCATTCTCTTAAGTGGAGCATCACTGAACCAAGGAGCAGGAAGGGACAGAACGTGACCCTCACAGGGTGAGTGCTTCTGAGCTTCCTGCTAGTTTCCAGAGTCTTGCATGAGGGTCAGGTTCAGAGTTCCTCAAATGGCATAACCTGGTCAAACTCCTACACCTCCATGCCTGCATTGTTATTTCTGTTTTACAGCTAACAGGGTCAGACAAGCTAAGATGCTTGCCCAGTGTTACTCAGATGTCCTTCAGGACCCATCTCCTTTGAATTCTGTTTACTAACGGCATTTAAAAAAAAGCTCTTTGATCCTCCCCCAAAGCCCCTTCCTTCATCTGCACAGCTCATGCCTCTTGAGTCTAGACTCGTGTGTCTTACTTGCTTTCCTATCATTAGCATAGCAACCTGTTCTGAAAACCACTCTTCCTCTACAAAAAAAAACCCTCCCAAGCTGGGGTCGATGGCACCTGCAGCCCCTGCTACTTGAGAGGCCAATGCAGGAGGATTGAAAATTTAAAGTCTGCTTGGATTACAGACCTTGTTAGACCCTGTTTTACAGATAACAAGTCAAAGGGGGTGCTGAGGATGCAGCTCAGCAGATCTCTTGTTTGGCATGTGTGAGGCCCTAGTTCAATTCTCAGTACTGAAAAGAAAGTAATCAAAACAGTACGTAAAACAGCAATCAAAAATAGATTTCCTGGGATGAATGTATGGCTGGAAATTATGAATACTGGCTTCCTGCTGGGATGGTGGTGCACCCTTTAATCTCAGCACTCAGAAGGCAGAGGCAGGAGGATCTCTGTGAGATTGAAGCCAGCCTGATCTACATTAGCAAGTTCCAGGCCAGCTGGAACTACAGGGAGACCCTGTCTCAAAACAACAACAACAACAGCAACAACAACAACAACAAGACCTGCCTGCTCTTGCAAAGGACTGGAGTTTGGTTCCCAGCACCCATATGGTACCTAAAAACAGTACCTAACTCCAGTTCTAGAGGAACTGATGCCCTCTTCTGACCTCCTCAGCCATTGCACACACTTGGTACATCTACATTCACACAAAATAAGTAAAATAGTTTTTAAAATTTAAAAAGAATATTTCCCATAGTTCTTTAAATTGGAAAATTTTTGGTCTACTACCCATCAACTGCAAAGTCTCAATTTGATTATTAAAAATACGTGTGTGAACACAAAAGGTCAGAAAGCTCCATGTTACTACTGGGGATGCTCAAACCAGCCAGTCTTCAGGATCAAATACTGGAGTTGATGCTTTTTTATTTCTGCAGTAACAGAGTCTGCTGTTGACCACATCTAAGATTCTTGTTCCCTTTGGCAATATATATTTAATGTGATTTTTCTTCAAACCGACTGTGTTTTGTTCTGACATGTCACTAGCTGGATTTTGAATGTAACTTGAGACTTACCTAGATGTCTTCTTGTTAAAACAAGTTGTATTGTTTTAAGGCTGGAAATACAATCTTTACTGCCATATAAGCCAGACCTAAAAATGTACCATTAGCTACAGATAAGGTTGAGCCACTTGAAACTGCCAGCATTCCTCTGATTTTGACTTAGAAGTGGCAATCTCATAAGGCTCAGCCTAACACGGTGTGACTCACATTCCCCTGATTATGACTTAGAAGTGGCAATCTTGTAAGGCTCAGCCTAATACCACATGACTCACCATTTACATCCTCTAGGGATTTCCCAGTACATCTGGAATAAAGTCAGGTTTCCTCAGACTAACTTACAAAATCTGGAAGATCAGCCTGCTGCCTCCCAGATCCAATTTCACAATCTCCTGGCTCAGTTGTTCCTTCTATCTATCCTGATATTTATTTTTCCTTTCATTCTAGTCCTGAGGTCTCTGTACCTGAAGTTCTTTGGTCTGAGATTCTATCTCTACTCCAGCTTCCTATCCTCCCCTCTCAACCCTTCATCTTAGCACATGAAACCACTCATCAGAGTCCTGCACTAAAACCCTACTCCTTCTTGACACTGCAATTCCAAACCATCTTGGGCTTTTCTTTCTGGCATTCTTTCCCAATCTGAAATAGTCTCTGGAGCCAGGAATGTGATTGTGTCTCTGTCCCCATGACATACAGATGTCACCAAGAGAGCCAAGGCTTTATCTCCATCAGTGGATCTTGTGATTGTTAAGTATCAACTTGATGCCTGGATTTAGAGTCGCATAGGAGATGGAGAGACCATGTGGCTCTATTTATGAAGGCATCTCCAGAGAGAATTAACTGAGGATAGAAGAGATGGCCTGAGTGTGGGCAGTGGCATCCCATGGCCTTCATCACAGGTGTGCTCTATCTGTGTGTGGCAGAATGTCAGGAATCAAAGGGGGAAAGAAGGAAAACCAGTCAAGGTCCTGTCCTCCCTTTCTCTACTTCCTGACTGACCATGAAGTAAACAGCTGTCTTCTCCCACCTGCTCCCCCATCATGATGCTTTGCTCAAGCACATATTACTAAATGACTGTGGACTGAACCCTCTGGAACTGTGGGCTAAAACTAAGTAATTCCTCCCCCTGAGGAATTGTGCTGTGTCAGATATTTTGGTCACATGATGCAAAGAGACTAATACATCTGTAGCTTGAGTGTGTCTGGAAAGCATGGGTGGGGCTTGGAGAAACACAGCTTGGTGGTCCCCACCCCAGAGCTCCTGACACTGCAGAGCTGGGATGAGAGCTGCTATTGGGTGTTTCTATCGGGTTCTGAAGGGGCTGTTGAGGGAGTGATGTGGGGAACAGATTTCCCAGTCTACACCCCCAAACACCAGGATGGAAACCCTATGGAGCAATGCATGTCTTTAATTGATCTTTAATCAATAAATGTTCTGCCCTTTGTGACTCTCCCAGTTCATGTTCCAAGCTACCATCTCTGCAACATCTTTCAGCAACTCTGTGATTAGCACCTTGGCAGACACCCTTGGAATCCTCTTGTCATTAAATTTTATGTTACACATAGTCTAACTTTTTGAACTTTGATAGCAATTGAATTAATCACTTTGAGGATAATTATCATCACTGTTGACCTTTCAACACCTGATGATGGCACCTTCCACATGTGTTTAGACCTTCTGACTCTTCACACACATTTTGGTTTTTTTTGCATAAAAATTGTTCAGATGTTTTTATTAGGTTTAAGCCTAGTATTTCCATAGATGTGATGTAACTTCAAATGATAATGTTTTCTTTTTAATTTGGTCATTTCTGTTGGGTACCGTGGCCCACAACTTTAATCCTAGCACTTTGGAAGCAGAGGCAGGAGGATCTCTGTGAATTCAGGATGTGGAGTGCCATGACAGCTGGGGTGACAAGGAGACCTTGTCTTACCCCCACAAAAATCTAACTCATATATTTTCTGAAGACAAAGGTAACACTAGAGTAACAGAAGGAAACATCTGAAATTCACCATGAGCATGGCAGCTTTTTTGCTCTTTTGATGTCATCTTCAATCTCCTTCTTCAGGGGTTTAAAATTTTTGTTGTAGATATCTTTGGTTAGGTTTATTCCCAGGTATCTTTTTTGAGGCTATTGTGAGTGGGAAGGTCTCCTTATATTCCTTCTCCAGTTGCTTGTTGTTGGTGTAAAGAAAGGCTACTGATTTTTCTAGGTTAATTTTGTATCCTGCCACTTTACTGAAACTCTTATTTCTAGGAGTTTTCTGGTGGAGTTTTTAGCATCCCTTATGTAAACTATCATGTTGTCTGCAAAAAGGGATAGTTTGACTTCCTCTTCTCCAATTAGTACTCCTTTAATTTCCCTTTATTGTCTTATTGCCCTACCAAGTGTTTCAAACATTGTGTTAAAGAGGAGTGGTGATGGGGGCAGCCTTGCCAGGTTTCCACCTTTAAGGGGAATGGTTCTAATTTTTCTCCATTTATGATGATGTTGGCTGTGGGATTGTTGTATGCAGCTTTGATTATATTTAGGGATGTTCCCTTCAGTCAATTCCCTCTAGAACTTTAAACATGAAGGAATGCTGGATCTTGTAAAAGGCTTTTTCTGCATCAATTGAGATGATCATGTGGTTTTTGTCTTTCAGTCCATTTATGTATTTTATGATATTTATTGAATATTTATGATATATTTATGAGCATATTTATGAACATATTTATGACATATGTTGAACCATCACTGCATCTCTTGTATTAATCCAACTTGATCATGATGGATGATCTTTTTGATGAGGGTCTGTATGTGGTTTGAAAGTATTTTGTTGACAATGTTTGCATCTGTGTTCATTAATGAGATGGGTCTATAGTTTTCTGTTTTGGTTGTATCTTTGACTGGTTTGGGTATTAGAGTGATGCTGGCTTCATAGAAGGAATTTGGTTTTAATTTGCATTTCCCTAATTATTAGTGATGTTGAACAGTTTTTAAGATGTTTCTCAGCCATCTCTAATTCTTCCTCTGTGAAGTCTCTATTCAGTTCTTTGCTCCATCATTTGAGTGGTTCATTTGTTTTCTTTCTTCTTTGCTTTTTGAGTAGCTTGTATACTCTGGAAATTAATGCTTTGTCAGATGTATCTGCTGTGAAGTTTGCCTCCCACTCTGTGGGTATTGTCTTCACTTCCTTTATGTGTTTCTTTGATGTACAGAAACTTTTGAGTTTAATGAGTCCATTTGTCAATTTGATCTTTTTTCTTGTGCAGCTGCTGTCTGATTAGGAATTCTTTTCCTATGCCTATGTCTTGTAGTCTGCTGCCCAAGTTTTTCTTCTTCACCTCCAAGTTTTGGGTTTCACGTAAAGTCTTTGATCCATCTGGAAATTGACTTTTGTACAGGGCGAAAAGTAGGGGTTTTAATTTATTCTTCTACAAGTGTGATTCACTTTTGCCAACACCACTTACTGAAGATGCTGTCTTCCTCCATTGGTCTTCTTGGCCCTCTTATCAAATAGAGGTGGCTGAAATTGTATGTGCTAGGTTTGGAATCTTCAGTTTTATTCCATTGGTCAACAGGTCTGTTTTTGTGCCAGTACCAAGCTGTTTTATGACATAGCCCTGTAGTAGTTCACAATGTCTGGTAAGTGATCCCCCTGTTTTGCTCTTTTTGCTCAGGGTTGCTTTGGCTACTTGGGGTCTTTTGTTTTTCCAAATGAAATTGAGGATTTTTTTGAATTTGAGAGACTTCCCTCTGGTGGCATCCTTCTGAAAAGTTTGAGTAGTAAATGTTTTCTAGAATTCTAGTAGTAAATGTTTTCTAGAATTCTGCTGCGAAACTATCTGGGCCTGGGCTTTTTTGGTTGGGAGGATTTTTATTACTCTTCAATTTCCACATATGTTAGGGTCTGTTTAAAACTGTCAATCTCTCTTGGTAAGCTCTTTGATTCCAAGGATTTCAGATATTCATCCATTCTCTTGGGTTCAAACATTTTGAGTATAGGTTTTGAATAATTCTTGTATGATTGTCTGGATCTTTCTGTTGCTCTGTGTACTCCCTTCTCATCACAAAAACTATTAATTTGGAGTTTGCTCTTTCTTTCTTTGGTTAATTGGGCTAGAGGTCTATCTTGTTTATGTTTTCATTTTTTCTTTATATATTTTTATTTATTATTTTTTTAACTAATGCTTATTATTATTTATTTTTTATTCTTTTTTAGTGACTTTGTGTATTTCATACATCATTTCTTTTTTTTTTTCCCTTTCCCTTCCCCCACCCGACCCCATCCCACCCCCCCCCAGACCATGCAGTCTGCTATAACTGTCCTGTATCTGTTCTCTCAGTCTTTTATTTCATGCTTAGGAATTCACATGTTCCTCCATTAATTTTATATAACTCTAAATAGGATACATATTCTTCACTCATTTACAGTAATTACAGAGTTTGAAAATAATTGGGGATGGATTCTAGAGCCCGTGAGAGAGACATATTATACCAACTTAGTTGCTTTCAGGTAAACAAATGTACCACTTTTTGTCATCCACCACGTTGAGGGGCATTTGTTGGTTCCAGCTCTTTGCTATTGTGAAGAGAGCTGCATAAACATGGATGCACATGTATCTTTGTGGTAGGGTGAGTCTTTGGGTATATACCAAGAGTGGTATGAACTGGGTCAGGTGGTAGGCCTCACTTTGAGTCTTTTAAGGGTTCTCCACACTGCTTTCCATAGTGGTTGTGCAAGTTGCATCCCACCAGCAGTGAATGAGTTTTCCCTTTCCCCCCACAACCTCCAACATCTGTTGTCTTTTGTTCCTTGATTTTAGCTAGCGTATTGGAGTGAGATGATATCTGAGAGCGGTTTTAATTTGCATTTCCTTAATTATTAATGATGTTGAACACTTTTAAGATGTTCTCTGCCTCCCAAGTGCTAGGATTAAAGGCTTGTGCCACCACAACCAGCCTGCTTTTGTTTGCTTTTATTTTTATAATGTGGGCACTTAGGCTATACAATTCTCCCTCTTAGGACTGCTTTTAAAGTATCCCACAGGTTAGGTTGCATTGTATTGTCTTTTTCATTAGTTCCATGAATACTTTTATTCATTCTTTCTTTNGGCAGGCAAACTGAGCAACTTTATTATTATATTTCTTTGTATCTGAAAGCAACTGTGCTGTTAAAATCTGAATCTCTTACTAGGCTCTAGAATTGACGTGACACTTATATTCAGATATTATAATTACCATATATGGGTGGAAGATATGTATTCATATTCTAGAGTAATAAAAAATTAAAAGGAAAAAAGTGAACCCAAAACATATTTTGGAATTAATTTACAGTTTATTCCCAAAGGTCATAATTTTGATATATAAGACATGTATGACAGAATGCATACATAAACTGGGGAGGGACAGGGGCAGGGAGAGGAAAATATATCCAAATTGGACTCAAAATGATGTATAAAGCATACAAAATGGTGATAAAGAAAAAAACCACTTGCCATTCTAAACACTAATACCAAGGTAACAATACCAGTCTACAGTACAAAACAGCAATGGTTATAATTTAAATATGAAATATTCCCCACAGGCTTATGTTTATAATTCTTAGTCTTCAGTGAGTGGTAAAGCTTTAGCAGTCAGTAAAATTTCTTCCTGAATGGAAGAAGCAGGTGATCCGACCAGTGCTGGTGGTAGAGACAGATTATACCCTGCTGCTTCTTGTGACTCTGTGCTTCTTGTCTGATGTGACATGAACTGCTGTCTTCTGGCACATGCCTTCACACCCATGACATTCTGCTTATGTACATAGGGCTAAGTGATTTAAAATATTTGTTCTCTTCACTAGAATTTTGTCCTGTATGATATCTTGATGACATGTCGCAACAGCAATTAACACAGTTGTAAAAGGTAAGAAAGCAATAAATAATGGCTACGATTATACACAACATATAAATCAGCTTTGGACCTTCATAGCCAGCTGCCTTCTTGTCCATCTCTAAAATCAAATAAGCTAAAATTTACCATGCTCCATACTAACCCTGAGATCTCCTTGCCTACAAACATTCCCAGTGTTTGCTACAAACAAACTGGATGTAGTTATCATTTAATTACTTATGCAATCCAAAATTTTGGAAGATTAATTCTACTAGCTCCCTACTCCCACCATTCAGTCCTAATTAGTAATAAATATAATGTTTTCAGCTCCATCCCTTTCTTCACTTTATCCTCAGTCCTATCATCAGAGATATATACAAACTTCTTTTTTGATCAGATTTGTGTGTGTGTGTTTATTGATGTTTTGTGTATTTCAGACATCATTTTTCAATTCAGTTCAAGCATATTCCCCTTTCCCTTCCCCCACCCGACCCCATCCCACCCCACCCCAGACCATGCAGTCTGCTATAACTGTCCTGTATCTTTCTCTCAGTCTTTTATTTCATGCTTAGGAATTCACATGTTCCTCCATTAATTTTATATTACTCTAAAATACGGATACATATTCTTCACTCATTTACAGTAATTACAGAGTTTGAAAATAATTGGTGGATGGATTCTAGAGCCCGTTGAGAGATTCATATTATACCAACTTAGTTGCTTTCAGGTAAACAAATGTACCACATTTTTGTCATCCACTCATCTGTTGAGGGGCATTTGGGTTGGTTCCAGCTCTTTGCTATTGTGAAGAGAGCTGCAATAAACATGGATGCACATGTATCTTTGTGGTAGGGTGAGTCTTTGGGGTATATACCCAAGAGTGGTATGACTGGGTCAGGTGGTAGGCTCACTTTGAGTCTTTTAAGGGTTCTCCACACTGCTTTCCATAGTGGTTGTGCAAGTTTGCATTCCCACCAGCAATGGATGAGTGTTCCCTTTTCCCCACAACCTCTCCAACATCTGTTGTCTTTTGTTTCCTTGATTTTAGCTAGTCGTATTGGAGTGAGATGATATCTGAGAGCGGTTTTAATTTGCATTTCCTTAATTATTAATGATGTTGAACACTTTTAAGATGTTTCTCTGCCTCCCAAGTGCTAGGATTAAAGGCGTGTGCCACCACAACCAGCTCTGCTTTTGTTTTTGCTTTTATTTTTATAATGTGGGCACTTAGGGCTATACATTTCCCTCTTAGGACTGCTTTTAAAGTATCCCACAGGTTTAGTTGTATTGTATTGTCATTTTCATTTAGTTCCATGAATACTTTTATTTCATTCTTTCTTTCTTCCCTGACCCATTCATTATTCAGGATTGTGCTGTTTAGTCTCCATGTGTTCTTGTAGCTAGTTGGACTTATTCTGGTGTTAATATTGAGCTTTATTGTACTGTGGTCTGATAGAATGCATAAAATAATTTCAATCCTTTTATATTTGTTGAGATTTATTTTGTGTCCAAGGATGTGGCCGATTTTGGAGACTGTTCTATCAGGCACTGAGTAAAAAGTATATTCTCTGGTGTTTGGGTGGAATATTCAGTAGATGTCGCTGAGGTCCATTTGTTGTATTGTATTGTTCAATTCCAATGTCTCTCTGTTTATTTTTTGACCAGTTGATCTATCCAACAGGCTCAGTGAGTTATTGAAGTCCCCCACTATTAGTGTGCTGGGATTAATCTGTGTCTTCAAGACCTGCACAATTGTGTTTATATAGTTTGGTGCATCCAAGTTTGGTGCATAAACATTTAGGATTGTGACGTCTTCCTAGTTAATTGTTCCTTTGATAAGGATGTAATGGCCCTCTTTGTCTCTTCTGATTGACTTTACTCTGAAGTCTATTTTGTCTGATATTAGAATAGCAATTCCTGCTTGCTTTTTGGTACCATTAGCTTGGAATATCTTTTTCCATCCTTTCACTTTAAGTTTGTGTCTGTCCTTGAGGGTGAGATGGGTTTCTTGTAGACAGGATATAGATGGATTCTGTTTCCTAATCCATTTTCCCAGTCTACGTATTTTGATTGGGGAGTTTACACCATTAATATTTAAGGTTCGTATTGAGAGATGTATGTTGCTTCTTTTCAACTTATTTTTTGTTTGTGTTATTGGTTTAGGTCTGTATTTATGCTGTTATGCTTTTATTAATTTCTCTCTCTAGTCGCTTGGAGATAGTTGCTCCTTTCCTCTGTTCTGTGAATTGCTTTGAGTATTTTCTGAAGGGTTGGTTTTTTAACATGTATTCTTTCATCTTGTTTATGTCATGAAATGTTTTTCTTTCTCCTTCAACTCTGATTGACATTTTTGCTGGGTAAAGTAATCTGTGTTGGCATCTAAAGTCGTTTAGCACTGGGAATACTTTGGTCCACATTCTTCTGACTTTCATAGTTTGCACTGAAAAGTTACATGTAATTCTGATGGACTTCCCCTTATATGTAAATTGTTGTTTTTCTCTTGTACCTTTCAGTATTTTGTCTTTGTTTTGAGCATCTAGTGTTTTAACTATGATGTGACATGGGGAGTTTCTCTTCTGGTCTGATCTATTTGGTGTTCTATGTGCTTCTTGTATTTATATGGGTTTGTCTTTTTTCAGTTTGGGGAAATTTTTTTCTATTATCTTGTTGGAGATCTGGCCAATTACATTGTCTTGGGATTCTTCTCCTTCCTCTATCCTTATGATGAGGAGATTTAGTCTTTTCATAGTATCCCACATTTCCTGGTTATTCCACTGTTGTGTTTTAAATTTTTTTCATAATCTTCACTTGAGCATTTTAGTTGTTCTGTGTTATCCTGCAGGTCTGACAGTCTATTTTCTGCTTTATCCATTCTGCTTCTGAGGCTTTCTCACATCCTTTCCTGTTGATTGAATGAAGTGTTCCATTTCGTTTGTCACTTCTTCCTGTGATTTCTTTAGTATTTCCACTTCCTTTTGGAGCTTGTCATTCTGTACTTGTCTGTCCTTGCTTCACTGGTCAGTTTCTTTTTTCATTTCAGCCTGGGATCTTTTCAGTGTTTCCAGTTTCTTCTGGAGTTTGTCATTCTCTCCTTCTAGTTCTTTTCAGAGTTTATGTTACTCTTCCTCTAGTTGTTTTCGGAGTTTGTGTTTCTCTTCCTCTAGCTCTTTTCAGACTTTGTCATTCTTTCTCTGTACTTTTTTCCCAAGTTTATCATTCTTTCCTTCTAGATCCTGAGTTTTTCATTCTCTTCCCTTAGTTCCATGATTTGTTCTTTATATTCTTTGATTTCTTTGAATATGTTTACTACTGTTCTTCTAAGGTCAATGTCTTAATTTATTACCAGGGAGATTTCATTGTAGGGATCTTCTATAGGATTGGTCGAGTTTGGTGTGGATTTATTATGAGATCTTCCCATGTTATTTTTTCATGGCAGTTTGGCATGTGGGTTTATTTTTTGTTTGGATTCTGGTGTTAATTTCAAATATTAATATGGAGGACTGGTTGGTCACTCACTGTGTTCCCTGCCAGTCAGTTCCTCTATGTTGGCCGTGCAGTCTAGAATCACTAACTGTGCTCAGTGGATCGTCTGCACTGCAGCTCCACCAGCTTACTGAATCCTCTGCACCACTGCATACACTCACCACCACAGTGTGTGCTGCTGCCACCCTAAGCGTCTCCCTGGGGGTGGCTGGATGACCCCTGTCGCCCCGTGCCTTCCCAAGCCTTCCTGGCTCATCTGGCATGTGTATCGGCCAAGCGTATTCTTTTTTTTTTTTTTTTTTTGGAGACAGCTGTAGCTCAAGCTGTCCTGGAACTCGCTCTGTAGACCAAGGCTGGCCTTGAACTCACAAAGATCCACCTGCTCTGCCTCCCGATGGTCAAGCAAATGTCCCAATAGACCATTTCACAAATGTCAACAACCGTTTTTAACACTCTGAATCCCAGGGCTGGAGAGATGATCAGCAGTTAAAAGTGTGTAGTGCTTTTTTAGAGGACCTGAATCCAGTTCCCAGAACCCACATCAGATGGCTCTCAAACCCCTCTAACTCCAGCTCTGAGGGATCCAGTGCCCTCCTCTGGCCTCTCCAGACACTGCACTCACATATACATAACCCCGACCCAAAGTACACATAATTTTAAAATTAAAACCAAAAATTTTAAACCTCTGAATCTTCCTTCTTAAACATTTAAAAAAACCTTGAATTTTCTTAAATGACATAGCAATCTGAACACTTTGCAGACCATGTTTGGATGCAATGCTGAAGATAAATATGAGGTGGAGCTCTTTATTCCAATACTTTAAATCCTTTGAGCAAACACACCCTGTTAATTTCACATCACAGCAAGGTAGGCAGGGGAAGAGACATAATGCCCATATTTTTTGTGTGAAAACTCTTTTTTTAAATTAATTTATTTATATATATTATCAAATCTAGACCCATGTCCCCCCCATCCCCCCACCCCACCAGAGCTCATGCATTCTGCCAAACATGCTTTTCATCTCTTTCTCAGTCTTTCTCAATATTCTCCATGAGGAAGTTGACTGTTTTGAGCAGAAGTTCACTGTTTCAGTCAGTTCTTTGATGCAGTCCTTTCTGTTGTTGTTGTTGTTTCCAATATGCATTACGCCCAACTGCTTTGGACAAAAGCTCAGGGGTCCCTACACAAGAAATACTTACAACTAGGTAATTGGCACTAGCATCCACAGATGAGGGATACCATTCGTCGTTTGTTTTTCTGGGACTGTGTTACTTCACTCAGCATGATGTCCTCTAGCTCCAGCCATTTTCCTGCAAAGCTCGTGATGTCGTCTTTCTTTACTGCTGCATAGAACTCCATTGTGTAGATGTACCACATTTTCTCTATCCACTCGTCAGTTGAGGGGCATTTAGGTTGGTTCCAGCTCCTTGCTATTGTGAAGAGAGCTGCAATAAACATGGCCGTGCATGTATCTCTGTGGTGGCGTAAGTCTTGAGGGTACATGCCCAGGAGTGGTATGGCTGGGTCGGGTGGCAAGTTCATTCCAAGTCTTCCAAGGGTTCTCCACACTGCTTTCCATAGTGGCTGTACGAGTTTACATTCCCACCAGCAGTGGATGAGTGTTCCCCTTTCCCCACAACCTCTCCAGCACTTGGTATCATTTGTTTTCTTGATCCTAGCCAGTCTTATTGGAGTAAGATGATATCTTAAAGTGGTTTTCATTTGCATTTCCTTAATGATTAGTGATGTTGAACAGTTCTTGAGGTGTTTCTCAGACATCTCTAATTCCTCACTTGTGAAGTCTCTGTTCAGTTCTTTGCTCCATCTATTGAGTGGGTCATTTGTTTTCTTTTTTCTTTGTTTTTTGAGTAGTTTATATATTCTGGAAATCAATGCTTTGTCAGATGTATCTGCAGTGAAGGTTTCCTCCCACTCTGTGGGATTTCTCTTCACTTCCTTGATTGTTTCTTTTGATGTACAGAAGCTTTTGAGTTTGATGAGGTCCCATTTGTCAATTGTCGACCTTAATTCTTGTGCAGCTGCTGTCTGATTTAGGAAGTCTTTTCCTACGCCTATGTCTTGTAGTCTGCTGCCAACTTTTTCTTCTATCACCTTCAGAGTTTGGGGTTTCACGTTGAGGTCTTTAATCCATCTGGAGTTGACTTTTGTACAGGGTGAGAGGTAGGGGTTTAATTTCATTCTTCTACAAGTGGTGATCCAGTTTTGCCAACACCACTTGCTGAAGATGCTGTCTTTTCTCCATTGTGGTTTCTTGGCCCCCTTGTCAAATATGAGATGGCTGAAATTGTATGTGCTCAGATTTGGATCTTCGGTTTTGTTCCATTGGTCAACAGGTCTGTTTTTGTGCCAGTACCAGGCTGTTTTTATGACTATAGCCCTGTAGTATAGTTTAAAATCTGGTATAGAGATCCCTCCTGTGTAGCTCTTTTCACTCAGGATTGATTTGGCTATTCGGGGTCTTTTGTTTCTCCAAATGAATTTAAGAACTTTTGTTTCCAAGCCTGTGAAGAAACTCTTGGGGATTTTGATTGGGATTGCATTAAATCTATACAAGAGTTTTGGTAAAATGGACATTTTTACAATGTTAATTTTCCCAATCCATGAGCATGGGAGGTTTTTCCATCTTCTGAGGTCTTCTTCAATTTCTTTCTTTAAGGGTTTAAAATTTTTGTTGTAGAGGTCTTTGGTGTCTTTGGTTAGGTTTGTTCCTAGGTATCTTATTGTTTTTGAGGCTATTGTGAGTGGGAAGGTCTCTTTGAATTCTTTCTCCAGTTGCTTGTTCTTGGTGTAAAGAAAGGCCATTGATTTTCTAAGGTTAATTTTGTATCCTGCCACTTTGCTGAAGCTGTTAATCGTTTCTAGGAGTTTTCTGGTGGAGTTTTTTGCATCTCTTAAGTAAACAATCATATCATCAGCAAATAGGGATAGTTTGACTTCCTCTTTTCCAATTAGTACTCCTTTAATATCCTTTTCTTGCCTTATTGCTCTAGCAAGTGTTTCAAGCACTATATTGAAGAGGAGTGGTGATAGGGGGCAGCCTTGCCGAGTTCCTACCTTTAAAGGGAATGTTTCCGTCATTTCCCCATTTAGGATGATATTGGCTGTGGGTTTCCTGTATATGGCTTTGATTACATTGAGGAATGATCCCTCCAATCCAATTCCTTCTAGGACTTTAAGCATGAAGGGATGCTGGATTTTGTCAAAGGCTTTTTCAGCATCAATTGAGATGATGGTGTGGTTTTTGTCTTTGATTCCGTTTATGTGTTTGATGATGTTTATTGATTTTCGTATGTTGAACCATCCCTGCATCTCTGGTATGAATCCAACTTGGTCATGATGGATGATCTTCTTGATGTGGGTCTGTATGCGATTTGCCAGTATTCTGTTTAGAATTTTGGCATCTGTGTTCATGAGGGAGATGGGTCTATAATTCTCCTTTTTAGTTGGATCTTTGCCTGGTTTTGGTAATAGAGTGATGTTGGCTTCATAGAAGGAATTTGGGAGAATTCCCTCTGATTGTATACTTCTAAACAGTTTCAGAAATAATGGTTGTAGGTCTTTTTGAAATGTTTTATAGAATTCTGCTGTGAAACCGTCTGGGCCTGGGCTTTTTTTAGTTGGGAGGCTTCTTACTACATCCTCTATTTCTTCATATGTTATGGGTCTGTTTAAGCTGCTGGTCTCCTCTTGGCCAAGCTTTGGTGATTCCCAAGATTTCAGATATTCATCCATTTCTTCTAGATTTTCAAACTTGGTAGAATATAGGTTCTTGTAATATTCCCATATAATTTTCTTGATCTTTTCCTTGTCCGTTGTGATATTTCCCTTTTCATCACAGATTGTATTGATTTGGAGTTGTTCCTTCTTTCTTTTTGTTAACTGGGCTAGAGGTCTGTCTATCTTGTTTATTCTTTCAAAGAACCAACTTTTGGCTTCATTGATTTTTTGTATTGTTTTCTTTGTTTCTATTTCATTGATTTCTGCTCTGATTTTTGTTATTTCTTCCTGTCTGTTGCGTTTAGGGTTCATCTGTTGTTGCCTCTCAAGTGCTTTTAGCTGTAGTGTTAGATCATTCACTTGTGCTCTTTCTGTTTTTCTAATGTAGGCACCCAGGGCTATAAATTTCCCTCTTAGGACTGCTTTTAAGGTATCCCATAAGTTTTGTTGTGTTGTATTGTCATTGTCATTCAGTTCCAGGAATGTTTTTATTTCTTTCTTTATCTCTTCCTTGACCCATTCATTATTCAAGAGTGTGTTGTTTAGTCTCCATGTGTTCTTGTAGGCAGGAGGGCTTGTCCTGGTGTTGATGTTGAGCTTCATTGCACTGTGGTCTGACAGGATGCATGAAATTATTTCAATCTTTTTGTATTTGTAGAGGTTTCTTCTGTGTCCCAGGATGTGGTCGATTTTGGAGAATGTTCCGTGGGGTGCTGAGTAGAAAGTGTATTCTCTGGTATTAGGATGGAATGTTCGGTAGAGGTCTATGAGGTCCATTTGGTGTATCATATCGTTCAGTTCAGATGTCTCTCTGTTTATTTTTTGTCCTGTTGACCTATCCAAAGGACTCAGTGGGGTATTGAAATCTCCCACTATGAGTGTGCTGGGGTTAGTCTGTGACTTGTGGTCCTGGAGAATTGTCTTTATAAAGTTTGGTGCACCAGAATTTGGGGCATATATATTCATAATTGTGAAATCTTCTTGGTGGATTGTTCCTTTGATGAAAATGTAATGGCCTTCTTTGTCTCTTCTGATTTCTTTTACTTTGAAGTCTATTTTATCCGATATTAAAATAGCAACACCTGCTTTCTTTTTGGTACCATTTGCTTGGAATATTTTTTTCCATCCCTTCACTTTAAGGTGGTGCCTGTCCTTGAAGGTAAGATGTGTTTCTTGCAGACAGCATATCGATGGATTCTGTTTCCTAATCCAGTCTCCCAGTCTATGTCTTTTGATTGGGGAATTTAGTCCATTAATATTTAAGGTTATGACTGATAGGTTTGTGTTGCTTCCTTTTGCCTTATTATCCATCTGCGGTTTTGATTTAGGTTTCTACTTCTGCAGTTATGCTTTTATTGATTTCTCCTTCTAGTTGCCTGGGGTTGGTTGCTCCTTTCTTCTGTTCTTTGGATTGCTTCAAGTATTCTCTGAAGGGTTGGTTTTCCGGACATGTATTCTTTCAAGTTGTTTATGTCATGGAAGATTTTCCTCTCTCCTTCCACTATGATTGACATTTTTGCTGGGTATAGTAACCTGGGCTGGCATCCATTGTCCCTCAACACTGGGAATGCTTTGCTCCAGGTTCTTCTTGCCTTCATCGTTTGCTGTGAGAAGTCCGTTGTTATTCTGATAGGTTTCCCCTTATAGGTCACTTGTTGTTTTTCTCTTGTCGCTTTAAGAATTTTCTCTTTGTTTTGGGTGTCCAGCATTTTAACTATGATGTGGCGTGGAGAATTTCTTTTCTGATCTTGTCTGTTTGGAGTTCTATGTGCTTCTTGTATTGGTATTGGTTTGTCCTTTTTTAGTTTGGGGAAGTTTTCATCTATTATTCTGTTGAAGATCTGATCAATACCTTTCTCTTGGGATTCTTCTCCTTCCTCTATTCCTATGATGCGGAGGTTTGATCTTTTCATAGTGTCCCACAGCTCCTGGTTGTTCCATTTTTGTGTATTTTTAAATTTTTCATAATCTTTCCTTGAGGTTTTTAGTTGTTCTGTGTTGTCCTCCAGGTCTGATATTCTTTGTTCTGCTTCCTCCATTCTGCTTCTGAGGCTTTTTTCATTCCTTTCCTCTTGAATGGATGAGTGTTTGATTTCCTTTTTCATTTCCTCTTCTGATTTCTTTAGTATTTCTACTTCTTTTTGGAGCTTCTCAATCTCTTCTTGTAGCTCTTTGCTTCGCTGCTTGGTTTCTTTTTCTTTTTCAGCATGGGATCTTTTCAGTGTTTCTACTTCCTTCCGGAGCTTGTCATTCTCTCTCTCTAGGTCCTTCTTGAGTTCTTCATTCTCTTTTCTTAGTTCTTTGATTTGCTCTTTATAATCTTGTAGTTCTTTAAATATGTTCCCAATTGTGTTTCTGATATCTGTATCCTGGGGCATCCCCAGAGGGATCCCACTGTAGGAATCTTCCATAGGGTTGGTAGAGCTTGGTGTGGAATTATCCTGCCCCTTTCCCCTGTTGTCCCTTCTTCGTGTTCCTAGCATATGGGCTTCTCTTTGCCTGCATTTCAATGTGAGTCCTAAATGCCTCTTAACTGTGTTGAAGGCTTGCTTTGCTTGCCTCCTTCAGAAGCCTTCGTAATCCCAGTTGGGGGAGGTGTCTCTTTAGCCCATGCCCCGGTACCTGTGCTTCCACTGGTCTCAGGAGATCTCAGACCTCAAGACTCACACAACCCTACCTTTAATACCAGCTGGGAGGATGCCCACACAGCCAGGAAAGCCAATTAAGCCAAAGACAACTGGATTAATGAATGAGCTAGGTTAAGTCAATCAAAAATCAGCCTTGCTGAAGCATCCAGTTCCTACCTGCCTTCCTGTTCTTCTGCTGGTCTCAGGAGATCTCCAATGCTCATGTGTTATAATGGAGATGGTAAGAAAGACCATTGGACTTCACCTAGCTGACTAGTGGACCCACTGTGTCTATCACACCTGCTGTGGTTCTTAAGAGGGATCTAACACTGCTGGAGACATTTAATAAAAAGTTGGCTACATGTGTTTTCTTGATCTGGGGATGGCCTGCTCTCTTATGCTTTCCTCCCTGTCTCTTTCTGAAAACAAAAAGCAAGACACATAGTTGTACAATGATCCCCTGATTCAAAGAAATAGCATGAGTTGACCAACGCCACAGTGCACATTACTTCACTGACTTCACACAAGTCAATTAAACCTTCTCTGTCTTTAAAACAAACATACCAAAAAAAAATAGATGGGGCTAGACATGTGGACAAGGCTAAGGGCAGACACAGACCCCTTTGGGGCTGTACCTCCCACCCCTTCTTCATGGGTCTGGGCTTTTCCCTTCCCAGGAACATGATAAATAAAAGCAACAAATCACACTGTTATGAAAAGCAGCCGAGGAGAAGCAGGAACATGCAGGCCACTTGCAATACATAAATCATGAAAACAGATCCAATTATAGTTTTATTAAAGTAATAAAGAAGAAGAGAATCTGCTGTGCTCCAGTCCTTTGGTTTTCTTTTATGCAAATAAGATGCCATGTACACCACATTAGGAACCTTTCATCTGAGTCCCTTCAAGAACTGGCAGGTGGAGATCAGGGATTTCCCAAGACCACCTGAAGCACAGGCTTGGAGAAAAAGTCCTTAATTTCATTTGGAAAAACAAAAGACCCCAAATAGGCAAAACAACCCTCAGTGAAAAGAGCAATACAGGGAGGATTTCTATACCAGAATTCAAACTATACTACAGGGCTATAGTCATAAAAACAGCCTGGTACTGGCACAAAAACAGACCTGTTGACCAATGGAACAAAACTGAAGATCCAAACTTGAGCACATATAATTTCAGCCATCTTATATTTGACAAGGGGGCCAAGAAGACACAATGGATAAAAGACAGCATCTTCAGCAAGTGGTGTTGGCAAAACTGGATCACCACTTGTAGAAGAATGAAATTGAACCCCCATCTCTCACCCTGTACAAAAGTCAACTCCAGATGGATTAAAGACTCAACGTGAAACCCCAAATTCTGAAGGCGATAGAAGACAAAGTTTGTAGCAGACTACAAGACATAGGCATGGGAAAAGACTTCCTAAATCATACAGCAGCTGCACAAGAATTAAAGTCAACAATTGACAAATGGGAACTCATTAAACTCAAAAGCTTCTGTACAGCAAAAGAAACAATCAAGGAAGTGAAGAGAAAACCCACAGAATGGGAGGAAACCTTCATTGCAAATACATCTGACAAAGCATTGATTTCCAGAATATATAAACTACTCAAAAAACAAAGAAGAAAGAAAACAAATGACCCACTCAAAAGATGGAGCAAAGAGCTGAACAGAGACTTCACAAGTGAGGAATTAGAGATGGCTGAGAAACATCTTAAGAAGTGTTCAACATCGCTAATAATTAAGGAAATGCAAATTAAAACCACTTTAAGATATCATCTCACTCTGATAAGACTGGCTAGGATCAAGAAAACAAATGATACCAAGTGCTAGAGAGGTTGTGGGGAAAGGGGAACACTCATTCACTGCTGGTGGGAATGTAAACTCATACAGCCACTATGGAAAGCAGTGTGGAGAACCTTTGGAAGACTTGGAATGAACTTTCCACCTGACCCAGCCATACCACTCCTGGGTATGTACCCACAAGACTCATCTTACTGCAGAGATAGTAAAGAAGGATGACATCATGAACTTTGCAGGTAAATGGATGGAACTAGAAGATACTATGTTAAGTGAAGTAACAGTTTCAGAAAAGCAAATGACGAAGGGTACCCCTCATCTGTGGATGCTAGGGCCAATTACCTAGTAGTATTTCTTGTGCAGGGTTCCTTGAGCTTTTGTCCAAGTAGTTGGGAGTGGTGCATATTGGAAAGAACAACAACAGAAAAGACTATGTGAAAGAACTGACTGAAACAGCGAACTTCTGCTTGAAATAGTCAACTTCTCAACTTCTATATTTAGAATTTTGAGAAAACTGAGAAAAAGATGAAAAACATGTTAGGCAGAATGCATGAGCTCTGGTGGGGTGGGGGTATAGGGAGGGGGACACAGATCGAGATTAAATTTGTAACATAATCATATATATATATATATATACATATATCAACAAAACAAACTAAAAAAAAAAAAAAGAGCTGGCAGGTGACACTGGAAACATCAAATCCTGTTGTCAAGTCTCATGGGGAGAGGGGACCTGGAACGGAACGTTGGTATGATAGGGTAGAGTGCTGACGGAGCTGCACTCCCCTACAGTGCCCATTTTAACAAGTCTGCATAAAGAGGATTGAAATTCAACCAAATGAACCCTTTTAGGATGAGGCTGACTCTCTTCTCACTTTTTGTTCTTCAGTGAAGAGATGTTTTGGGGTGTCAGTGACAGAGACTGTCAGGATGTGTGTGGTCCTTGCAGAACTGGGAGGGGCGGAGGCAGCTTACAGAATCTGGCTCTGTTTCAAGGCCCAACACCTTTCTTGAGACTTCTTAGTCTCCCGAGGTGTGGACCTTTCCTTTGTCTCCAAATGGACCTCCAGGGAACCCAGGCTCTTACCATATTCAATGTGAACTACCCTCAAGATGAGTCACCTTGAAGGAAACCATTCCCGGGGTTCCACACAGCCCAAATCATTCCTTTCTCATCCTGCTAGGTTCCCAGCGCACACCCACGGCATGCCTGGTGCCGCAGAAATGGATGTAGTGTGATGCTGGAGGCCAGAGTTGCCCAGGCTAGATCTGTAGGTGGGTGGGAGTTGGTAGCTAGAGAACCCACTGGTGCTTAGAGGAATACTGGGGTCCTTCGCCCTTCAGACTGCCTTAGCACTCAGGTACAATCCACAGTTCGAAGATATTGCATGATGACTGATGTGTTCATTTTAAACAAAGCAAATGCAATTGAGATCGTGACTGCAGAGCGTCTGTGTATCATGAATTACAATCTGCCAAACAGGAGCAGTACCTCTTTCCTCTGCAGTTACAGAGGAACAAGAAGGCCAAGCAGCAGCAGCTGAACTGATCCAGCACAACCTCACTTAGTTGATTTCCATGTCTGCCTGAACATTGTCTGCCCTGCACCAGCACCCACCATTCAAAACTCAGCTCTGCCTGTGGCAGGGCCTTGTGCAGACTCCAGGGACCATGTATGCAATGTGGCTCCAGTTTTAACTCTATTCTGCTCTGGTTTGTACCTTAATAAACCTTGGAACTGATATTGGTTTTTATACTACTTGAAGTTATTTTTGATATTTATATAAATCTTTTATATAAATTTTAGAATTGGTTTCTTGATTTCTATAAAAATGGCTTGCTGGAGTATTGGATGAGATTAAATGGACTCTGGATCAATCTGGGGAGAACTGATGGCTTGGTAAGGGTTGAATCTCTGTTATAAAGTCTTGGTAAGGGCTGAATCTCTGTTATAAAGTCTTGGTAAGGGCTGTATCTCTGTTATAAAGTCTTGGTAAGGGCTGAATCTCTGTTATAAAGTCTTGGTAAGGGCTGTATCTCTGTTATAAAGTCTTGGTAAGGGCTGTATCTCTGTTATAAAGTCTTGGTAAGGGCTGTATCTCTGTTATAAAGTCTTGGTAAGGGCTGTATCTCTGTTATAAAGTCTCCTTTCTTAGGCTCTGTGTTAATTTTTGGACAGGTCTTTTACTTGTTATCCAGGTTTGTGGTTACTTAATATTTTCAATGTTTTTATAAATGGTATTTTAATAATTTAGTTTCTGATTGCATAAGGTTAGAACTTAGAAATAGAATTGGTTGCTATATATGGATCTTGGTGATTCTGCTGAGCTCAGTTACTAGTTCTATTATTGACAGATTCTGTCAGGTTTTCTACATAAACAACATAATGCTGTCATTTGTAAATTGTGCTTATTCACCATCTTCAATCGAAGCTTTTCATGTCTTTGCACTAGTGTAAACCTTACCATGGTGTTTAATGGAAGATGAGCAGGCATTTGTTCCCAATCTGCAGAAGAAAACATCTGAGCCCTCGCTTCAGTATGATGATCTCCGTGAGTTTTCTGTAGATGCCTTTCACTGGGTTGAGAGAGTCCTGGCTATTTTTAAAATATTTATTTATTTGTGTTTGTGTGTGTGTGTGTGTGTGTGTGTGTGTGTGTCTGCATACATGTATATGCGCCACATGAGTGCAGTATCCATGGATGCCAGAAGTGGAGTTGGATTTCTCTGGTGTGGGTGCTGGGTACCCAAGTCCTCCACAAGAGTAGCAAGTGCTCTTAACCTCGGGGGCCCAGCTCTGTCAATTCTAAGTTGCTTAGAGCTCTTATCAGAAATACATGGAGATTTCATCAGTTGCTTCTTTCGGATCTGAAGAGATGATCACATGGTTTTTTCCATTTTAGAATGTGAATGTGATGAGTTATCTTGATTACCTTTCTTTTTTTTTAAATTTTATTTATTTATTTATTTATTTATTTATTTATTTATTTATTTGTATAAATGTACTGTCTGCATGTAGGTCTGTGCACCCATGTTGTGCAATGCCGCAGAGGTCAGAAGAGGGTGTCAGATTCCCCTGGAACTGGAGTTCTCCTGGAATTGGAGTTACAGACGGTTCTCAGCTGCCATGTGGGTGCTGGAGATCAAACCCAGGTCCTCTGCAAGAGCAGTCGGTGCTCTTAACCACTAGGCCATCTCTCCAGCCCTTTGATTACCTTTCAAATGCTCTACCAACTTTGAATTCCTCATATAAATCCCACAGGACATTATATATTCATTTTATACATTGTGGGGTTTAACTCTACAAATGTTTTGGCATGCGCCTGCATGGTGTGTATGTATACATGTTCACATGGGTGTTGGCACAGGCATATGCAGATGTGCATGTATATATATGTACATGAGTGTAGGGGCCCAAGGCAGACCTGGAGTGCCATCCTTAGTCACTCTCAGCTTTTCATCAAGGAAAGGTCACTCAGTTGAACTCAGGGCTCATGGCTACAGCTAGTCTACTGGCCAGCTTGCTCCTGGGAGTCCCTGTTTCTACCTTCTAAGTGCTTGAGTACAGGTGGGCCACCTTGTACTCCTGGCATGGAGGCCTGGGGATCCGAACTGCAGTCCTCACACTTGCATGGCAAGCTATGCCATCTCCCCAGACAATTTTGTGAAGACGTTTTGCATTTATGTTCCTGAGGGAGACTGGTTTAGCTTTTGTTTTTAATGTCTGCGGTTACACTTGGGAATGCGGGGTTCCTGCACTGAGCTAGGGAAGAATGATTTCAGGATCTCTTCGAGTTCATTCACTTTTTCTGAAATGTCTCATCTGCTCTTAACACTATCCAGTGCATTTTTCTTCTTGCTTTTTAGTCAGAGTCTAACTCTGTAGAAATCACTCTCTAGCCCAGGCTGTCCTCCAAGTTGGAGCAGTCTTCCTACCATGGTTTCCCAAGTAGTGAAACTAGAGACATGTCACCATGCCTGGCTTCAGATGTTTTTCAACGGTAATCTTGCAGTTTTCATTTTGGTAAGTTTGACTTAGGTCTTTAAGAAGCATTTCCATGTCTATTTGCCTATTTGCTTCAAACTTTCCTGCATTTATGCATGCTCAATATTGTGCATTTCACCTTTTGTATTCTGGAGACAGTCTTGGGTTTTGTTTCAAAGGGAAGTAAATCTGGACAATATTTGGTCCTTCTCTTGCTCTTTGTTAGATGAGTGTGCTGAGCAGTCCTCAGCTGGAAGCTCTCCTATGTACGTTGCTGTTGATACTGTCTGGCAGCTGCAGGCACTACTCTCAGCCCTATGTCACTGACACCTAACCCTGTTGCATTAGTCTTTCCCCACTGACACACCTGGAGTCTTTTCACTTACTCCTTCGTGGGCACTATTCAGGAGATCCCTTCAGCACTCCAGAGCTCTTTTGAGCATGCTCTCTTCCCTGCAGCTTTGCCCTAGCAGATCTCACACCTTGGTCTTTCCAGACTGTCTGCCTCTTGTACCCAGGAAGACTCCTGGGCTTCTCCTCAGCATATCCCAAATCACAGCCTGCAAATGTGCCTAAGTCAACAAAGTGGACCACCATACATCTCCCTCCATTCATCCTAGGCATCACTGTCCCCTGATGTCCACTATCCAACATCTTAAACCATCATTTCCATCTTCATTTTAGGTTGTTTTGGGAAGAAGGGCTATCTGATCCCTGCTCTCCATCTGCTGCACCTGCTCACTGACACATAGGAGTGTTCCAGAGGCAATGTCCATAGAGTTCACCAGTGTGGCATGAGCAGGGACAGGAACATATAGTGAGCAGACAGGAAGCCTCTGTGTACACACAGCATGCACTCTAGTGAGGGAGGACAGCCAGGCAGCATACAGCATATCCATAGTATGTATGCGTGTGTGTGCACATGTATGTATTGTGTGTGTGTGTGCACATGCATGCACAGCAGGCTTTCTTTCACAGGCTACCCAAAAGCAGGCAGGACCTACTCCTGAGCCAGTCCCAGGGTGGTCCTTGCACCACACAGAGCTGCCTCCCAGCAGAGATGGCCAGCAGTGACTGTGCCCACTCTGTCCCAGCAGAGCTGGCCAGCAGAACTGTGCCCACTCTGTCCCAGCAGAGCTGGCCAGCAGTAACTGTGCCCACTCTGTCCCAGCAGAGCTGGCCGGCAGTGCCCACTCTCTCCCAGCACAGCTGGCCGGCAGTGCCCACTCTGTCCCTCAAGGAGAGCACTAGAGCTCTTGGGCAGTTGCAGTCACTCCTTCTGGAGATGGTGGAACTGAAGTGGACAAACCACTCTAGTATTTCCTGTTCATGAGAAAATGTGGCACAAACCAGGATTAGAGTGTGGGATGTGATTTACAGTGACAAGAGGTGCCATTTTCCAGCCTCTGTCCTCACTCTAGGATGCAGTGTGTTCCTCCTCCACTGTGGCTGGAAGATGACAAGGCATCAGGAGGCTGGCAGAATAGCTGACTAAACTTGATTTTAGTCACAGCTGTGTTGCCTACACACTGCATGACCTTGGACGAGTCATTTCATCTATGAGGACTCTGTTTCCTTTCCTGCAACATGAGGGTGCTCTCCATCGCCCCAGCATGAGACCTGGACACCCATCACCCTCAATATAAGGGAATTCAGTGCAGAGCAGAGACTCACAGGGACTGGGACAGTGTAGGAATTAAGACAACAGGTCAGTAAATGTTTTTCTTTTATTTAGATTCAAAAACAGGGGAACTGAACCGAGCTGAATGAGGAGAGTGGGGACTGCATGAACCCATCCGGACTGGGTCAGACTGGTCACAGACAGTTCTCTCACATTTTCCACCCATTGCTCTGTGGGAGTCTCTCAGATTTTCCTCACTCAGTTTAAAAAAAAAACATGATTGAAATGTGGTTTGCCTTTTCTGAGAAATATGAATTTTCAAAGTTCAGTCCTCTGCTAAACCTGCATCCTGGTTTCTCTGTCCAGAAACCCACCTCTTGGCTCTCATCTTGATCCACGTTCCCCAAAGAGTTTGGGGATTAGGACCCTTTGCTGGCTGTTATTTAGCGTGTTCAGAAGGGGAAGAAATGTATCTACTACTGAATACTTAATGTTCGGGTGGAAGATGCCGGAGGCTGAAATGGAGCTGACAGGCTGTGGGGTAAAGTCTCGCCATGTAAGCATAAGGAGCTTAGTTTGTAGTCTGGACACTCATTTGATCAACTTGATTGAACAAACAACCTGTCACCCCCCACTGGATGGTGGGGCTGTAGGTGTTTGGGCACAACAGCCTGCAGATAGGTTTTGCATGAAGGATGCTTGTACTCATGGATTATCACTTATAGCTAAAAATGAAAAAAAAACTGAGAGAAAGATGCAGGACAGTTATGTCAGAATGCATGATCTGGGATGGGGTGGGGGTGGGGGGGGAGGGAAAGGGAAATAAGCCTGAACTGAATTGGAAAAAATGTATGAAATGCACAAAGCATCAATAAAACTAATTTAATTAGAAAAAAAAATAAAATAAAAGCTATAAAAAAAAAAGAAAAAAAGGAGCTTAGTTTGGATTTCTATCACCCATGTAAGAAGCCTAGCATGGGAGCACACACCTATAACCCCAGCTTTGGGGAGGCAGAGATGGCCAGCAACCAGTCTTGCCCAGTTGGTGAGCTCTAGGATCAAGCAGAAACCCTGCTTCATAAAAAAAAGAGAGACACCTGGCATTAACCTCTGGCCTCCTCATACACACATACATACATGAGTGAGCACCCGCACACATGTGCACACACATATAAACACATACAAATTCATAAAATACCCACATTATTTTTATTATTTTTTTGGTCTTTTTGAGACAGGGTCTCCCTTTAGTCCCAGCTGGCCTGGAGCTCACTCTGTAGACCAGGTTGGCCTTGAACTCACAGAGATCCACCTGCTTCTGCCTCCCAAGTGCTGGGATTAAAGGCATGCAACACCATGCCCGGTTCCATATTATTTTTAGAAGGAGCTAAAGGGCTGGCAGTAGCTCAGTGAGTAAAGTGCTTGCTGCTTAAACACAAGGACCTGAGTTCAGATCCCCAGCACACAGTACATGAGTTCAGATCCCCAGCACACAGTACATGAGTTCAGATCTCCAGCACACAGTACATGAGTTCACATCAGATAATCAGTAAGCCCTAGGCTCAGTAAGACCCTGTCGCAAGCCAGTGTCTGAACTGCAGAGCTGGATGCAGAGGTCACAAGCCTAGAGAGAAGGGACTCTGCCTGACCTGTGCCCTCTGCTCCTGCATGCACATCAAGTTAGGAGGTGCCAGTGCAGGGCAAGCTCTCCGCTGATGTGCAAGCACAGCTTCCCAGCTTCCCATCATGTTTTTTGGCAATTATCACAGCTCTTTATGGAATTTCTTCACCTTTTCCCAGAGTTCACACCACCTCTCAGTTGAGTCCCATCTGTGAATGTAATGAACCAGCTGCCATCACAGTCTTCCAGATCATTAATTACAGCTTTCTCTGAAGTCAGACCTAACCCTTCCCCCTCAGCCATCCTCTGGAGACTGTCGTGCAGCTCTGAAGAATACCATGTAACACACATGATGTGCTCAGCTTGCAAGTCAGGCTTCATAACTTACTCTCTCAAAAAGTAAATTTCTCCAGGGAGAGTTTGTGAGCCAGCTCTGAATATGTTTTGATAAAATCTAAACATTAGAAATTAAATTGCTTCCTCCCTTAAAAAATAATTTAAAAAATACTTAGAAAAAAATTGCTTCCAAATGTTGCCAATGTGAGTGCTGTTATTGCTAGGTACTTAAGACTTGGTATAGTTAACTCTGTACCCATACATTAAATCATAAACCTCCTAACGCATTTAATTATTAGGAGAGTGCACTTATGCCTAAAGACTTAAAATACCCACTACATATCCCTTTCATGCAGGACAGCAACATTTAGAAAAGTACCTCAAAGAACTAAAAGAATATGAAAAAATACATTTATGCACACATGCTAAGATACTGATTGTTCATATATTATCAAATATTGGACCTAACTGATCCTGTAATAACAGGAGAAGAGGTAAACACATAGAGCTCCCTCCATGTTATAAAGTAAATATGTTGCCATTTAAACTCACACAATACCATTACAAAGAAAGCACAGGTAATATGTCAGGTGAAAAATAAAAAGGAGTAAAAAATTATCGTCCATAATGATTACATAAAAGTAAGTTTTTATGACCAAAGATTGCAATAAGGGTAACTCCATTTGGAGTTAGCAGATTGTAGACAGGTGTAGTTGTGTGCATTATTTTTTTTATTATTTTTATGTTATTAGGCTTTTTCCATAAATCATACATCATTTTTCAGTTGAATTTAGAGTCAATTCCCTTTCCATGCCCCCCACCCCACCTGAGTCCCTTCACTTTACCATACATGTCTTGGATCTTTTTCTGAGTCTTTCCAGAGTTTTCTTCCAGTTCTTTTGTTGTTATTGTTCTCCCTTACTTGTATTGCTTATATATATATATATATATATATACATATCATAGTTATTATATAGTTATATATGCATTAACCCTATTATAATACATATATACCCATATCACCTGAATTGGAGGACTTTTGGTTTAAAAGATGTCACTGTTTTCCTTAAAGAAGTGCTCAGAGGTTTCTCCTTGGCAGTGTGTATATTTTTAAGTTGGCATATACCAGACAACAGGTGAAACGCAAGAACACTTTGACTCAAAACTATTTTATAAATCTCAGTGTCCTCTCTGGTAGGACTTTGAAACATCTACATTGTTAGTTCTCCATGACAAACATGTCAGGGCCTCCCATAGACCTGGGATCTCACCATCAGGTCCTTCCTACTGCCTGTATGAGCATTTTCTAAGAACATTTGTTTTGCAAAAGTCCATGTGCAGCAGGTTAGAAGAAACAAAGAACACTTTCCCAGGTGGCAGCTTTCGATTGCTCCCAGGAGATGTAGGTGTTCTCATCTCTCAGGGAGTATAATTCTGAGGTGAGGCGTGAGCCTTTTCATAATTTTAATTTTATATTTATTTGTTGTTTCATTCATTTGTCTGTGTGTTTGTCGCCTTGTATTTGAGTGTAGCACCAAAAACATAATATGCCCACAGAAGGCCAGAAGCGGGCATTACAATCTCCTGGAACTGGACGTTACGGTGGTTGTTGAGCTGACAGGGGGCTGCTGGGGACATGAACCCAGGTGCATGCAACCAGCACTCTTGACTGCTAAACCATCTCTGCTAAAGTTTTGAAACATCTTTCAGCCCACCCTTTCTTGCTTCTAACAAAGGGCAAATATACTGAAGACAGAGAAGATTTTTCTGACATTTAGAAGTGGAGTAAATGACTATATGAGATTAAAGAGGTAGAACCACCCCATACTATGCAAAAGAGGGGCTTTGGAATACACAGCACATACACAAGTGAAGTGTGCTTTGCAGGAGAAACTAAGGAGACCATCTCTTGGGTAAACAAAGATTCACAGCAATAGAAACAAGGAAAAATTAAACAACAAAAAACAAAAACAGAAACTGGCACTAATACAAACTAAGGCTTTACTTTGGGGGGTAGGGAGGTGACTAGAGAGGTGGCTCAGTGGGTGAAGCACTTGCCATGCATGCCTGACAGCCTGAGTTCACTCCCTAGAATCTGGAGTGGAAAAAGACTCCTGAAAGTCACCCTCTGACTTCTACTTATATATCATGATGGTAAACAAGTGCATGGCTTTCCTGTTTCTCCCCAGCACGCCCCCCCCACACACACAGGCAGGCACAAAAATAATAAGTAAAATAATTTTTAAAGTTGTACTTCTAATCACATCAAAGCCTCATTAATGAAAGAAAACAAGCACTAAACTGAGATAAAATATTCATAAAATACACATTCAGCAGAAGAACACTTATCAGGAATTCATAAAGGACTTCTATCTACCACTAGTACAAGTAATAAAATCACAAATAGGCAGAATACATAGACAAGCATGTCACGAAAGAAAGTATAAGTAACACATGGTGAAATATGACCAATATCAAGTGCACAGTGGTTAGATCAGGGCCTTTCCAGGACCACCTGAAGCACAGGTAGGAGCCCGGTGCTTCAGCCAGGCAGATTTTAGGATAGATCTACTCCTGGGTTGTTAGTTGATTGATTCATTGGTCTGATAGCTAAATCTCTTTGTCTTGTGAGGTTGGCAGGGTGGAATCACCCTGCTAGTTGGGATTAAAGGTGGGCCTGTTAAATCCTTGCCTGGTGTGGCTGTCATGGCAGAGTTGTCATTGTAGTTGGTATTACAAGTGGGCCTGTTGCCACTGTGAGACTTGAGTGCACAGTGCTTAGATCAGGGACTTCCCAGGACCTCCTGACACACAGAGTACTGGGTCGAGGGCTAAGTCAGGCATATCCCCTTCCCCGCCAACTGGAATTGCTGAGAGAGTGTCCAAGTGGATTTTTTGGAGGACCTTCGGAACAGAAAAGGAAGAGTGAATTAGACTTCCAATATATAAACAAAATTGAAAGCTTGAAACCTAGAAAAGTCAACACTCCATAAACAAGGAGGGGGAAAAAAGGCATCTGAAGGAGGCAAGCAAAGCAAGCCTTCAACACAGTGAAGAGGCATATGCAATTTGCATCAGAATACAGGCAAAGGGAAAACCACATGCCAGGGACATGATGAAGGGTCAACATGGGAAAGGTGCAGGATAACTCCACACCAAGTTCTACCAACCCTGTGGGAAATCCCTGGGGTGGACCAAAACACAGACCTTAGAGGAACAATTGCAGACATATTCAAAGAAATCAAAGAATATAAAGAACAAGTCAGAGAACTAAGGAGAGAAAATGAAAAACTCAAGAAGGACCTAGAGGGAGACAATGACAAACTTCAGAAAGAATTAAAAGGAGAGAATGACAAACTCCAGAAAGAACTAGAGGGAGAAAATGACAAACTCCAGAAGGAAGTGGAAACACTAAAAAAGGAAGCCAAACAAGTAAAGAACACCAAGAAGAGATAGAGAAGCTCCAATAAGAAGTGTAAATACAAAAGAAATCACAGGATGAAATGAAAAAGGAAATAGAACACTCATCCAATCAAGAGAAAAGGAATGGAAAAAGCACATGGCGGTCGAGAACCGTCTGAAACTCCAATTCCAGGAGAACTCCAGTTCCAGGGGAATCCGAGACCCTCTTCTGACCTCTGCAGCATTGCACGACATGGGTGCACAAACTTGCATGCAGACAGTACATTCATACACATACATAAATAAATAAAATTAATAATAAAAAAATTAAAAAAAAAAAATAGAATGGAGGAAGCAGAACAGAGAAGATCAGACCTGGAAGATAACACAGAGCAACTAAAAAGCTCAAATAAAGATTATGAAATATTTAAAAATGCACAAAAGTGGAACAACCAGGAAATATGGGGAGACACTATGAAAATATCAAAGCTCTGCATCATAGTGAATAGAGGCAGGAGAAGAATCCCAAGAGAATAGTATGGATCAGATATCAACATAATAATAGATGAAAATTCCCCAAAAACTAGAAAAAGACAAACCCATACAAATTAATACAAGAAGCACATAGAAAAAAAAAAAAAAAAAAAAAAAAAAAAAAATCCCCACACCATATCATAGTTTCAACACTAGATGCCCAAAACAAAGGAAAACATCCTGAAAGCCAAAAGCAGAAAAAACAACAAGTCACATATAAGAGGAACACCGTCAGGATTCTGGACTGGGATACTAGGCGCAAATACCATGAAAGCAAGAAGAACATGGAGCCAAAGCAACCTCAGTGTTAAAGGACTATAAATACCAATCCAACCCAAGTTTACTAAGTTACTTATACCCAGCAAAAAACATGTCAAATTATAGTTGAAGGGTAGACATGTCGAAAGAGAAAAGAGAGAAGAGAGAAAAATCTCACGAGACATATAAACAGATGATTGGATTAGAATACATTGTCTAGTGATATAAAACCAAACCCCTTCATGGAAAAAAATATTTGAAGCAATTCAACGGACAGAAGAGAGGAGCAACCATCCCCAAGCACCTAGAAAGATAAACTAATAAAAAAACATAACTTGCAGAAGTTAGAAATGGAAGATGCAAAAAAAATGCAAATGGATATTACAATGGGGATAATAAGGTGGAAAGGAAGCAAAAACAGCCAACATGCATCTTTCAATTAAACCTTAAATATTAATGGTAATAAACTCCCCAATAAAAATACAAAGACTGGGAGATTGCTTAGGAAACAAACTCAATTCTCTATGCTTCTCTATAACCAAACCCATCTCAATTCTCAAGGCACCAACCTAAGTGAAGGCGGAAAAATCTCCAAGAAAAAATGCGTTACCAAAAAGAAGTGTTGCTATTTTATATTCAGACAAAAATTAGGAACTTCAAAGTAAAAAGAAATCCAATAGGCAGACAAAGAGGGCCTCTAATCTTTTAACAAAGGAAACATTGACCCATGAAGCTTCACAATCTGGAATATTATGCACCAAACTTCTGGTGCACCAAACTTATAAAGGAGGAATTCTTCCCCCCCCCCGCCCACCCCCCCCCCCCCCCCCCCCCCCACCCACCCCCCCTCCGCCCCCCCCCCCCCCCCCCCCCCCCCCTCGTTCATGTCCCGGCAGGACCTCAGGGACAGATTATTAACCACAGCACACTAATAGTAGGGGGCTTCAATACCACTAAGTCCTATGACAACAAGATCAATAAGACACAGAATAAAAACAGAGATCATCTGAAACTCGAATGATTTTAACAATACCACCAAATGGACTTCCAGACTGAAAAATCCACCCAAAAACCAGCGAAAATACACTTTCTATCAGCCCCCCCATGCAACATTCTCCCAAATCGACCAACATACTGGGGGGACATAGGGAAAAACTCAACAAATACCAACAGCTTGAAAATAATTTCATGCATTTCTATCAGACCACAATGCAAAAAAAATCAACAAACCCAACACCAGTCTTAAGCCACATTAACAACTTATAAGAACACACGGAGACTAAAACACACTTCTGAATAATGAATGGGTCAAGGAAGAAAGAAAGTATGAAAGAAAGAAAGAAAAGAAGAAGGAAAGAAAAGAAAACGATCAAAGAAAAAAGGAAAGAAAGAAAAGACAGAAAAGAAAGAAAAAGCAAAAAAAAAAAAAAAAAAAAAAAAAAAAAAAAAAAAAAAAAACAACAAAACCTATGGGACAATTAAAAGCCAGTCCTACACAGGGAAATTTCTAGCCCTGAGTGCCACATAACAAAAACAAAAAAAAAAAAAACAAGAAAGCAGCATAAAGTGAACAATCTAACACTGCAGCTAAAAAACAATTGAAAGACAACAAAAAATTAAACTGTAAACACAAGCAGACAGAAGAAATAACAAAATCCGAGCAGAAATCAATGAAATAGAAACAACGAAACCATACAACCAACCATTGACAATGGCGACCTCCTTAAACTTATAAAAGCTGCTCGTACATCATAAAGAAACACAAGGACAGTGAAGAGAAAAACTCCACAGCGGGGGCGGAAACCTCACCACAGAATCACATCTGCCAAGCATTGATATTATCTCAAAGTATATAAAATTTACTCAAACCACAGAGAAGGAAGACAAACAAACTGAATCAATCAAAAAGATGGGGGAGGCAAGGAGTGAACAGAGACTTCACCAGTGAGGAATTAGGGCTGGTTGGGGAACATTTTAAAAAGTGTTCAACCATTCCACCTCATCCTTACGTGAAAATGAAATTCAAACCAGTTAAGCTATCATCTTACTCCACTAAGGCTGGCTATGATCAAGAAAAACCACATGAAATGTTATCAAGTGCTGGCGAGTTGTGGTAAATGCGCCCCTCATGCATTGTTGGTGGCAATGTAATCTTGTACAGCCCCTATAGAAAAGTAGTTTGGAGAACCCTTGGCAGACTCAAACATGAGCTTGCCACTGGACTCAGTCATACCTAACTCCTGGGTATCTACCCCAAAGACTCCATTCTTTACCACAGAGATACATGCACATCCTTATTACGCCGATCTCTTCACCCTAGCAAACGGCTGGACACCACTCCAAGTGCCCTCACTTTCTCTGCTAGAGAACGTGTGGTACCTCTACACAATGGAGTTCTTGCCGCCTTTAAATAAATAAATAAAATAAATAAATAAAAATTAAAAAAAGTTTTTAAAAAAACTTCAAAAAAAAACAAAAAATAAAAACGGCAACATCATGAACTTTGCAGGTAAATAGATGGAACTGGAAGATATTATGTTAAGTGAAGTAACACAGTCCCAGAAAAACAACAAATGGTATCCCTCATCTGTGGATGCTAGTGCCCATAACCTAGTTGTAAACATTTCTTGTTGGGAGTGATGCATATTGGAAAGAACAACAACACCAACAACAGAAAAGACAGCATCAAAGAACTGACTGAAAGGGTGAATCTGGTGGGGTGGTGGATTGGGAGCAGGACCTGGGTCTAGACTCGATTTGTAGCATAATCTTGTAAAAATAAAAAAATTAAAATGTTTCATACATCAAAAAATATGACCAGTATCATTAATCATCAGAGAAAATAGATTAAAGCCACAAGGAAAGGCCAGGCTTGTGACTAGAAGGGCAGCAGTCAGCAGTCCACGAGAGTAGCAGCTGCAGACACGGTCAGGGAAGGAGAGCAAACTGAAATCACGCAGCTGACACATGAGTGTCCATTCTATGATAACTTTGGAAAACATTTGCTGTTTTCTTATAAAGAGAAATATATACCTGCTCTTAAACTCAAGTGCCTAAGTGTTGACATGACAAAAATGAAAACACATCTTCACACAGAAGAATCTTCAGGGGAGATGGCTCAGTTGATAAAGTGGCTGGTGGGACTGGAGCGATGGCTCAGTGGTTAAAAGCACTGACTGCCCTAGCAGAGGACCAGGATTTGATTCCTAGCACCTGCATGTCTTCCTCTTTTTCTCTCCACCTTGTTTTCCATCTCTCACTGAACCTGGTCCCAATGGTCCTCCTATGTCTGCATCCCCACTGTGTGCCACACCACCTGCTGGGTCCTGGGGATGCAGTCTTTATGCTATGCTTGCATGCCAGCCACTTTATCTTTCTTTTTTGGTGGCTAAGAACCATCTTTAAGCTGGGTATGATGGTGCATGCCTTTAATCCTAGCACTCAGGAGGCAGAGGCAGGTGGATCTCTGTGAGTTCAAGGCCAGCATGGTTTACAGAGTGAGTTCCAGGCCAGTTGGGGCTATAGGAAGACCATGTCTCAAAAAAGAAAGATAAAGTGGCTGGCATGCAAGCATAGCATAAGGACTGCATCCCCAGGGCCCAGCAGGTGGTGTGGCACACACTGGGGATGCAGATGTAGGAGGACCATTGGGACCAGGTTCAGTGAGAGATGGAAAATAAGGTGGAGAGCAAAAGAGGAAGACATGCAACTACACATGTGAGCACACACAATTACACATGTGAGCACAAACTAACACATACATTTCCTATTGTACACATAAAAGCCCCAAATTATAAATAATCTGAATTTTTATCAAAATGAGAATGAATTATCCAGTTGTGGTATTTTTGTACTGTAAAGTACTATGCACGATAAAAAGAAACACACTAATAACACAGTCATGAGGTGGGCAAACATCAGAAGCACGTGGGCTCCTGAAAGAAGCTGAACATGGGCTGGAGAGATGGCTCACTGGTTAAGAGAACTAGCTGCTCGTTCAGAGGACCCAGGTTCAATTCCCAGCACCCATATGGCAGCTAACAAGACTGTAACTCCAGTTCCAGGGGATCCAACATCCTCTCCTGACCTCCATGGGCACTGTGTGACATGGGTGCACTTACACTCAAGCAGACAGTACATTCATGAACATAAAATAAAAATAATAAATTTTACAAAAGAAAGAAGCCGAACACACCTGTTAATGGTCTTTTGTCACCACAATGATTCTAGAGACAATTTATAAAGAAAAGTCTGTTTCTGTTCTCACGTCTTCGGTAGCTCAAACTTGATCAGCCTCATTGCTTTGAGGCTATGGCAAGACCACACATGACAGCAGGAGCACGTGGCTGCAAATTTGCCCACCTCATGGTCAGAAAGCAAAACAGAGAGGAAGAGGAAGGGGCTGGTGGCCTTCAGTCCACTGTGTGGGCAGATGCTCACTGGCCTGAGGACCTCTTGCTAACCCTGCCTTTTAAAGGCTCCTCTACTTCCTCATTTAGCACCCTTTGCAACATGGGCCTCTGGAGGCCATTCAGTATTCAAACTACAGGCACTAGCTAGGTAGCCAAATGGAGAGGCTTGGCATGCACCACCTCCTCTGCAAAGAAAAACCAAAATACTACATAAATCACTACATTTCATGTCAAAGATGATGAAGGACAAAACTATGAACAGAAAGGCAGAGGTGGGAACCTGACAACACAGAGTAGTGGGACTGTGGGGTAGAGAGGAATAGAGCATGCCACCAGCTGTGATTCTGGCTCCTCAAGGACTCCCCATCACAGGGGAAAGACCCAGCAGTCTCCTTTGCCAGGGAGCATAGCAATCCTTTCGACAATAGAGTTCCATAGGGGTTGGAACTCAGCCAGGGGAGTCCATTCTGGAACTCTGGTTCACAGAAGGAACTTCTGTCTTGTCCCTTCCAAACCCAGTGGTCAGTCTTGTCCCTTCCAAACCCAGTGAATTTAGGAGTGGAGTGACACTTTTGAGCCACCACTGATATCACACAGACTGCTTCTAGGACTGCAAATGTATATTTCATGCTTCTCCATATCTCCAGCTGCAGCAATTGGTGCTATAAAAAATCAACCATGTTTCATGTCTTGGCACCACCACTGTCATTGCCAGAGTGGCTACACAGAGTAATGTATCATATCTACCTGGACCACTAGAGTGCCCCTCCCAGATATGGCCCTGGAGACAGAGGGCTCTCTCCTTTTCAAAAACATACTATATCACAAAGCATGCTTTAGCTGAAGAAAGTATAAGCAGCCAGATATGCTTGTATGTACTTGTAATCACAGTATAAACTATAAGCATCCAGATGTGGTTGTATGCACTTGTAATCACAGTATTTTGGAGGCCGTGGCAGGAGAATCAACACAAGGTTGAAGCCATCTTGAGCCACATAGATTAGCCTGGGGTTTTAACACTGGTTCTTGAAAGAACAAAAGAATGAACGAGAAAGAGAGAGAGAGAGAGAGAGAGAGAGAGAGAGAGAGAGAGAGAAAGCGCTACAAGGAGATGATACTGTAATACCTACCTGGAAATAAAGCCAATGCTCATGAAGCCTACTATAGCACCTTGTCACCTCTTTAGGAGGAAGCTTTATAGGATGAAAGCCACCTTATCGAACTGACTTGATGCTTCCAAAGAAACAATAATTCTATAGAAACAGCCCCCAGTGAAAAATATATTAGTGAGATCCCAAATATAGAGTATTCCAAACAATGACTAAGTATGAGATTCGAGAGTTGTTGAGAACAGAATGAGATCAGGAGAACAAAGGTGCCGTGAATGAGTATGCAGCAAAGAGATAGAGATCCTGGCAAAGAATAAAGCAGAAATCATAATAATGAAGAGCTCAAAAAACAAATAAAAATATAGTTTAAAGCTTCAGAACCATCCTAAATCAAGCGTAAGAAAGAACACTTGAACTTGAAGACATATATTTTGAAATGCCTACCAGACACTACAGCCCAATCCAGGAATGGACTCCCTCTTTTGGAGTCACTGAAGTCCTGGAGGGTTTTGAACAATACTAGCTACTGCTGTTGCCCTTGGTTACCCTCCAGAACTAGATGGCAAGGCACTGTTGAAGATACTACATGTGTGAGTCATAGAACAAGAAAAGAAAAATCAAATTGATGCTGACCTCATAGCTTCCTCTCTACTGTCTAGCTTTCATAATGCTGGAAGGTCCAGGCATCTTGCTGGAAAAGTAAGCATCAATCTTACTCAGTTGTGAACTCTGTTACCTCCAAATAAGGACTGGTCAGGCAAGATATGCTCACCGGTACAATAGTGGCATAAACATTATGGCAGTAACCTATTACTTTCTGATTGGATTTACACCCAACTTCACAAGTTGGAACCCATATCTAAAACAGTTATTGGAGCCAAGAACTTGTGGATAGGAAGGTCAGTCTCTAGGGGAGAACCTACCACTACTATCCTGTTAAATGGGAATAGCATTAAGCAGACTCCTAATGAATTGTTACCCTCATAAATCTGCCAACTCTCACCAGAGAAGCTTCTTATAGCAGCAGATGATGACTGACATAGAGAACCAAACTAAGCAGTGTGCAGAAAACAAGAGATGGCAGAGTTCAGCCCTAAGTAAGAAGCCTATGTCACACTCTGTCTTCCCAAGGCAGAAGAGGAGATGCAAAGATGTTTAAGAGTCAGAGATGGATGAATACAAGGAAACCATGTTGTTAAGATACACAACAGCAATTACACACATGACCCCACAGTATTTGTGACACCAAGCATAAGACCTGTGCAAGCCCAAGCCAGACAATATGTCTGCATGAGCCCCAGCATGTATGGAGGGAGATAGGCAAGAACTCAGCCTCAGCTAAGGAACTATTGGCAATCTATAGTTGCTGGGGAGGGAGACGTGGTTTTCTTTAAGAGTATGATATCGGGGCTGGAGAGATGGCCTAGCAGTTAAGAGCGCCGACCGCTCTTACAGAGGACCCAGGTTCGATCCCCAGCACCCATATGGAGGCCGAGAACCGTCTGAAACTCCAATTCCAGGAGAACTCCAGTTCCAGGGGAATCCGACCACCTCTTCTGACCTCCGCGGCATTGCACGACACGGGTGCACAGACTTGCATGCAGACAGTACATTGATACACATACAGAAATAAATGCCAGGCATTGTGGTGCACGCCTTTAATCCTAGCACTTGGGAGGCAGAGGCACGCGGATCTCTGTGAGTTCGAGGCCAGCCTGGTCTACAGAGTGAGGTCCAGGACAGCCAGAGCTATAGGGAAAAAAAAAAAAAAAAAAAAAAAAAAAAAGAGTATGATACCAGGTAGGTTGATGAGACTCCAGGGGATGGGCTCACACCCAAGAGCATTGCATTGGAGAAACAAAGGATGAGTCTTGATAGGCCTAAAAAAATAATATAGAGATACACAGGTACAACTGGGGTGGTCTGGCACAGGGATGGCTGGGAGAGGGTCTCGACTCTGAGCCATCTTTCCAGGGTCCCCGTCTTGGAGGGACCACACTTTGCCTTTGCAGAGTGAACAGAGGGTTGCATTTATTTCTGCTCTGGTCCTGGCCAGCGGACTTGTGGGCAGGCTCCTGAGTCACAGGCAAGACGCCATAACTTGCGCAGGCAGGGCAGATACACAGGTACAACTGGGATGGTCTGGCACAGGGACGTCTGGGAGAGGGTCTCAACTCTGAGCCATCATTCTGGGGTCCCGGTCTCGGAGGGACCACGCTTTGCCTTTGCAGAGTGAACAGAGGGTCGCGTTTACTTCTGCTCTGGTCCCGGCCAGCGGACTTGTGGATGGGCTCCTGAGTCGCAGGCAAGACACCATGACTCGCGCAGGCAGGGCAGATACACAGGTACAACTGGGGTGGTCTGGCACAGGGACGGCTGGGAGAGGGTCTCGACTCTGAGCCCTCTTTCCGGGGTCCCCGTCTCGGAGGTACCAGGGCGCAGGCTAGGTCAGGCGCACAATCCCCCCCCCAACAGGAATTGCTGAGAATCCAAATGGACTTCCTTTTGGAGAACCTTCAGAACAGAAAGAGAAGACTGACGTAGGCTTCCAACATCCAATATATAAACAAAATTGAAAACCTGAAACCTAGACAAGTCAATATTCCATAAAAAAAGAAAGGAGGAGGAAAGGGAAAACAAAACAAAAAAGCATCGGAAGGAGGCAAGCAAAACCATCCACTACTATAGTGAAAAGTCACTTGTGATTTGAACCACAAAAGGGAAACCCACATGCCAGGGACACGACGAAGGGACAACATGGGAAAGGCACAGGATATCCCCACACCAGGCCCTACCAAACCTGGAAGAGATAGCTACAATGGGATCCCCTTGGAGGAGACTCTAGGGACAGAGCTTAGAGGAATAATTGCAGACCTATGCAGAGAAATTAAAGAAAATAAAGAAGAAGCTAGAGAACTAAAGAGAGAGAATGAAAAACTCAAAAAGGACCTAGAGGGATACAATGACAAACATTGGAAACAAGTAAAGGAACAGATTGGCAAACTCCAGAAAGAACAAGAGGGAGAAAAAAATAAACAAGAATTCAGAGAACTAAAGAGAGAGAATGAAAAACTCAAAAAGGACCTAGAGGGATACAATGACAAACTTCGGAAAGATCTAAAGGAACAGAATGACAAACTCCAGAAAGAACTAGAGGGATAAAAAAACAAACTCCGAAAGGAAGTAGAAACACTGAAAAAGGAAGCCAACCAAAGAAGTAAGGAGCACCAAGAAGAGATTGAGAAGCACAAAGAAGAGATTGAGAAGCACAAAGAAGAGA
>VZQC01010737.1:3279406-3358526 GCA_009823505.1 Rhizomys pruinosus
CTCTCTCTCTCTTGTCATGCCAAGGAGCATCTGTGGATGTCTGAGCATAACTTGCAGAGATTGGTTCTCTCCTTGTACCATATGGGTCCTGCGGAATTTAACTCAGGCCCAGGCTTTGTTTCAAAGACCCACTGAGGCCTCTCATCAGGCTCCTGGGTATTTTGTGAAGCTATTGTGAATGGAATATTTTTCCTAATTTCTTCTTTAACAAGTTCATTGTTAGTATATACAAAACTGCTGATTTTTGTATGTTGATATTTGTATCCTGATACTTTGCTGTAAATGTTTTCTGGTGGAGTCTTTAGGGCCATTTAAGTACAAGATCATGTCATCTGCAAAAAAGACAATTTGACTTTTATCTTTCCCATTTGTATAACTTTGTTTCCTTCTATTGTTTTATTGCTCCTTCTAAAACTCTGAATATTATATTGAATGAGAGGGGGAAATGGGCACTTTTGCCTGTTTCCAGTTTTAGAGGAACTGTTCTCAGTTTTTCTTTATAATGTTTAACTGTTTCAAATGTTTTTTCTTCATCAATTGAGATGGTGTGACTTGTCTTTAAATGAATTTATATATTATATTACAATTTGATTTGAGTATGTTGATGCAGCCTTGCATTCTTGGGATGAAAACAACTTTGTTGTGATGTATGAATTTCTTTTTTTAACATTTTTATGTGTGTGAGTGTACTGTCTGCATGTAGGTTGGTGCACCTGTGTCATGCAATGCTGTGGAGGTCAGAAGAGGGTGTCAGATTTCCTTGGAACTGGAGTTAAAGACGGCTCTTAGCCACCATGTGGGTGCTGAGAATTGAACCTGGGTCCTCTGCAAGAGCAGTTGGCACTCTTAACCGCTGAGCTATCTCTCCAGACCTGTATGAATTTCCTTTAAATTAAAAAAAATTATTTGTATTTTATGTGTATCAGTGTTTTGCCTGAATGTAAGTGCCCCATGTTTGTGCAATGCCCGTGGTGGCCAGAAGAGGGTACCAGATCCCCTGGCACCCGAGTTAACAAATGTTCTTAGCTGCCAGGTGGGCTCTGGGAGGAGAATCTAGGTCTTCTGGAAGAAAACCAGATGCTCTTAACTACTGAGCAATCACTCCAGCCCCCATGTTTGACCTAATTTACTGGATTAGGTTTGAAAAGCATTTTATTGCAGACTTTTCCATCTATATTCACCAGGGCACTTTTGTACCCTCATCTAGGTTTAGTGTCAGGGGAATACTGTCAACATAAGTGAGTGTGGTGGCTTCCCTTCCCTTCCTATTTTGTGGAAAAGTCTGAGGAGCTATTGATGTTAGGTCTTCCTTAAAGCTTTGGTAGAATCTGATAGTGAATTGTCCCTTATCGTGCATTACTTTGTGGGGAAAATCTCATTGTTTGTTATGTGTCTGTTTAAGTTGGATATATCATCTTGATTAAATTTCAGTAAGCCTATGGTTATCCATTTCTTTTGGGTTTTCAACTTTTTGGAATGTAATTTTTCCAATTCTTAAATAATTCTCTGATTTTCATTTGAGTCTGTTGTAACATTTTCCTTTTCATCTCTTATGTTCATCTCTTTGTTCTTTTGGCTACTTTGGCTAGGGAATTGTCAATCCTGGTTCTGTTATCGTATTTTTGACTGAGTTCTTGCTCTTTTACTCTCCACTTCATCAATTTCTGCTCTAATATTTGTTAGTTCTCTCTAATGAATATAGATTTGGCTTATTTTTCTAGGATCTTTAAGTGTATCATTAGGTTATTTAAACTTTCTCTGATTTTTAAAATGTAGACATGTAAATGATGTTAAACTTCCTTCTTAGCCTTTCTCAGGTCCCAGTATTTCCGGTAAGCTGTGTTATTATTTTCATTTGTTTCTAGGAATGTTTTTGTTTCCTCGGTGATATCTTCAAGTTTTATTCAGAAGTGTGTTGTTCAGTCTCCAGGAATCTGTGTAGTGTCTGTGGTTTCATTTGCTGCTGATTTCTAGTTTTCTTTCACTGGGTCCTGATGCAGTACTGGAATTATTTTGATTCTTTTGTGCTTGTTAAGGCTTCCTTTGTGGCCTATATGATCAGTTTTAGAGACTGTTCCATACTCAGCTGAGAAAAATGGATGGAATCTTCTCCATATCTGTTAAATGGGTGGAATCTTCTCCATATCTGTTAAATGGGTGGAATCTTCTCCATATCTGTTAAATGGATGGTGTGGTGGTTTGAATAAGAGTGTCCCCCATAGGCTTTAAGTATTCAGACATTTTGTCCCCAGTTGGTGGCACTGTTCTGGGGGGTCTTAGAAGGTGTGGCCATGCTGGAGGAAGTACGTCATTGGGGGTGGGCTTAGTGAGCTCAGCAAGCCTTGCCAGTCTCCGGTCTCTCTCTCTTGACTTCCTGTTCTCTTTGCAAGATGTGACCCTCGGCTTGCTGCTCCAGGCCCGGCCACCATGCCTCCCACCACAATGGACTCTGATTCCCTGGAGCCGTCAATCGTAAGCTCAAATAAACTCTTCCTTTGATAAGTTCCCTTGGTCATGGTGTTTTATCACAGCAGCAGAAAAGTAATACAGATAGAATCTTCTTCATATCTGTTAAATCCAATTGCTTTATGAAATAGTTTCTTTGTTGAATGTTCAATGTGAAGACATAGATAAAGATGGGAGTTTGGTATGACTCCCTTTACTTATTACTTATTCAAAGTAATTTTACTTTGAAGTCTACCTTATCAGATTCCAGACTTCCTGTGCCAGGTGTTTTCAGATTCTATTTGCTTGGTATGTTGGCTTCCATTCTTTTCATCTTTTTGGGTGTGTCTGTCACCAAGATATGTTTCTTGGATACAGTATATATTTGGATTTCTAAATATTATGTTTATGATTTTTATTTTATGTGTATGAGTATATTGCATGAATATATGTAAGTGCACTCATGCCATGCAGTGCCCATGGTTATCAGAAGAGAGCATTGTATCCCCTAGAGCTGGACATGCAGGCTGCCATGTCAGTGCTGAGAATCAAACCCAGGTCCTCTACAAGAGCAGACAGTGCTCTTAGCCACTGAGCCATCTCTCCAGCCCCTTCTTTGGATTTTTTTAAATTCAATCAGCTAGTCTGTTTTTAAATAGCGAGTTGAGGGCTGGAGAGATGGCCTAGTGGTTAAGAGCGCCGACCGCTCTTACAGAGGACCTGGGTTCAATCCCCAGCACCCACATGGCAGCTGAGAACCGTCTGAAACTCCAATTCCAGGAGAACTCCAGTTCCAGGGGAATCTGAGACCCTCTTCTGACCTCTGCAGCATTGCATGACACGGGTGCACAGACCTGCATGCAGACAGTACATTGATACACATACAGAAATAAATAAAATTAAAAAAAATTTAAATAGCGAGTTGAATCTATTTGCATTTAAGGCTATTACTGAGATGGGCTTGCTATTTCCTAACATTTTGTCTGTTGTTACTCTAGTTTTATATGTATATATATGTAACTAGATAGATAGAAAGATAATTGCATGAACTGCAGTGACCCATGTGAGCCCTCCCTAAGTTGGCAACCTTCCCAGAGTCCCGACTGGTACTAAGAGGTGCCTTTTAGAGAGCCTCCAGTCAGGGGGGGAAAGAACTCTACAAACCACTTAATAGAGAGCTGAAACAGCTCTGAGCAAGTGATATTTGAGCTAAGTCTTGTTACATATGAGTATCCTGCAACAGCTTTCTTTGATTATTAATGTATTAGAAATTCATTGAGGAAAAAATGAAAATAGGAAAAGCACTGAAAAACACAATGACACACCACCTGCCAGAGATGGACTCACAAACCAACATAATGACCCCACCTGCCAGAGATGGACTCACAAACCAACATAATGACCCCACCTGCCAGAGATGGACTCACAAACCAACATAATGACCCCACCTGCCAGAGATGGACTCACAAACCAACATAATGACCCCACCTGCCAGAGATGGACTCACAAACCAACATAATGACCCCACCTGACAGAGATGGGCTCACAAACCAACATAATGACCCCACCTGCCAGAGATGGGCTCACAAACCAACATAATGACCCCACCTGACAGAGATGGGCTCACAAACCAACATAATGACCCCACCTGCCAGAGATGGGCTCACAAACCAGCATAATGACTTCTTGGGAAATTTTCCCATGGAAAGGGGGTACCATGTTTGAATACAAATGAGATCACTTTCCATATTTATGTTTTATACATACCTACATACATACATATATGCACGCTTTACAGTCCTTTAAAGGTACTTAAACATACACTGTTATCTCTTTGTATATGTTGAGTACATTGCCATTTTAATGGCTGTGTTGAATTCATACTTGAAGCCATGTTCCTACTTCACCAGACTTCTCCTGGATCATTTACAATGGTGTTTTGATTTGTAACGGTTCATTACTATATAACTCGGTCTTGGAGGAGGTGTTTCATGAAGAGGGGGCAGTGGGGGGGAAAGCAGAGGGGACTGCAGACTTAGAGGCACAGAGAAGTGGTGGGGTTGGGGATAGACACAGGTGTGTAGACAGAACAGCCAAAGTGGCAGGGAAGACTATGTTCAAAACTCACAGGGCCCTAATGGTCTAAGGATTTGTACTTGATCCCAATGCCATTGGGCTGTGTGTCAAAATTTCCAGTTAACACAATGACACCAGCAGTTTTGGAAGCACCTTGTCCTTTCTTTGTGTTAAAATCTAAGGTTACTCCTGGACAAACTGTCAGCCCATGAAAGGAAACAGCCAGAATTGACCAGAGTCCAAGTCAACAGCTCCAGAGAGAGTGGACTGTTTTACTTCTCATCCACCTGTGCCCCTTTTCTAAGCCTAGGGAACAATCTGCAGAAGAGGGGGCGTGGTAGAATGTAAAGGCTGCGATTGGGGTGAATGGTGAAACTACAGCGATGTAGTCTGGACACTCATTTGATCAACTTGATTGAACAAACAACCTGTCAACCCCCACTGGATGGGGGGCTGTGGGGGTTTGGGCACAACAGCCTGCAGATTGGTTTTGCACGAAGGATGCTTGTACTCATGGATTATCACTTTAGCTAAAAACTTAAAAAAAAAAACTGAGAGAAAGAGCAGGACAGTTATGGCAGAATGCATGATCTGGATGGGGTGGGGTGGGGGGGGAAGGGAAAGGGAAATATGCCTGATCTGAATTGGAAAATGATGTATGGAAGCACAAAGCATCAATAAAAATTAAATTAAAAAATCTCAGTGTCTTTCTTTTTTTTTCTTTTTTTTTAATTAGTTTTATTGATGCTTTGTGCATTTCCATACCATTTTTTCCAATTCAGTTCAGGCTTATTTCCCTTTCCCTCCCCCCCCCCCCACCCATCCACAGACATGCTTTCTGCCATACACTGTCCTGCATCTTTCCTCTCGTTTTTTTTTTTCATTTTTAGCTATAAGTGATAATCCATGAGTACAAGCATCCTTCATGCAAAACCTATCTGCAGGCTGTTGTGCCCAAACACCTACAGCCCCACCATCCAGTGGGGGGTGACAGGTTGTTTGTTCAATCAAGTTGATCAAATGAGTGTCCAGACTACATTGCTGTAGTTTCACCATTCACCCCAATCGCAGCCCTTACATTCTACCACGCCCCCTCTTCCGCAGGTTGTTCCCTAGGCTTAGAAAAGGGGCACAGGTGGATGAGAGGTAAAACAGTCCACTCTCTCTGGAGCTGTTGACTTGGACTCTGGTCAATTCTGGCTGTTTCCTTTCATGGGCTGACAGTTTGTCCAGGAATAACCTTTCGATCCTGCCCTGGCGTGTTATGGCGTCTCCCCAGTGTCTATTCTTAATAGTTCCAGAAACACCCCTAACTCAGACAGTAAAGACTAAATATCAACCAGAGACAGCTGACCATTGCTGTCTGTGATCCAGGCTGCCTGTGAAGACCTTGGTTCTGAACATCTCTGTCTCAGGTTTGGCACAGCTGTCTGGCTACCCTGTGCTCCAGGCACCTGTTTCTTAGCAGACTGCCTGGCTCAGGGTTAAATTTCATGCTTGGCCATATGTACATTTGGCTGACATTCTCTGGCTTAGGGGGCTACAGCTGGCAGTAGAAAGTGGATGGGCAGGGTGTGTATCTGGGGAACCAAGGTGATGTGGGTGAAAATCCCGTCATGCCAAGGATATGATATTTTAAATAGAAAGTAACAAAAGAATTTAGAAAATCTGTTCGTGCTTCAGAGTAAGAAAGTTGAAGAAGGCAAACAGCAGACTGCAGAGGAATGGAAGGTAAAGGAGGGAATGGCTGGGTCTGGTTCCGAGGGGGAGGAGGGTATTGTTAGACCCAAGATTGAGGAAAGCAGAGCCAGAAACCTCTGTGGAGAAGGGGTGTCCAAGAGCTTCCTTAGCATGTGAGCCTTGTTCCTGTTTCTGTTTTCTTGAATCTCACTGGGTTACTCGCTCTTGTGAATCTATCTCTTTGCATAGTTTCTTGGAGATTGCTCTGGGTAGCACTACATGCATCTGCAACTTTTCACAGTCTAGTGATATCATAATTTAACCACTTCCTGGGAAGGAGGAAAGCCTCACTTTTTGTGGCTAGGCCTTTACCTTTCCCATTTTACTTTTTATTATTTTTATGCGTGTGAGTATATTGCCTGCATGTAAGTGCACCCATGTCATGCAATGCCTACAGAAGTCATAAGAGGGTGTCATATCCCCTGGAACTAGAGTTATGGATGGCTGCTAGCTGCCATGAGGGTGCTGGGATCCCAAATGGGCCCTCTGCAAGAGCGGCTGCTGCTCTTAGCTGCTGACCCATCTCTCCAGCACTGACATTTTCCACTTTAAACGTTGGATGCTGTTAAGATTTTTGTTTCAAGCACAAAACACGCTTTATGAGCCTCCCAAGGGACAGAATAGCATGTTGAATGTACCTGTGTCCTTGCTCTTTCTCTTTTCCTTTTTTTTTTTTAAATTAATTTTATTTATTTCTGTATGTGTATGAATGTACTGTCTGCATGCAAGTCTGTGCACCCGTGTCTTGCAATGCCGCGGAGGTCAGAAGAGGGTCTCGGATTCCCCTGGAGCTGGAATTCTCCTGGAACTGGAGCTTCAGATGGCTCTCGGCCGCCATGTGGGTGCCGGGGATCGAACCCGGGTCTTCTGTAAGAGCGGTCGGCGCTCTTAACCGCTAGGCCATCCCTCCAGCCCCTCTCTTTTCCTTTTTAAAGGAGATCGTTGATTAACAAACCTTCTCAGCTTTCCAACAATGCCACTCCTGAAGGACAGTGTCACATGACATAAAGTTCTTGGCGGACAGCCTTTTCAGCATTTCAAAATTGCTATGCTGCTTTTGCTTTCTGGTCTCCTGCTGTGGGAAATGGACCAACACTCTAACAGGAAGTTCTCTCTTGTCATGATTACTACTGTCAACTTAACGGGTCCTAGAATCATGTAGGAGACGTTGCATGTCTGCGAGGAAGTCTCTAGACTGAGTTAATGGAGGAGGAAGACCTCAGTATAGATGGCCCCGTTCTGCCTGTGGGCTTCATCCCAGAATGAATGAGGAGAAAGTGAGCTGAGCACCAACATTTTTCTGTCTGCTTCCTGACTGAGGATGCAACACACCCAGCTCCCCCATGCTCCTGACACCATGCCTTCCCTGCCAGGAAGGACTCTACTCTCAAACTTGACCCCAAATAAACCCTTCTTTCCTTACATCCCCTTCATCAGGGGTTTTGTCACAGCAACAAGGAAAGTAACAAATGCATTGTAAATCATCTCTGATTTCAAGAATGGTTTCTCTTCATCTTTAGTTTGCAGGTTTCTTGTAACTATGGGGATTGGCCTGGATTTAGCCCACTTGGGATCTTCAGGGTTTCTTGAGCCATATATTTAGACTTCATCCACAATTTGGAAAAATAGTCATTATTCCTTCTAACATGCTCCCAGGTCCCTCCCTCACTTCCTGTCTCCAGACAGCCCAGGGACTCAAAGGTCTCTGCAGTTCTCTGCATTTTCTCTCAGGCTGTTTTTCCTGTGTGGGTCAGGCTGGATGAATTCTATTGATTTGCCCCCAGGATCATGGATTCTGCCCCCTGTCATTTGTGCTCAGCTGCTGGGCTCCTCTAAGCACTGTCATTTGTGCTGTAATTGTTCAGTCCCGCAATCCCCCTTTGGGTCTTCTGTGTGACTTACATCTCTTGGCTTCAGATGCCTTTTTATCTTCATTTGTTTCAAGGGAATCTTTAATTGCTGACCGAAGCATTTTTATGAATGTGACATTAACCCATCGGATAATGCCAGGATCTGATTCACCTCAACATCACAAACAGCTGATAGTCTATCACTCCAGTTGTAGTTTTCCTGGTTCTTGGTGTAATAAAGGAGTTTCCATTGTACCCAGAATCTTCTTTCTATTACATTAGGAGACTCCGGGCTCCTTTAAGTCTCTTACCTTTGAGAAGGCACTTGTCACACTTCTTATGGTTAGGGTGCAAGTTTTGGTTTTCCCTCATTGGCTGTGGGCCCTATGGAAGTTTCCAGAAACCTTTCAATGTTATTTGGACCCCTAGGCTTATCCGATGGTGCCAGGCACTTCACTATCCCCAGCTGGTGCTGATGGAAGGAGTGAGAGGGGATTCCCCAGATCAGCGAGAGCTATGTATTAAGGGAGGAGACTACAGGCCCTCAGAGACAAAGAGCCAGGCTGTTCCTGGTGGCTGGTCCTCTGCTACTGCCTCTGCCTGAAGTCTTGCAACCAGGGACAGATAGGAGGCACCAGCCCATGGGGAGCTAGAGACCACCCTCTCCTGATACATATCAGGACCCTGCTGGCTCTGCAGAGGGGAGTACTCCTCTAGGCCACTTGTAGGACATGAAACTTCCACCGTATCCCTCCAGTTCCCTGGTGTCTGGGTGGCTGGAAGATCATCAGCTTGCAAGGACAGGATGGACCACATGACATGATCTCCCCTGCTGATTTTTCTGGACACTCAAGGATCTTGCTCCAGCCTTGGTCCATGGGAGACAGAGTGTGAAGTCTCCACTAGACACTTACTGAGAGTGAACTTGGGGGTCATGATCAGCCCCTGTTGGTTCTACTGGAACTGACTGGTGTTCTCAGCAAGACTTCATTTGCTCCAGGACAGAAATGAATTTCAGAGTCACCTCCTTCTGATAGGTCGGGGTCACGACATGCCGAGTCAGGGGCACCTTTGTCTCTCAGATGGCAAGCAGAAGACCTTGGGACACTGTTGTTCCTCATCCTGTTCCATATGCTTCTGGTCACTTCAGAGAGTTATCCTATCACTGTCTCCTGCATAGCTTTGTGGGATTATAGTAAATAGGGTGGGAACAAGGCACACCAGTCTGCTCCCTCCTGCCTCAACTGCCACTCTTGGTTTCATGGCTTTTTTGTGTATCTCTCTAGTGTATATGTGTTCACAGACCCCATGCACTGTCAGGTGCATGACTTGTAAGGGCCCCAAGCTAGAAACTCCCCCAAGTATCTCATAGAATAACTGTGGTATGCCTACACAGTGGAATACTACAGACACTGTGAGTGAATGAGTGACAACAGCCAGCAAGCGAAGCAAGGTTTCCTCACAGAGCACTGAACGAAAGACAGCAGGGATGGAGAGAATGTCATCTGTTAGCTTCAAAGAGAGCAGGGAGAGTTTGCTGCCAAGGGTTGGGTTAATGTGACTTTGAAGGTCCACGAATATGAGGAGATGGATGAGAGACTTTGGGTGAAGGTTTACATTAATGGCCTGAATGTGTTCAGTCCACAAAGCTTTGTAATGGTAGATGAACTTTCTATATATACATTACAGTTTGGTGGCGGTTAACTACACATCAACTTAATTAGACAATCAGGTGCCTAGATGTTTGGTCCAAAGCTATTTTGTTTATGTCTATGATAGTTCCTTGGGATGAGATTAACACTTGAATCAACATTCTTACAGTCTAATAGCTTCCTCTCACTAAGTAGGAAGTCTTCATTCAGCATCCAAACAAGAGGACTGACTTCCCCAACAGAAAGAAGTCGTCTGTCCTCCCCATCCACCCGGCATTGCTCTGATCTTTCAGACTCAAACCCAGATGACAGAGTTTCTCAAGTCTTGAGGCTTCTGGCTTCCAACTAGAGCCACACAATGGCTCTCCTCATTCTCAGCCTCACATAGATCAGACTGTCATTTTCTCTGCTAGGTCACCTCACCTCCATAACCACAGGAGCAAGTTGCTTATGATGAATCTCTTCACAGCTAGATAGCTACCTACTCACCCATATCTATCCATCTATCTGTCTGTCAGCTATGATATATGTATGTATGTATGAATCTATCTATCTATCTATCTATCTATCTATCTATCTATCTATCTATCTATCTATCTATCATCCACCTAGGATATACACTTTTATTGTCCCCTGTCTTTCTGAAGAACCCTATGGAATATTCATAAAAACATTTTGGCAGTCCCAGAAAAACAAACAACAAATGGTATCCCTCATTTGTCTAGCACCAATTCCTAGTTGTAAGGCAAGCTGAAAAAAGTTAATGTTATATTTCTTTTTATCTGAAGGCAACTATGCTGCTATAATGTGAATTCCTTAAAGGGCTCTAGAATTAACTGACCACTTATTTTCAGACTTTGTAATTGTGGTTTATGTATGGAGGGTATGTATTCATATATTAGAGTAATATATAATTAAAGGGAAAATGTGAACTCCTAAAAATATGTTGGCAGGTTGTGCATATGCAATCTAATATATCTTGATTACTATATCCACATTAAGCTGGTTTCTTCACAGATAAAACCTGTCAATTTAAATAGGCTTCCCAAGGGGTTGCAGAGTGCCAGGCATTCAACAGAGTGTCTTATATTCCTTTCAACACCCATCAACACCTCTGCTGAGAAGCTGTCACAAAACTTCACTCAGCAGGCCAGTTCTGCTCTTTTAAAATAACTTATTACGGGGCTGGAGAGATGGCCTAGCGGTTGAGAGCGCCGACCGCTCTTGCAGAGGACCCGGGTTTGATCCCCAGCACCCACATGGCGGCCGAGAACCGTCTGAAACTCCAATTCCAGGAGAACTCCAGTTCCAGGGGAATCCGAGACCCTCTTCTGACCTCCGCGGCATTGCACGACATGGGTGCACAGACTTGCATGCAGACAGTACATTCATACACATACAGAAATAAATTAAATTTAAAAAAAATAAAAATAAAATAACTTATTACATCTATTTGTATGTGTGGGTATACTTATCCATGTGGAAATCAGAGGACAATTTGCAGGACTCAGTTTTCTTTTCCCACCTGGAGGGACCTGGGGGTTGAACTCAGGTAGCGAGGCTTAGCAGCACGTGCCTTCTCCACTGAACCATCTTGTTAACCTATCAATTCTGGTCTATGGATTTGTTATGAACATGTTAAGAAAGAATGACACAGAAAGATGACATCATGAACTTTGCAGGTAAATGGATGGAGCTAGAAGATATCATGCTGAGTGAAGTAACACAGCCCCAGAAAAACAAACAACGAATGGTATCCCTCATCTGTAGATGCTAACACCAATTACATAATTGTATGGCAAACTGAGCAACATCAATGTGATCTGAAAACAACTGTGCTCTTATATTGTGAATCCCTTAAAAAAAGAAAAAAGAAGAAAAGAAATAATGAGGCATTGCTCCTGAAGAGAATGAGCAGGTTCCTATGACCCTCTGGTCACATTTTTATGACATGGCTTCAGTTTGTATTCCTGTTTAGCAACACCATATTTAATGAATATTTCTGGCTCTTTAGCATTGGATTCTGGGCAGTAGCCCTGAGGCTCATTCCTGAACAGATGCCAGCTGACTTCTTTACTCTATCAAGAACTACCCAGTCACACACAGGTCACAGCACAGTTCTTACTGTGGGTGTGGAGTAGCTGAAACAGCAGCATCACCACAAAGTGGTAAAAGTCACCTCTCCAGCCCTGGGTCATCTTGTGTTCCCAGGCCTGAGCTGGCCCTGGGACAACACAAGTGCCTCTGTGTGTTCCTGGCTATGCCAGTCACCTGCTGCACCCGTCTGTGTGTGGTAAAGCTCTTCCCCACAGCCATGAGGGCCTGGGTTCAATCCACAGAACCCATGTAAAAATGCTTGGTGTGCCGCTGCACGCTCCAAATCTAGCTATGGAGAGGTAGAGATGAGACTCCCTGCTGGTCCCTGGCTAGCCAATCTAGGCTTCCCAGCAAGCTCCAGGCCAGTGACAGGGACCCTTCCTCAGAACGCAAGGTGGGCAGCTCCTGGAAAGTGACACACAGAGTTTACCTCTGGCCTCCATACACACATGCACCATCATACATACATGTATCCATAAGCAAAACACACACACACACACACACACACACACACACAGAGTGATCCATGTTTTGTGAGCTCTCTGTCCCTGGTGGCTGGCCCAGCAGATTGTGCAGCCTTGCTCTGAGATGAGACGGGTACATCCTGGCTGGAAAACAGTCCCCTCAATTAGAATGTGTGCCCACAGAATGGATGCCAGGGACAGTAGTGTGTGTGTGTGTGTGTGTGTGTGTGTGTGTGTGTGTGTATGTGTATGGGGGGGTGGGGAGAAATCAGCAATTTGCTGGTGATGGAGCAGAGTGAGTTGGCACTCCTGTGAAATCACTGGATGTGCTAATTGTATACACACTGCAATGCTCAGCTGCTGCTCATTTACATTTGATTATTATGTTCACAGTTTTTAATTGCATTTGAATATTTCTGTCGTTAATACTGTCAAGCTCATCATCAGCTGTCAGCCACTTTGGGGGCTGCTTCTGCTGATGAGATGCAAGTCTGTTTCTGGGCCCCATTTAATCCCAGATGGAAGGCTACAGTTGATAGTGGTCTCATAAAGAGGGTGCTGGTTCTGAATGACTTGCTTTCTGGGAACCGTCCTAGGTGCTGATGCAGAAAAGACAGTTCAGAATTCGCTGTTCATTCCTCACTTGGGTCTTTACAACTGTGTGATTTGGGGAAGTTACTAAGCCTCCCTAGTCCTCAGTACCTCTGTGTGGAAAAGAACACATTGCAGAAACATCATGTAGATGTAGACAGTAATAGTTGAAGAGTCCAGTGTGAGGCAGGGCATAGTCACCAGGATTGCTATTTCTCTCATTCATCTGTCCCCACGGCCACTCTTTACTAAGGACCTCTTTACCTACAGGAGGCACCAGCCTCCTAACTGCTCTCAGTTCCTCATTCCTTCCTCCACCAGCAGGGATAGGGGTGTCTGTCCGTTCCATGCTCATGGGCCTTTCGTGGTTCTCTGTGGCCTGTAGAACCCTTCTCAAACCTCAAACTATTTGGCATACAAAGCCTTCACAAGCAGGGCCCAGCTATCAGTGTGGACATTGGGATGTAACTACAGATTCCTGCCCAGCTGTGGGAAATGCTGAGTGGAAGTGCCCCATGAGTGTATCTAGAATAGCCTCTGATGAAACAACCATGTTGGCCAAATCCCCCGCTTCCTGGGGCAGCCACAGTGCCTGCTGGTCAACATGGACACAGAAGAGCCCCACCACTTCCAAGGCCCTTTGGAAAGCTCCAGCTTCACAATGCCCATGGCACAACTTGGACCATCACCATGACATCATCAAGGTGCAGGGCTCCCTCGGCTCAGCCTCCTCCCTCCTGTTCGTGTCCACACACGTTGAACTGTTGATGCTCCCTAATTAAGCATCTCCTCCAAGTAGCCCTGCTTAGCGGTTTCTACTGCTTCTTAGAAACTGACTTTGAGCAGGGCATGGTGGTGCATGCCTTTAAGCCTTTAATCCCAGCACTTGGGAGGCAGAAGCATGTGGATCCCTGTAAGTTCAAGGCCAGCCTGGTCTATGTAGTGAGCTCGAAGCCAGCTGGGACTAAAGGGAGACCCTGCCTCTAAAAGACAAAAATAAAGAAACTTTCTTTAAACCCAGCTGGTTTCCCACAATCATCTTCTTCCTCTCCTCCTTAGCACAGTCTTCCTTCTCCTCCCAGAAGACTCCCTAGAACTCAGTAGCCCAGAAAGGCCTGACTCCCACAGCCAGGACTATATCAGAGGGTGCTTCATCTGAGAAGCTCCCCATCCTTAGCAGAGTTAAGGGCTGGGTCCCTGACGTCATGGAATAGCCGAGAAGATAGGCCTGAAGGACAAAAGAAAGCCTGCACTAGAGTTTCACGAACTCACCCCCGCCCATCGAGCAAGGAAGGCTAGTTTCACTCCTTACTTCCCCCACGTAAGATAAGCCTCAGGATGTTCCAGTCCACAGGACATTCCAAGCTTATCTTCCCCTCCTTACTTCCTACCTTTACTAACATGATAATTAGGGACTATGCTAGGAAGGGAAGGGATTGGATCAATTAGGGACTTGTAAATTGAGCCTCCTAAAAGGACCAATTAGGAAGAGACACATTCCCCGGTAGGGAAGCCGGCACGGCTTATAAGCCTCTGTAAACCTGCAATAAAGTGAGCTTGAGCTGTAACACTCTTACTTGACTCCCTGCCGTGGTTACTTTTGGTTCGGCAGTGCACTTACTCTCCCCAGCCCCACTCCATCGCGGGCTGACAGAGTGAAGATCTTCGGCGGCGAGGAAGCTGGAGAGGGTGGTCTTTGCCAACCACCTCTCTATGACCCCCGCATCTGGCGCCCAATGTGGAGCTCGAAGGCCCCCCCCCCCCGAGACCCTAACGGCTAGCAATACGGCTGGGGCCAATCGGTCTTTTGGGTAAGTGAGTCCCCACGATGGGAAACGCAATGGGAAAAAAATAAGGACCCAGCACTTAAAGCGCTGAGATTGATGTTACAATCCAGGGGGTTAGAACTGACCGATGCGGTCACAGAGTCTGCCTGGGACCACGTCCTCTTTCTGGCCCCCTGGGTAAGAGGGGCCAACCTTTTCTCCTGGGAAGTTTGGGGGTGAATAGAAAAGCTGGCAAGAGAAAGAAAGGATTCTCAGAGCAGAATCCCCTTTGGGCTTTTACCCCATGATTGTGGCGCTTAAAGCCACTTTTCACCCTGACTCCCTTCCACCTCCTGGGGGTGGAATTTCAGCTTCGGAAGAGGTTGAGAGATCCCCTAGTCTCGGGGAGGAGGATACGGCCTGGGACACCTTCGCAACCGAACGGGTAGTAGACAAGGGATCAACCCCTGAGTGTCCAGACTCCACGGGCCCCATCCCTTCCCCCTACTCAGCTTTGAGGCAGGAGGCCAGAGAGACAGAACAATGCTTCTCTGAGGAACTCTCCCCACCACCGGCTTATGCTGAGGTGCGAAAAGGGGGGTCACTCCTAAATTAATTCAAGCCTTTCCGGTTAATGTCAATCCCACCCGTGTCTGACCCTTGGGCTGGTACCCCTGGGAGGCCAAGGACCTAAAAGAACTCAAAAAGGCTGTGGCAGAGGATGGTCCCAACTCCCCATGGGCGACCACCCTCCTACAGGATGTCTCCTATCATCCCTGTGTGCCAAAGGACTGGATGGATGCCGCCAAAGTGGTACTTCCTAATCCCATCTTTATTAGATGGGTCACTCTATTCTGGGAGGAATGCAGGGAACAGGCTGAAGCCAATGCCGCTGCTAACACCCCAGTAGCCATCACTTGGGGAATGCTGGTAGGAACCCAAACTGGGTATACTACCGGGCTTGAACAATCTCGTGTACAGATTCCCCAATATAGGGAGCAAGTCCGAGACTGCGGACTTCGGGCATGGGCTAAGCTAGACACCAGGCCCATGGAAAACCCCATGGTGGGGCTGCAGCAGAGGTCCAAGGAGGATTTACCATCATTCATCGACAGGGTAGAGCAGAGCATAAAGCGTAAGTTGCCCCCTGGGGACATAAGAGATCAATTCATTAAGCTGACTGTTTGGGAAGGTATGAATGGTGACCATAGACAGGCCTGTGCCAGCCTCAGGGACCGGACAATGCATTCCTGGATAATAGCCAACCAGGACGTGGGAACTCAATCTCAAAAAGTTCAAGCCCTCACGGTGGCTTTGGCCCAAGCTTTATCTCTCCAAAAGGAAGCAAAGACCACAGAGAGGGCCGAATCAAGAGGGAAATGTTTTGCCTGCAGTAAGGAAGGTCATTTTCACAGGGAATGCCCAGAAAAGGAAAGACCAGATAAAGGACAGAGGAATCAGGGATTGCCCCCCGCTCCTTGCCCTAGATGTAAGAAGGGGTATCACTGGAAACGTGACTGCCAGTCCAAGTCAAATGTCTATGCAAGCTCTCTGTGTGTTAACTGTTCTCTCATGTGTCTGAGATTTGTGTCATGTGTGTTCCTCTGTGTTGACACTTTCAAGGAAGCTATGCTCCAGGAGGAATTGTTCTGTGATGTATGGCATGTGTTTGTTGACTGTGTGCTGTGGTTTGCCATGCTGTTGCGTTTCAAGTTGTGGCATGGAGAAAGTTTAACATCTCCAAATCAGTGAAGGCATGGGCTAAGGATGAACGAATTCTCCTATTGACTGGTGGTGAGCCTGTGGATGCCACTGATGGAGATTTGGCCTGTGTGCCGGAGACCCTTTCTCTGATAGGCTTTGAGAAGCTTGCATTCTCTTGTGGGTTTTCACCCACTCGGAGGGACACGATTATGCAACCCGTGAGTGCTGGTTTGGCTTCCCTGGATTGGGGGCATCTGTTGCTTCCCCAGCCTTCCCAGGTGGTGGGTATTTGAATTTGCCATGCAGCCTGGGGTCCTGGCTCCCGCCTTCTGGCCACAGTTCAGGTGGGGAAGGTCACAGAGGCTGGAAGGACAGGCATGCCCGTGGAGCATTTTGCAGCAAGCATTCCATAGAGGTGTTCCTAAAGGCTAGTCTTACAGACTGTGGACCTCCACCCTACCAAGTTGTATCAATTAAGCAATTCAAATCCATCTCAGCATGTTTAACTTAAATTCTACGAGAATTTACAGGCCTTGAAGTTCTAACAAAACAAACTTGGTCCGATAAATTGTTTTTTTTTTTTAAGGAACATTGGTAAAAGTCTCTTTAACAACATAAATTGACTTTTGGGAATCCTCATTCTTTAGATTTGTAAATAATATAGGGTCAGTTAGGCTTATTCAAAAGGACAGCTTAGGAATAATTGACCAGAAGGGACAGGATAGGAAAAGAATAGTAAACTTTAGGTATAGTTCATTGAAGGCAAGTGGTTGCAAATGGGCCTAAGAGGTGGCATATGGATCTCAGCTGTTTTATGAGTTACTAGGACATTTATTCTAAATATGTAAAAATAACCCTATAACAGATTATAAAAATTTCATGTTTTTCATTGGACATCAAACGATATGGCTCTCTTCTCTTACAGGTCAACCTAACATCTTTCTTATGTGTGTATATATGTATGTGCGTGCACACGTGTGTATGGATGAGTGTACTTTTTGTGTTCTAAGTATATTATGTTAATAGACATGATAATATAAAAACATTGCCTCTAAGTTGGAACTGGCCCTTCCATCTTAAGATGCAAATTTATATTAAACAGTCAAAACATGGTTCGATTTCAACAAAGGTTATGGGTTAATATTGTTGATGTAACTGAACCAAATAAACTTCATGAGTTGACCCATCTAAACTGGAGGGGATTACAGGTAAGATTCCCCCATATACCGGTCTCAGAACTTAAGAAAATTGTACATACCTGCAAATCTTGTAAACCTTTTCTCAATGTTCCGCCTCTGCAGGGGCCCGGAGTAAATCCCCGAGGCCTTCAACCCAACATCATCTGGAATGGCCTTACGGGCAAAGTATGAGCCCCTCCCCCTCGTCAATACCTACAAAAAGCAGCATCAGACTCCAAAGACGGGTAAGGGCTTTTTGGGTCGGCCAACCTAAGACAGGGGGATAGCCAAAGCTGCTATCTACCCAAAGACGGGTAAGAGCTGAGCCCAGTAAAAGCACCAACCTAAGACAGGAGCTATGTCAAATAAAACAAAAAGGGGGAAATGACGGCATGGAATAGCCGAGAAGATAGGCCTGAAGGACAAAAGAAAGCCTGTGCTAGAGTTTCGTGAACTCACCCCCGCCCATCGAGCAAGGAAGGCTAGTTTCACTTCTTACTTCCCCCGCATAAGATAAGCCTCAGGATGTTCCAGTCCACAGGACATTCCAAGCTTATCTTCCCCTCCTTACTTCCTCCACGTAAGATAAGCCGTGGTTACTTTCGGTTCAGCAGCGCGCTTACTCTCCCCAGCCCCACTCTGTAGCGGGCCGACAGAGTGAAGATCTTCGGTGGCGAGGAAGCTGGAGAGGGTGGTCTTTGCCAACCACCTCTCTACGACCCCCGCAGGTCCCCTGGGCCCTACCAGGCCTTTCTGTGTGTCTGAGGGTGCTGATCTGCTTAGCTGTTTGCTTCCTATACAGGTATTTGCTCCTTCTGACCACATCTTCATCACAGGGCACAGTCAGGGCTGGAAGCTGGTGAGAACCACTACACATTTCTGTTTAATGTATGAAAATCTCAACTGTGCCTAGAGCTGGGAACCAACTGACATTTTACAAGAGTGCCATGGATTTTTGTTGTTGGGAAGACTCAAAGGCATCTAGAAGCTCTCTCTCTCTCTCTCTCTCTCTCTCTCTCTCTCTCTCTCTCTCCTCTCAATCAATGAAGACACAAAGAACATCTCAGAAGCTACAGGTCTTAGTGTGAATGGCTCTGTGCAGGTACTTCTGTGTGCACGTGTGTGGCTCCTCATTATTATAATGAGACACAGGACTCAGCTACTTAGGATGCAGGGGAGGTTCATGCAGCTCACCAGATGAGATGCAGAGTCCATGTTGGTGGCTCACTGATTGGACCTCAGGCAAGGATGGAGATGGTGAAACCCATAGTGAGAGTGCTTAGAAGCTAAAGGTTAACAGAACCAGAAAGAACTGAAGGAAGTGTTGTCAAAGTTGATTGTTTTAACTACCCTCTCTCCAGAGAACTATCAAAGAGATTACATGGGAAACACCTCATTCATCTGGTGACCTGAGGACCTGCCAAGCTCCACTTCTCCAAAGCACCAGAAACTGCCAACAACATGGCCTGGGGACCAAGCTTGTATTCTTTGGGATCCCCTCTTTTCTGTATCAAGCTTTTCCAATCTCCATTACCCACCCTAGAATAGTCATTAGTTCTGGGAGCTCAAGTATGGATTCTGTTAACAGTCTATGACAGAACTTTTTGTCACTTATGTTTTACACATAGGGAGGCTGTGTCGGGGCTGGAGAGTTGGCTCAGTGGTTAAGAGCATTGGCTGCTCTTGCAGAGGACCCATGTTCCATTCTCAGCACACACATGACAGCTAACAAACATCTGTAATTCTGGATCTGACACATTCTTCTGACCTCTGTGGGCATTGCATGATATGGGTATGCTTAGATACATTCAGGCACTACATTCATATACATAAAATACTAAATAATAGAAATACTTTTCAAAAAAAGAGAGGCAATGTCTGGTTTCAAAGACAGTATGTTTGTGGAATGAAGTGTTTGCAAATTCTACATAGCTCTCAGAAGGCATTGAGCATATGTGGGTCCCAAGGTCATGTCTGTTCTTTGAGCTTCATGTCTGAGTTTCTGTCACAAAATGGAAGCAGAGAGATCCAACATGACCTCCAGAGTCCATGTGCCTCTTGACGGAAAATCACTCTTTTATCAAGGGTGGCACAGAGCTCGTAGGAGCTGGCTGCATCTTTGCATCTGTTATGTATTTTGCATATTTTATCCCTTTAATTTTTTTTAAAATTTTCACTTATTTATTTTCATATGTGTATGAATGCACTGTCTGCATGCAGGTTTATGCACCCATGTTGTGCAATGCTGCGGAGGTCAGAAGAGGATGTCAGATTCCCTTGGAACTGGAGTTACAGATGGTTCTCAGCCGCTATGTGGGTGCTGGGGATCAAACCCAGGTCCTCTGTAAGAGCAGTCAGTGCTCTTAACCGCTAGGCCATCTCTCCAGCCCCAATATTTTATCCCTTTCAAAGCAACAAGTAAGGTCTAAATTACTCAAGAAACAAGGGCACACACATGTACTTGATGTGCAGGAGGTTTGAGTAGCTTTCTTTGTAACACTCTCAAATTATAAACACCTCGACTGTTCAACAACAGTGGAATAATTAAGTTGTAGGAAACTCATGCGATAGAATAATACACAATTGTGAAAAGGAAAAGCCTTCAGCTATAAGAGTATACCAATGAAGTTGAGATTCTCAAAGTCATTGTTAAATGCTAGAAGCCAGGATGAAAGAATGCTTGTTGTCTGTGCTATGGACTGCTGTCCTCTAGGTGAAAGGTCCATTACCATCTTAATCAGAGTAGCTGTCACTATTCACAAGGGACCCTAAAAAAATTGGGAATTGTTGACATTCCCTCACAGAAGGAGGTGTTGGGAGATCATTAAGCCTTCTCATGAGATTCCATTACTTCCCTCCCCTCTCCTCACAGCTATATGCATTTCTGTCTCATATACATATGGTTTAACTGCTGTAAATAGGAGACAGAGTAACCAAAGGGGAATTCCATCCATGGGGTTTGGGGGTGGCTGTCGCCCATGCTGGGAAGGACTTGAAGATGCAGCTGTTTGGAGATCACTCACAATCCTTAGCCATCCTGTATTCAAGCTCAGGAAACTCTGGTTCTGGTTCACTGAGCGAAGTAGGTGGAATATTCCCTAGATCTGTTGTTGGCATTCTATCCAAATAGCTGTTTATTTGGATCTTCCTGGAAAAGATGACACAACATGACTCTATTCCCGTACTGCTCACACTCACGTCTGCTGGCAGAGATGGGCAGAGAAGTAGCCCAACACTCTGCTTAGCCGGTTGTCACAGAGGTGCACACATGAGTAATAACATGTAGAGCGGTGCAGTTAGCTATAAATAGGCTAGCTCAATTAAAAGTTTATAAAATTATGAGTTGATATCAGTTAAGCAGCACATCAGATGGCGATGATGGTCTCAATGCCAGCACTTTGCACATGCAAACTGTTCACGGCACATTTAGACCAAGCCCCATCAGTGTTTCCACCACAATGACAACAAACATGCAGGCCCCACACCAGACTTTTCCCGCCCTCAGTCTTGAAAGGGCAAGATTCCCTGTCTCATGTTTTCTGAGAACCATGCTCATTTTCTTCTGGCATCTGGCTGAACTTACAGCAGCAACTGTTAGGCTGGTTGTTATCAATGTCAGCCTGGCCTGCCTTTGGGCTGGGAGATCTGGGAGGGTGTCTTGAATTTGTTCACTGTAGAATCTCTGACAACTACCTCAGTGTTTCATGTGCAAAAGATCCTCATACAGAATATTTTTACAGGTATAGATCTTTTATTAGCATGTATTAAATTGAAAATTGACATCAACCTACTCACATCTATCCCCCGTGTCACTTTCTTGCAAAATAGTCCCCTTTCTATTGAACCATTTCATGTCTTCTTTTTAAAAACACTTGGTCTACTTCTGAGGAACACAAGTGACATTTGTTTTTCTGAGCTTGGCTTATTTCACTTAATATACTGATCTTGAATTCGTTAGAATGGCTATCATCAAAAAAAATATGCTGGGTCTGTTGGTATACGCCTTTAATCCCAGTACTAAGGAGGGAAGAAGCAGGTGGATTTTTAAGAGTTGGAGGTTGTCCTCATCTACATAGCAAGTTGCAGGCCAACCAAGGATACAGGGAGACACTGCCTTAGAAACAACAACAACAAATGCTGCTGAGGATGATGGGGAAAAGATACCACATATACTGGTGATGATGTAAATTAATCCAGTCACTATGCAAATCCATATGGAGGTTGCTTGAAACTAAAACTAGAGTTCTGATTTGATGGGATGATGCCACTCCTGAGTACCAAAGACAGAACATAAGAGAGACTTGTATGCCCATGTTTCTTGTGGCTCCAATCACAACGGTCAGGCCATGGGTTTAGCATAAGTGTCCATAAATATACAATAAAAATGTGGTAAATAAACACAAGGTCTGGAGAGATGGCCTGGTGGTTAACAGCACCAATCGCTCTTACAGAGGACCCAGGTTCGATCCCCAGCACCCACATGGCGGCCGAGAACCGTCTGAAACTCCAATTCCAGGAGAACTCCAGTTCCAGGGGAATCCAAGACCCTCTTCTGACCTCTGTGGCATTGCACGACACAGGTGTACAGACCTGCATGCAGACAGTACATTTATACACAAACAGAAATAAATAAAAAAATAAAATAAATAAACACAAGGGAATATTAAGAAAACAACATTATGTCATTTGCCAGAAAACAGATGGAACCCAATGTCAGTACATGATAATCAACTCAGAGTCCTGTAAGGAGAATGTTTGTTTGCCAAGACTTGGAGATAATTCCAAATAAGATCAAGGCTTTAGCATCCACTTTATTTCATGAGCCTTTACTATAATCGCACAAAATAACTGGATAAAACTTGAAATCTTGTGTCAGAAAACAGTGCCCCTGAGGTCAGAGGGTATGAAGGTTAGTTTTTGCTGCCAACATGACTGAATTTGGAATCCCTAGGAGGCTTGTCTGTCCAGGCATTTTCAGAACCCTTCACCTGGGGCCCCAGAATGAGCAAAAAGGAGTGAGCACCAGCCTTTCTCTCTCTCTGCTTCCTGAATGCTTATGCAACGTGACCAGCTTCCTCCAGCTGCCATGCATTTCCTGTGATAGACCAAATCCTACCTTAAACCATGAGCCAAATAAACATTTCCTTCATCAAGTGGCTTTTGTTACATCAAAAAGAAAAATATATATACAAAAGTCCTGATGTAGACCAGAGTGGCTTCCATTTCACAGAGATCTTCCTACCTCTGCCTCCTGAGGGCTGGGATTAAAGGTGCATGCCACCACACCCGGTGTAAGAACAGAAATTCATTTGAAAAGAGAGAACCTGAACTGAGAATGCGTCTGAGGAGTTCCCTGCTCAAAATCAACTGTCTAGGGAAATGTTTTCCAAGGAGCAGACACTAAGATACACAGAGGCCCTACATCCAAACCAAAGGAGACTCATGACGACATGGAAACTGGAAGCAGATTCTGGCGGCATCATTAACTTGGAGCTGGTTTTTTTTATTTTTTTTATTTAAAGATTAGGTTTCTTTTCTTTTTTTAATTTTATTTATTTATTTATTTAGTTATTTATTTGGATGAATGTACTGTCTGCATGTAGGTTTGTGCACCTGTGTTGTGCAATGCCGCGGAGGTCAGAAGAGGGTGTTGGATTCCCCTGGAACTGGAGCTCTCCTGGAATTGGAGTTACAGATGGTTCTCAGCCGTCATGTGGGTGCTGGGGATCGAACCCGGGTCCTCTGCAAGAGCAGTCAGAGCTCTTAACTGCTAGGCCATCTCTCCAGCCCCAACTTGGAGCTGTTTTTGCCCGAATGGAAAATGCAAGAGTTCCAGGCCACAGATGCCTATACCAACACTCCAGAACTCTGCCAAGGCCAGGCGATGTGCAACAGGGTGTGGATTCCCTCCAGAATGGCTTTGAAGTTTCACATGCAGGTGCAAAACTAAAGGCCAAGTTGTAATGCAGACATCAGGATGTTGGAGATGCAGGGACTGCAGGATATCTGCCAAGGGCAACTGAAGGCTTGGAATGAAGAGAGAGGCTATGCTTGATGCATAAGACAGTCCTGTAGGGGTAGGGCTGAGTGAAGACATTGCAACCCAAACAACTACCATGAGGCACAGAGGCTGACTCAGTACTGTAGGATTTGATGGTTGCTCTGCTGGGCATCTGTCTTGCTTTTGTCTGCTATTTCCTTGCTGTGTACACATTCCTCTCTTTTGGGATGAGACTGCTTATTCTATGCCATAGTAAGTTGAATGCTTATAACTTGTTTTTAATTTGATAGAAGCTTATAGTGAACAGCTTGCCTTGAGCCTCAGAAGGGACTTTAGATTTTGAAGTGTTGGTATTAGTAAGACTCTGGGGACTTTGGAAATATATTAAATGTATTTTCCATTATGAGATGAACATGAGATTTCAGGGGTGAGAAGTGGAGTAATGGAAAATGATGTGATTGTATGTCAGCTTGACAAAAACCCAGATATTTGAAGATTAATATTCACCATCGTCTGACTGGATTTGGAGTCACCCCTAATATATTCCTCAGGGAATGTCTGTGAGAGTATTTCCAGAGAAGTCTAACAGGGGAGAGAAAACTTTCCCTGCATGCATATAGCAAAATGCCCTGGGCTGAGGTCTTGGACTGAATGAAAAGGAGAAAATAAACTAAGCACCAGCACTACTGCTCTGTTTCCAGATTGCAGACCTAGTGTGCCAGCTGCCTCCTGCTCCTGTCACCTCCATGACAAACTGTACCCTCGCTTACACTCTCACTCAGAATAAACCTTTTCTTCTTTAAGTTGTTTTGTGTCAGGTATTATATCCCAGCAATGAGAAAAGTGACTACTCCAGAGGACAAGACCCAATGCTGATTAAGTTGATGTATTGTTACAGCTGAATTAATGTAAGACTTAAGAAAATGTTAAGTAGACAATAATGTTTAGAAAGTTTAAAATATAAGTCTCACTTGGGAGGCAGAGGCAGGCGGATCTTTGTGAATTCAAGCCCAGCCTGGTCTACAGAGTGAGTTCCAGGACAGCTGGGACTACAGGGAGACCCTGTCTCGAAAAGATTATATATATATTATAATATAATATATATATATATAAATCTATATATAGATATATATATAAATATATATATAATATATATATGATAATATAATATTATGAATATATATTATATATATATTAGGTGGGTCTCCAAAAAGAAGGAGAAAATAGATAATAATATATTCTATTCATTATATATCACATACTATACTCTATATTCATAATATAGATCCTTTCCTAATATATATTAACATCATATCACTATATTAAGGCGAGTCCTCCTTCGGCCTTCTGGCTCTCTCATACTCTCCTCCACTATTAAATCTCTATTACTCTCCATTACTCTTCTCATCTCTTATCGAGAATATACTCTTTCCTCTATAGTTCATCTATCAACTCTCTCTTACATCTCCTCCGCCTGTATCTCTACTGTCTCCACGGGTTCTCCACACATGTTTCCATGAGGTGTTAGTGTGAGTTTACATTCCCCCACAAGGTGCATGAGTGTTCCTCTTTTCCCCACAACCTCTCTCCCGCACTTGGTATCATTTGTTTTCTTGATCCTGCAGTCGTATTGGAGTAGATGATGACTTCGTGTTTTGATTGTTTTCCTTAAGATAGTAGTGTTGAACCTTCTTACGGTGTTTCTCAACCTCCTATCCTCCCTTGTGCAGTCTCGGTTTAGTTCTTTGCCCATCTTTGCGTGGGTCATTTGTTTTCTTTTTTCTTTGTTTTTTGGATGTTTTACTCATTTCGGAATCATGCTTTGTCGATGTTTTCTGCGTGAAGGTTTTCCTCCCACTCTGTGGATTTTCTCTTCTTCCTGTTGCTCGTTTGATGTACAGGCTTTTGAGTTTACGCGTCCCCCTTTGTCTGTTGACCTTATGTCTTGTCCCCCGCGGCTGCTGCTGTTAGGAAGTCTTTTCCTGTGCCTATGTCTTGTAGTCTGCTGCCAACTTTCTTCTATCGCCTTCAGAGTTTGGGGTTTCACATTGAGGTCTTTATCCATCTGGAGTGACTTTTTGTACAGGGTGAGAGGTAGGGTTTTATTCCATTCTTCTCGTGTGATCCAGTTTTGCCACCACTTGGCTGAAGATGCTGTCTTTCTCCATTGTGTCTCTGGCCCCCTTTGAGTAGTTTGTTTAATGCTTTGTCAGATGTATCTGTGGTGAAAGGTTTCTTCCCCACTCTGTGGCTGTATTAGTCACTTTTCTGTTGCTGTGATAAAACACCATGACCAAGTAACTATCAAAGGAAGAGTTTATTTGAGCTTACGATTGACAGTTCCAGGGAATCAGAGTCCATTGTGGTGGGAGGCATAGTGGTTGGGTCTGGAGCAGCAAACCAAGGTTCACATCTCTCAATGGGCACAGGAAGTCAAGAGAGAGAGAGACTGGAGACCACAAGACTTGTTAAACTCACTAAGCCTGCCCCCAGTGACATACATCCTCCAGCCCAGCCCACACCTTCTAAGACCCCAAAACAGGCCACCAACGGAGACAATGTCTGAATACTTACAGCCTATGGGGAGACACTCTCATTCAACCACCACATTCACACTCCTGGCCCCATAGGCCATATAAAATGCAAATGCATTTATTCCACCTTAAAAGTCCCCAAAGTCTTTACCAGTCTCAATTCTATTCAAAAGTCTATAGTCCAAATCTCTTCTGAGACACAGTCCAATCTCTTAACTATAAGCTCCTGAAAATCAGAAGGCAAATACACACTCCCCAACTCAGTGGAACTGAATACACATTCCCATTCCAAAAGGAATAGAGGCATAGTGAGGAAATACTGGACCAAAACAAGACCAAAAACCAGCAGGGCAAACACCAAGTCCAGTACTCCATGTGCCACTTCTGGGACTTTACTTCCAAAGGGCTGAGGTGGCTCAGCTCTTCCAGGTTGCATGCAAAATGGATCTTCTCCTTAGGCTGGTACCACTCCCTGTATAGCAGCTCTCCTGGCAATATCTCACAGCTCTGGCACTCGAATGTCTTCTTGGGGTCTCCACTGCCAACCAGCTTTACATTCACAGCTTCACACAATGGCCATCAGGGCCTTCTTATTCAGGGATGCCCCTGCTGCACTCTGCCTGGCCTCCGTGGTTCTCTGCAACCTTGGAGGAAGACGATAACCCTTCACTCTTGCATCCTTCGTGCCTCTAAAGCCAGCACCATGTGAATGAAATTGCCAAGTTTGCTGCAAGTTTGGGATGGACTCTGTCCTACTTTAACCACATTTGCAAATTTTCTCGCCCTGGACTTGTTGGATAAAAATGCTTTCAGTATTTCCTTTCAAAAATGGAGGCTTAGCTAGGTGTGGTCTTGCCCTGAAGGTACTGTTTCTGTTTACACTTGTAAATCTGGAGGCCTCTCCTTAATCACTTTAATCTCACTTTTTCCATTGTTTACTTGTAAATAGCTAGGCCTCTCCTTAATCACTTTAGTCTCCTTATCAAAAGGAACCTCTCCTTCACATGCCTTGGCCCCACCTTTAATCTTCCTAGTGCAGTTTTCAGATCCAAACTGTACATTCTGCATTTCTTTCTGCCCCATCTGCTCTTCTTCACTGTAGATCTGTTCAATATTCACCATTAATAGCCACGCCACCATTTCTACATTAGGCTGTCTTGAAATATCCTCTGTCAAAGACATTAGTCCATTGCTTTTCAACTTAGCATCAAGCAAGCATTTGGGCTGTGGGCAAACTGCTGCCAGACTATCAAAATATCCCAGTTGCTGCTTAAGTCTTTATTTTCCTCTGGAACTACATTTTTTGCAGCCATGCTTTCTTCCAGGCTTCTACTAGAATGGCCTGTTAAGCTCTGCTTACAGTAGTCAACAGCTTTTCTAGCCCAAAGTTCCAACGTCTTCCACATTTCTCCAAACATCCACATGGTCAGGTTCTTCACAGCCAACAGCCCACTCTCTGGTACCAAATAACTGTATTAGTCACTTTTCTGTTGCTGTGGTAAAACACCGTGACCAAGTCACCTATCAAGGAAGAGTTTATTTGAGCTTACGATTGACAGTTCCTGGGAATCAGAGTCCATTGTGGTGGGAGGCATGGTGGCTGGGGCTGGAGCAGCAAGCCAAGGTTCACATCTAGCAATGAGCACAGGAAGTCAAGAGAGAGAGAGACTGGAGACTGAAAGGCTTGTTAAACTCACTAAGCCTGCCCCCAGTGACATACTTCCTCCAGCCCAGCCACACCTTCTAAGACCTCCAAGAACAGTGCCACCAACTGGAGACAAAATGTCTGAATACTTAAAGCCTATGGGGGGACACTCTCATTCAAACCACCACAGTGGGTTTTCTCTTCACTTCCTTGATTTTTTCCTGTACATAAGCTTTTGAGTTTAATGAGGTCCCACTTGTCAATTGTCAACCTTATTTCCTTCACAGCTGCTGTCTGATTTAGGAAGTATTTTCCTACCCTTATGTTTTGTAGGTTGCTGCCAACATTTTCTTCTATCACCTTCAGAGTTTTGGGTGTCAGGTCTCTGATCCATTTGGAGTTGATTTTTGTACAGGGTTAGAGGTAGGGATTTAATTTTATTCTACAAGCAGTGATCCAGTTTTGTCAACACCATTTGCTGAAGATGCTGTCTTTCCTCCATGTGTCTTCTTGGGCCCTTTGTCAAATATAAGGTGGCTGAAATTGTATGTGCTCAAGTTTGGATCTTCAATTTTGTTCCATTTGTCAACAGGTCTGTTTTTGTACCATTATCAGGCTGTTTTTATGACTATAGCCCTGTAGTATAGTTTGAAGTCTGGTATAGAGATCTCCCCTGTGTTGCTCTTTTCACTCAGGGTTGTTTTGGCTATTCGGGATCTTTTGTATTTCCATATGAATTTAAGGATTTTTTTTCCAAGTGTGTGAAGAAACTCTTGGGGATTTTAATTGGGATTGCATTGAATCTGTATATTAATTTGGGTAGAATGGGCATTTTTACTATATTAATTTTTCCTTTTTTATTTTTATATGTATGAATGTAGTGTCTGCATGTAGGTTTATGCCACAGAGGTCAGAAGAAGGTGTTGGATTCCCCTGGAACTGGAGTTAAAGACAGTTCTCAGCTGCCATGTGGGTACTGGGGATCAAACCCGGGTCCTCTGCAAGAGCAGTCGGCCACTAGGCCATCTCTCCAGCCCCCCCCAATCCAAGAGCATGGGAGGTCTTTCCATCTTCTGATGTCTCTTCAATCTCCTTCTTCAGGGGTTTAAAATTTTTGTTGTAGCAATCTTTGGTGTCTTTGTTTAGGTTTGTTCCTAGGTATTTTATTGTTTTTGAGGCTATTGTCAGTGGGAAAGTCTCCTTATATTCCTTCTTTTGTTGCTTATTGTAGTGTAACATCATTAATAATTAAGGAAATGCAAATTAAAACCACTTTAAGATATTATCTCACTCCAATAAGACTGGTTTGGATCAAGAAAACAAATGATACCAAATGCTGGAGAGGATGTGGAGAAAGGAGAACACTCATCCATTGCTCATGGGAATGTCAACTTGTACAACCACTATGGAAAACATTGTGGAGAACCCTTAAAAGACTGAAAACGAGCCTACCACCTGATCCAGTCATACCACTCCTGGGGATATACTCACAAGACTCATCCTACTATAGAAATATATGCACAGCCATGTTTATTGCAGCTCTTTTCACAATAGCAAAGAGTTGGAACCAACCCAAGTTCCCCTCAACCAAGGAGTGGATAGAGAAAATGTGGTACATCTACACAATGGAGTTCTATGCAGCAGTAAAGAAAGATGACATCATGAGCTTTGCACGTAAATGGCTGGAACTAGAAGATATTATGTTAAGTGATGTAACACAGTCCCAGAAAAACAAGTGACAAATGGTATTCCTCATTTGTGGATGCTAGCATCAAGTAAGGCAAACTGAGTAACATTAGTGTTATATTTCTCTTTATCTAAAAGCAACTGTGCTCTCAGAATGTGAATCCCTTAACAGACTCTAGAATTAACCTACTACCTATTTTCAGACTTTATAATTTTGGTACAAGGGTAGAGGGTATGTTTGCATATTTTAGAGTAATACAAAATTAAAAGGGAAAAATTTGTATCCCAAAATATGATTTAGAAATAACATACAGTTTATTTTCAGATGAGATGATTTTAGTACATGTGTGACATACATAAATTCATATGTTGAAACAATACGGATTGGAGGGAACAACAACAATGAAAGAACTGGGACAGGGAACTGACTGAAGCAGTAGAGTTCCTCCCTCCCAAAATAATCTTCTGCTTTAAAAAACTTTGAAAAGACTCAGAAGGGGAAACGGGACATGTATGGCAGACTGCATGAACTTGGGAGGGGTGGGGGGGCATGGAGGGGGAAATGAGTCTGGATTGAACTGAGAAACGATATATGAAATTTACAGAACTTCAATAAAAGATTAAAAAGAAATTCAAACAAATATTTGGAAGACCCAAAGTTAGTTCTTAGAACTCACCAGTAGAATCAGCAACTCCCTTTCAATACCAAGGAGGAGTAAGAATGAAAGACACTACAGTTATTGACTCTGTGGTCATTAAAATACAAGAAAAGGTATGAATTTGAAAGTTTAGATGAAATTAAAAATTCAAGGAGCAAAAATCTTACCAAAACTCACATACGAAGAAAGAGGAAGACTGAAAAAGAAATCAGAAAGATTTTGCTATGTTCTGGGAGACTCAGACCAAATAGTCTCACACCCTTGCCCATGAAATAAGTCTAGTTGCACGTGAAGCTTTGGTTTCTGGAAACCTTGTTCAGGTGGAGTTGGAGGAGGTTCTTCTTTGCGGAGAGAGTACATCAGCCTCACCCAGAAAACAGCAGAGTAAGTGAGTGGAGCCCACACTGGAAAGGGGACAGCACTGGAAAAGGGGGATAAGGCCAAAGAAACCATATAGATCCTGGCAAGCCAACAGAAAGCATATGAGATTATTTTGGTGGGTATTTAGGAGCCAGGGAGAAGCACTGATACACACTTAGGAAGACTGAGGTGGAGGTGACAGCAGGAACAGATAAGCAGAGACAAGGTGACCAGACAGCAGTCATGACAAGCACCCAGCTAGATGGGAGGAAAGTAACTCATATTTACTCAGTCCTTACTAAGTGCTGGGTGTCAGGCACTTGGTTAGTCACTGCGTGGAACTCTCACGAAGATTCCCTGATATGACTTTCTCCATGTGGGGATGGAGAAACCAAAGCCAGAACTAGGAAGAGCGGCCATGAAGGCACAGGTCAGAAGAGGCATGGCTTGATTGTGTATCCAGGTGTGACTGAACAGCCAGGTCACTCTTCCCTTGACTAGAAAGTTGGTTGACGTCAGTGGACTACTGGTGGGGATAGGATAAGACAGCAGACAGGCTGGGAGTGTGATCAAGCAGAGGCCAAGGACAGAGGAGGACACAGTTGAGGAAGACCTGCAGAGGACTCCAACCATTGTCTGCTGCCATTATCTGGGATAACAGACAGTGCTGTTCACAGTTGTTACTATGGATACAGATGATCATCCAGCTCTTTTCAGTGGGAATAGTGTGCCCATGAGCTGCAGTTTCATTTTCTGTAAAATGAGTACTCATCGAAAGGTGATCTAATATGACTGAAGATTCTTTATCCAACATAGTCCTGGCCCATGAGGATGGTGCCAAGGACATGGGTAATTCTGTGTGGGTATAAGGAACATACAATGGGTATCTTGTCACAGATGCTCTTCTGCTTGTCTCCCCACGACATCTGAGGAGGAGACAGTGCAGCCTGAGGCCATGAGCTGGGCTTCTCCACAGAGGGCTGGAGATCCCCTGAGCAGGTCAAGGAATAGGAACCTCATGGAAAACTTGCTTCTCCAAGAGTCTCCACGCACAAACACGCCAAGCCCTCAGCAAGTCCTTCTGAGAAGCAGCAGGAACAGTGTGTCAGTCAAGGCTGGAACTCAAGTTCAGATTGCATTTGGCATCTTTTCAAATGTCACAAAATAAACTTGGGAAAGTCAGGCTGAGAGACCATGCTATAGACTCTGAGAAATTTAGGGGTTTTTTAAATTAAATGTGTGTGATGTGTATACGGTGTATGCAGGTGTGTGCATGGGTGCACTCGCCTGTGTGTGTGTGTACATGTTGGGGCCAGAGGACAACTTGGGGTGTCTTTCTCTGTGTCCACCTTATTTTTTAAGACAAAGTTTTCTATTTAACCTAGGAATTGTTATTTTTGGTCAGCCAAGAAACCCCCAGGAGCCTGATTTCTACCTGCTTCAGTGCTGAGGTTATAAGGGTCTATCTTCATGCCTGGCTTTCATGTGAGGGGTGGGGATTTGAATTCAGGTCTTCATGCTTTCACAGCAAGCACCTTACACACCAAACCATCTCCTTAGCTCTGAATCTATCTCCAACCATGACATCTTTATTAAGAAAGAGTAAAATCACACTGAGAAAATTATTTTATTGAAGTAATTAATTTTTTACAACTGGGTGTATGCATGCGACAGCATGTGTGGAGGTCAGAAGATGATTTCTGAGAGTGAGTTCTCTCCTTCATCACCTGGGTGGGTACAACTTGTTGGCTTCCTAATGAACTGATTGTTAACTCTAGTGTTTAATAACACTGAGTTCTTACTAGAGCCTATGCATACCTCCTTAACTTTAACTGCATCTCCTTAACCTTCTTGAGATGTGTGCTGCCACAGGTAACTGTAATTTTATCATTTCAAATTTTTCAATTAATTTCTTCTTACTAGGCCATAAATTCCTTAGGGGGATAATCACATTTTAGTATTGTTTTAAATCTGTATGGCCTATAAAGCACATTATAGTAATTTGGCATTTGTATACTGTGTATGATAAGGATATTGGGGTGCTAAGCATCTCTGGCTCTTTAGTCCCTACTCATTTTTATGCATTGGGCTTTTTATATTTCTTTCTTCTAGCTGCTTGAAATATATTATGGGTTGTTTTGCCCAAGAGTCACTTTACTATGCTAAAGAACTGTAACCAGACTTTGGATCCATTGCTTGACCCCCAAATCCTGGATATGAGAAATTATAAAGGGAAATGGATTTATTTATAGTTTGAACCAGGGCTGAGAAGAAACAAGCTCTCAATTTCTCTCTGCCTTTCCAATAGCAGTACTATAATTTATGGAAGAGGTAAAGACAGAGCCAAGAGGTAAGTGGGTGTACTGATTAGGCTGAGAAGCTTTTCCTGGGAGGGGTGTGGTGTCCTTTGGTGACCCAGGGACTCTGTGGTCTAATCCCAGCATAGGGTCTCCTGGAGAAATTTTAATTCTTGGGGCCCCTCCTTTGTTTTACTGTTACAGATCTAGGTGTGATTTCCCCTCCTAACTGTGACTCTGCTGTCCCTGTTTTGGTCACTATTGTGCCTCAGTGTTTAACATGGTGTCTGGTATGCAGTAGCCAAAACAAAGGGGGAAGAAGAGGAGGAGGAAGAGGGAAGGAGGAAAGGTGCAGGAAGGAAGGAGGAAAGGATAAAGAAGGAAGTTAGAACTCAAGTACTAGAGTCACAACTGTGTTTGAAACTCATCTCTGAGCCATTCAGGCCCTTGGCCAAGATCCTCAGCCTCCCTAAACCCCCTTAAACTTCAAGGACCGAGCCAGGACCAGCAGATTAAGTGTTCTGCACTAACTGCCAATGGGGAGTACTCAGGCCTCCCTGGGATGGTGACTTGGGTGGACTCTTGAGGAGGTGACAGAGCCCAGCTCTGAAGCCTTGTACCCTCCTTAGTCCACCAACTGCAGCAGAAACAGACACAGGGCATTCTTCACTGCACCGACGGCAGGTGGTTAGCAGGGTAGAGAAGCCTGGTGAGCAGTGCTATTATCTTTGTTGTGCTAAGGAGGGCTCCTGAGTGTGGCATGGAGGGTTCTGGTTACTTATCCCAACTAAAAAGCTTACAGCAGCTGGGATTAGAAGGAATCAGCACAGGAGAATTAAGCAAGCAAAATGATGCCCACAGAACACTGGTGGCTGTACTTTGAAGCATGTGGAGAAATGTGATCTTAGGTCAGCTGTATCTTTGTTTTTTAATTTTTTAATTTATTTCTGTATGTGTATGAATGTACTGTCTGAATGCAAGTGTGTGCACCCGTGTCGTGCAATGCCGCAGAGGTCAGAAGAGGGTGTCGGATTCCCCTGGAACTGGAGTTCTCCTGGAATTGGAGTTTCAGACGGTTCTTGGCTGCCATGTGGGTCCTCTGTAAGAGCGCTCGGCACTCTTAACCACTAGGCAATCTCTCCAACCCCAGCTGTGCCTTTTGAAAATTCATCATGAGGATAAAGAATTTTCAACTGTGATAGTAATGATTACCATGACACATCCCTCAATTAGCCCTAATATGCAGACACTCATACAAATTAAAACCAACACTTTCCTCTGTCTCATTCTGAAATACATCATGCCCTATGTTGCCCAGACTCAAGCTCTGACCACAGATGCATGCATGAGGGCCTGAGTTTGATTCCCAGAATCCATAGAAAAAATGCTTGACATGGTGGCACACACCTGTAATCCCAACAATGGGGAGGGAGAAATGGGAGAATCTCTAGGTCTCTCTGCTCAGCTGATTAGCCCAACTGGTAAGCTTCTGGCCAATGAGAGACTCGGCATCAAAACAGGTGGGTGGCACCTGAGGCTATCTTCTGGCCTCCATACACATGTGCACTCATATAGAACATGTCTAACACACATAAAAATGGTGAAGTTGAAAAAATTTATATTGTGTGCTACAATTATAAAATTACAATGTTGGGCTGGAGAGATAGCCTAGCGGTTAAGAGCACCGACTGCTTGTACAGAGGACCTGGGTTCGATCCCCAGCACCCACATGGCAGCTGAGAACCATCTGTAACTCCAATTCCAGGAGAACTCCAGTTCCAGGGGAATCCGAGACCCTCTTCTGACCTCCATGGCATTGCATGACATGGGTGCACAAACCTACATGAAGACAGTACATTCATACACATACAAAAAATAAATTAAAAAATTTAAAAAATGTATAAAAAATTAAAATGTTAAGAACAGAGTCCTGAGTGGATGCTGTGAAAATGTTAATTAAATTAAGAAAGGAAGCACGGGAGAGGAAACGAGGGGAGGAGGTAAGGGAGGCGGCTGGCTGCAGGCTGCTTGCCACAATTCATTCATTAATCCACATAGTAACTATTTTTCAGTTTTACCCTTACTAGCCTTGTCACTAACAAGGTTAAATAACTTCAGCCCCATCTGATCACCTATCATGCATGGGTAACAGCATCCCTTGCCTAGAAATTCGGGGGAACAGAAATCATAATGGCAGAAGCCTTCAAACCAGGACATTTGCTAAAAATGTGGGCCTGTGTCAGCAGGATCAGTGAGCAGCACAGACAGCACTAGGGATAGCACAGGGCTGCGTGGGAAGACCTGCACTTGAGATTTGTAAGGACATCATCGGAGAACTGTGCACCCCACAAAAGGACAAGCATTTCCAATATTCAGCTTCACCAACAGGAGCAGGGAGCTGGCTCATTTAGTTTTGAATGACTACTGTATGTTTGGAACACAAAGGAGGGGGCTAGGGAGATGGCTCAGCAGTTAAGAGCACCAGCTGCTCTTGTAGAAGACCTGGGTTTGATGCACAGCACCCATATGGCCATAACTCCAGTTTCAAGAGATCCAACATCCTCTTCTGTCCTCCATGGGCATTGTATGACATGGGTGCATTTACACACATGCAGGCAATACACTCATACACAAAATAATAATATATTAAAAAAGAAAACAAAGAGGGAAATGTGTCTCTTTCTTACTTAGCAAAATAATTTTTAAAAACTTGCCCTGAGATGTATCAGGGGACATTACTTCTCTAGGTTGTTAATCTCGAGATATGTGAGCTCCAAAAGGCCTCACAGTGCCCTAGAGACATGGTCACAGCTGCCCTAGAGACATGGTTACAGCTGCCCTAGGGACATGGTCACAGCTGCCTTAGGAACATGATCACAGCTGCCCTAGGGATGTGGTCAGAGCTGCCCTAGAGACATGGTCATAGCTGCCCTAGGGACATGGTCACAGCTGCCCTAGGGACATGGTCACAGCTGCCCTAGGGACATGGTCACAGCTGCCCTAGGGACATGGTCACAGCTGCCCTAGAGACATGTAGAGACATGGTCACAGCTGCCCTAAGATAGGCACGCTAGCATGGTCACAGCTGCCCTAGATAGAGACATGGTCACAGCTGCCCTAGAGACATGGTCACAGCTGCCCTAGATAGAGACATGGTCACAGCTGCCCTAGGAGACATGGTCACAGCTGCCCTAGGGACATGGTCACAGCTGCCCTAGGGTCATGGTCACAGCTGCCCTAGAGACATGGTCACAGCTGCCCTAGATAGAGATATGGTCACAGCTGCCCTAGGGACATGGTCACAGCTGCCCTAGAAGGAATGGTCACAGCTGCCCTAGGGTCATGGTCACAGCTGCCCTAATAGAGATATGGTCACAGCTGCCCTGGGTCAGGTGCTCCAATATGGTCACAGCTGCCCTAGCATGTACAGCCGATGGTCACAGCTGCCCTAGGGTCTGGCCAGTCCCAAGTATGGTCACAGCTGCCCAGTATGGTAGTGCCCGAAGAATGGTCACAGCTGCCCTAGGGTCATGGTCACAGCTGCCCTAGATAGGTCATGGTCACAGCTGCCCTAGGTGGCCAGTCAGATGAGTGGCACAGCTGCCCTAGGGCTGGCACTCCTGATGAGATATGGCACAGCTGCCCTAGTCATGCAAGCCCTGATGTATGGTCACAGCTGCCCTAGATAGAGACATGGTCACAGCTGCGCTAGGGACAGTCCGGCTCCTGACTGGGCTGCCCAGTAGAGACATGGTCACAGCTGCCCAATAGAGACATGGTCACAGCTGCCCTAGTAGGACATGGTCACAGCTGCCCTAGATGAGACAATTGGTCAGAAGCTGCCCCTAGAGACATATGGTCATAGCTGCCCTAGGGACATGCGTCACAGCTGCCCTAGTATGTAACTGCTAGACATAGGTACAGCTGCCCTAGAGAGACATGGTCTACAGCTGCCCTAGAAGACATCATGGTCACACGACGCCCTTAGATAGAGAATGTGCTCATCGGAGCCCTGCCCTAGCGAGAATTCTATGTGGTCACAGACTGCCAGGACACCTTTGGCCCGCTGAGCCAGAGACTCAATGGTCACGAACGCTGCTCCTTAGATAGACGCAGGTGGCGTCACAGCTGCCCGGTAGAGGACATGGCACCGGACTGGCTGAGACCCAAGCAGTAACACCTACGGACTGGTTACAGACCTCCCTCGGCCCTGTTATCCTAGAGCACGGTACAGCTGTCCTAGGCGCAACATCACGCCCAACGCCTCACAAGCCACACACCGGGATGCCTAATACTTCCCATTCCATCCCTGAGATGCATCTCTCCTCGTCACAGCTGTTTCCTGAGAACATGATCACAGCTGCAAGAATGGGCATCACCTCCCTTGAACATGACAATGTAGAAATCAGCACATGTGACAGTAGCACAGATCTTGGACAGACATCAGAGTCTATGTTCTGGGCTTAACTGAATGAGTGAGCAGGGAGGTGCCCATCTCCGCACACCTCATCTTCCCACCAGCAAAATGGGAACATGAAATCAGATTGTCTGCAATATGGCAGGATGCATATCTTGAAAACACCTGCTTCATTGCCATAGAGAATAGTATTCTGGAAACACGGTAGATGTGCTGGTGAGTGAAGCTACAAGAGCGCCGACCGCTCTTGCAGAGGACCCGGGTTCGATCCCCAGCACCCACATGGCGGCCGAGAGCCGTCTGAAACTCCAATTCCAGGAGAACTCCAGTTCCAGGGGAGTCCGACGCCCTCTTCTGACCTCCGCGGCATTGCACGTCACGGGTGCACGGATTTGCATGCAGACAGTACATTCATACACATACGGAAATAAATAAAATTAAAAAAAAAATTAAAAAAAGAAAAGCTGAAACACATGTGTTCCTGTCTAAGTCTGCCAGCGTCCAAGGGAACTGAAGACAAGTAGATAAAGTCAATCCATGGCCACTACAGGCTTACTGACTGAACTCAACCAAAGCTCTTTAATTCATTCCTGGAGACTATCCAAAAGCCTGGTCCTCCTGTGTAAGAGGAGGAATTTCAGCTGAGACCCATGAAAACCGCCTGCTCTTAGGCTCCTTTTCTCTATGGTCCATGGTAGAGGAGCTGAACACAAAATGCCGGCCAGTACCAGAAGTAAAAGCAGGCACAAGTCACTCCCATTTGTCAGGGCTCTTGCTAGAGACGGGGAGGAAGCAGCTTTCTAAGGGCTTGTAAGCCCCAGACTCCAAGCCTACATTTTGAGCAATCAAATGTACTCCACCTCCTGACAATCCCAAGCTCAAGGAATAAGCTGAAATTGCCCAAGCTGTTTCCCATCCAGGTCCCAGTCAGAACCAAGTACAAATACTTTTTGGAGGCACAAATATTAAAGAAAATTATAGCAATATTTAATAATGGGACATAGGTAAACAGCTTTTCAATATTTTTCTGACACTAATATAGTCTTGATACCAGCATCCTGACTAGGGTGATCTCGTTTGTTAAGCAGACCTGGAACTCAAAAGCAGCAGGAACAGAGAAGCAAGACACTGGAACACTAGCTATTACCATAGAAATACAAAGACAGTTTAATGTAAGTCTAACAGTATAATATATCACATTAGCAAAATAAAGAAGGAAAAATATGATCAACTCAACCTCATTCCATAATCACAGTCTAGGAATGATTTGCTAAACAATGTCTTCCAAAAATCTGTAGAATGTTCTCAAGGAAGATAAACCACAGAATGTTTTAAGGGGAAGGAAACACAACATCCTGAATGGAAGCTCCTTAAACTCAGGAAGTAAATAACTCAGTTGCTTCCAGAAGTCCCTGAAATTGACCAGCTCTCTCGGCCCCTTCCTCCCCAAGCAGATGTAGACTGAGCGCCATAGCTGCAGACAATCCAGATAACCCATTCTCCTGTCTGGTGTCTCTCTGCTGTTCTTGCCTCACTGTTATCACCTAGCCACATCGCAGGTGCTTCTGCAGTCAGATGTAACTCAGTCCTACTGGGGAAGATTGCTGCCAGCAGCTTCTCCCAGCTTTTCGCAGGCACCACATATGACTGGGGGACCAGGGACCAAGTGCACTTTGCTGGTCTGATCTGTACTCCACACATGGCTGGGGGACAAGGACCAAGTGCACTGTGCTGGTCTGATCTGTACACCATACTTGGCTGGGGGACAAGGACCAAGTGCACTGTGCTGGTCTGATCTGTACTCCACACATGGCTGGGGGACAAGGACCAAGTGCACTGTGCTGGTCTGATCTGTACTCCACACATGGCTGGGGGACAAGGACCAAGTGCACTGTGCTGGTCTGATCTGTACTCCACACATGGCTGGGGGACAAGGACCAAGTGCACTGTGCTGGTCTGATCTGTACACCATACTTGGCTGGGGGACAAGGACCAAGTGCACTGTGCTGGTCTGATCTGTACTCCACACTTGGCTGGGGGACAAGGAGCAAGTGCACTGTGGTGGTCTGATCTGTACACCACACATGGCTGGGTTACAGGGAACAAGTGCACTGTGCTGGTCTGATCTGTACTCCACACATGGCTGGGGGACAAGGACCAAGTGCACTGTGCTGGTCTGATCTGTACACCACACATGGCTGGGGGACAAGGACCAAGTGCACTGTGCTGGTCTGATCTGTACACCACACATGGCTGGGGGACAAGGACCAAGTGCACTGTGCTGGACTGATCTGTACTCCACACATGGCTGGGGGACAAGGACCAAGTGCACTGTGCTGGTCTGATCTGTACTCCGCACATGACTGGGGGACAAGTGTACTGTGCTGGTCTGATCTGTACTCCACACATAACTGGGGGACAAGGAGCAAGTGCACTGTGCTGGTCTGATCTGTACTCCACACATAACTGGGGGACAGTCAGCAAGTGCAGTGTGCTGGTCTGATCTGTACTCCACACATGGCTGGGGGACGAGGGACCAAGTGCACTGTGCTGGTCTGATCTGTACTCCACACATGGCTGGGGGACAGGGAGCAAGTGCTGACCTTCATTCATTCTAGAGTAGAAGGAAACTGCCTGTTCCCCATTACAATAGAGAAAGCTGCTGTGGAACAGGCATCTTTTTATTTTTGTTGTTTATTATTATTTTAACTGTGTGCATTTGTGAGTTACTGAGTAATTATTCAAGGCATATAGACAGTATCTATGCAACTGTAGTTTATGTGTAATAACTGTCATCATGACAGTACAGGGTGATATTTCTATACATGTGCATATTTTACTTAGGAAAGCAGCACAGAGTCAGCTCCTGACTCTTGTTCCCTAGTTACTGCTGGAATTTATAGCAGGTTATTGTGAACCACGATCTCAAGAATGGGTGCAAACCCTGCCCGCCCAGCACCTGAGGCTCTGTGTCCCAGCACACATTCAGGCCTGCCCTGCCCAGCACCTGAGGCTCTGTGCTCCAGCACACATTCAGAGGTACCATCTGGAGAGCCTGAGGAGTCAGCCTGACTCTGCAGACCAGGTGCACCCAGCAGCCGTGGCTTAGGAGGCAGCAGAGCAGAGCTGCACTGACCCCCCTCCCCCAGGGGCTGGGTCTCAGTAGCCATCCCCACCTAAGAGCACAAGCCTGAATGCTACACCTTCCTCCCTGCTACTATCAGCCACTTGGCTTCTAGCTGTCCTCTCCATCCTAACTTGTTCTAGCCCTGACTTCATTATTTACTCAGCAGCCAGAGAAATCTTTGCAAGGAAGATATTTATCCCTCTACTGGTCCGAAGCCTCTGTGGTTTCTCAGGCAGACATCGGCCTTGCTCTCCTCTCCCATAGCCATCTTGAATGCTAGGCTCTGAAAACACCACTGCTCAATCAATCTCACCTCCAGCTTTCCTCTGCTGCTCCGGGAGCAGAGAACAGAGACAGAACCCTGCTCTAGGCTCCAGTATCTGACCAGAACCTACCCTTCACCCTGTGACAGGCAGTGTCAATGCCTCCTCCGGGACACCTCCCACCTCTCCACAAACATGGAGCACTTCCTCTAGACTCCTTATGCCTCTCCACTCCTTGTTATAGATCCAGGTTTTCATTCTTAATAACTCATCCACAGTGCCAGCCAGGTGCTTGAAATCAAAACATTGGTGCTTATCTGTCCTGAGGAATGCAGTGGATGCTGTGTACGTGATTGCTGGGTGTCCAAATAAACAGGTGAGTGCCACCTGATCCTCTCACCCGGATCTGTCTGAATCCAAGGCGCCCTGTGAACTCTTGGAAGATCCTCCCAGGTCCAGTGCTGGGTGTGCATCCACCATTCTGGCTCCCTCCCACCCTCACCCGCACTTTCTTTCTGGCTATCCAGAGAGGCCATCGCACTCCCAGACCAGGGTTCTGTCCATCCCCATTTGTCATAATATCAGCACCAAACAACTGGTACATGTAAAGAAGAGGTCTACTTGTTTTTTGTTTTTTGTTTTTTTAATTTTTTTATTTATTTATTTTTATGTGTATGAATGTATTGTCTGCATGCAGGTCTGCGCACCGGTGTCGTGCAATGCCGCGGAGGTCAGAAGAGGGTCTCGGATTCCCCTGGAACTGGAGTTCTCCTGGGACTAGAGTCACAGATGGTTCTCAGCCACCATGTGGGTGCTGGGGATTGAACCTGGCTCCTCTGCAAGAGCAGTCGGCGCTCTTAACCGCTAGGCCATCCCTCCAGCCCCGAGGTCTACTTGTTTTACACAGGACTTGGAACCCTCCTACTCCGTCCACTTCTCCATCAGAAGTGCTGCCCAGAGGCTGCCCTGGAGTTGATGCCACACCCCCATGGAATTTGACACTCAGCTGGGCTTTGTGATTCAATACTCACTCAACAAGCTTTACTGAAGGCCACCTCTGCTATGGCTGGCATTGGCCCAAGTGCTTGTCTTTATTTCCAGACACTAACCTAGAGCCTGCCCCTAAGGAGATTTATCCAGTGAGGGAGAGAGCTCCTGTCTGCCAATGACGGCATGTGTCAGCTGCTTTGTGAAACATTTTCTAAATTATTAGAAAGCAAGTCTGTCAGCCATTCCATAAAAAAAAAATGGTTATTTGATTCTAAATGTTAAACATTTTGAACATAGAGGTAAAGGCAGAACAGAGAGTGAATCTAGATTTTTTTTTCCAGTTGCACAATTTATACATTCCCTTTGAGAGACTGTCACTAAAAATTTCTGCAGTGGTTAAATACTGATCCCCGAAAGACATATCTGCATGGAATCTGTGAATATGAAATTATTTAAACAATAAGATTTCATGGATGCAATTAAGGATGAGAAAAAGTTGTCCTGACATTAAGGTGGGACCCAAGCTCATGTTCTAGCACTTTGAGCATGCTAGGCAGGCCCCACCACTGAGCTGTATGCTCAGCCCCAAAGTCCTTGTAAGAGACACAAAGAAGAGGAAGAGAAACAGGAGAACGTGCTGGTGACATACACCTGGAGTAGATCTGTGAAATGCAGCCTCAGTGGCCACCAGAAGCATACCACAGGGAAGCGTACCACAAGGAAGCGTACCACAGGGAAGCACACCACGGGGGAGCACACCACAGGGAAGCACACCAGGGGAAGCACACCATGGGGAAGCACACCATGGGGAAGCACACCACAAGGAAGCATACCACAGGGAAGCACACCACAGGGAAGCACACCACAAGGAGGCATACCATAGGGAAGCACACCACAAGGAAGCATACCACAGGGAAGCACACCAGGGGAAGCACACCACAAGGAGGCATACCATAGGGAAGCACACCACAAGGAAGCATACCACAGGGAAGCACACCATGGGGAAGCACACCACAAGGAAGCATACCACAGGGAAGCACACCACAGGGAAGCACACCAGGGGAAGCACACCACGGGGAAGCACACCACGGGGAAGCACACCACAGGGAAGCACACCACAAGGAAGCATACCACAGGGAAGCACACCAGGGGAAGCACACCACAAGGAAGCATACCATAGGGAAGCACACCACGGGGAAGCACACCACTGGGAAGCATACCACAAGGAAAGCCCAGTCTGGCATGACACTGCCTTGTGAAGCCAGGGTGATGGGCTCCTTCATGAACACACAGTGCCTCATAGCCATCCATTCTCAGCCTTTCCTTCACCCCCCCCACTGTTCCCTTTTTCCATTCAGCAATCCTTTCCTTCAAACATAGATCTGTATCTTCGTATTTTCTGAGAAAACATCTCCAGTTCCTCACTCCCCAACAGTAATCCAGCTGGCCTTTAGACCTCATTTAAAAGCTGGTTTTTCTTATAATCTCTTCGGAGTAGAAAACACATCACAATGATGGATGAGTGGAAGTGGTGTTAAACAGAACCTGTGGTGTTTTCCTTGCTCAGCAGCATCTCCGCATGTAGGCCTTCATGGGAGGCTCCCAGCAATGCCTCAGACAGCTATCAATCACAGTACCTCCCTTCCAAGATGAAGGCAATGTCCAAAATGGGCCAATTACATAGTACCACCTCTCCCCACATTCCATCCCATCAACATCCATTCATCATCCGGAGACACCCAGGAATGGCACATGGTCAAGGCTGGCCAGAGAATGTGTTTTCTAGGGTTGAAGATATAGGCTCATTCTGTGGGATCTCATAGCCCTCAAGGTCTGATTCTAGAAGGTTCCAAGCAATCTCCTTTCTCCTCCGTGGTTGTGTACCTCTCCTACAAACCAACTTCGCCAGAGAACTTTCTGTGCAGCACCATCAATGACAAACAGCACAAAGTATCCCAGTGATTGGGAGGGATACTTTGGCAAGCTATGTGACATTATCTATTTGAATTCAACAGAAATGTGCCCTATGGTCCAGCCATTCCACATCTCGGTTTATACCATCAGCAGTGTACACATTTGCACCCAGAGCCTTGTACGCTGACTGATTGTATGACAATCCTTGGTGGTACTATGCTACAAACTGGAAATCATTCTGTGGTGTTTAAATTGAATAAACATGTTGTACCATTCACACAGCAACAAGGGTGACCAGTGTCACATATTACAAGGGCTAGAGCAACCTCACACATACAGTGCCTAAGAAAATAAGCCAGCCCCAGATTCAACACATCTTCGCTGAGTGGTGCCCCAGGTGCTGGCTTCTGTCTCACCTGCTGTGTGGTTGCAGCCACATGAAACACAGACACAAACAGAGCAAAGGTGTGCTGTCCACAGTCAGGGGAGAAGCCACACTGGGGATGAGGGCTGGAATGGCACGCTGGGATGCAGTGGAGTTTTGGATTGNCGGGGAAGCACACCACAGGGAAGCACACCACAAGGAAGCATACCACAGGGAAGCACACCAGGGGAAGCACACCACAAGGAAGCATACCATAGGGAAGCACACCACGGGGAAGCACACCACTGGGAAGCATACCACAAGGAAAGCCCAGTCTGGCATGACACTGCCTTGTGAAGCCAGGGTGATGGGCTCCTTCATGAACACACAGTGCCTCATAGCCATCCATTCTCAGCCTTTCCTTCACCCCCCCCACATGTTCCCTTTTTCCATTTCAGCAAATCCTTTCCTTCAACATAGATTGTTATCTTCGTATTTCTGAGAAAACATCTGCCAGTTCCTCACTTTCCCAACAGTTAAATCCAGCTGGGCCTGTAGACCTCATTTAAGAAGCTGGTTTGTTCTTATTAATCTCTGGAGTGAAAACACATCACAATGATGGATGGAGTGGAAGTGGGGTGTTAATAACAGACACCTGTGGTGTTTTCCTTGCTCAGCAGCATCTCCGCATGTAGGCCTTCATGGGAGGCTCCCAGCAATGCCTCAGACAGCTATCAATCACAGTACCTCCCTTCCAAGATGAAGGCAATGTCCAAAATGGGCCAATTACATAGTACCACCTCTCCCCACATTCCATCCCATCCCGGAGACACCCAGGAATGGCACATGGTCAAGGCTGGCCAGAGAATGTGTTTTCTAGGGTTGAAGATATAGGCTCATTCTGTGGGATCTCATAGCCCTCAAGGTCTGATTCTAGAAGGTTCCAAGCAATCTCCTTTCTCCTCCGTGGTTGTGTACCTCTCCTACAAACCAACTTCGCCAGAGAACTTTCTGTGCAGCACCATCAATGACAAACAGCACAAAGTATCCCAGTGATTGGGAGGGATACTTTGGCAAGCTATGTGACATTATCTATTTGAATTCAACAGAAATGTGCCCTATGGTCCAGCCATTCCACATCTCGGTTTATACCATCAGCAGTGTACACATTTGCACCCAGAGCCTTGTACCTGACTGATTGTAGTAGCACTCCTTGGTGGTACTATGCTACAAACTGGAAATCATTCTGTGGTGTGTTAAATGAATAAACATGTTGTGACCCATTCACACAGCAACAAGGGTGACCAGTGTACACATATTGACAAGGGCCTAGAGCAACCTCACACATACAGTGCCTAAGAAAATAAGCCAGCCCCAGATTCAACACATCTTCGCTGAGTGGTGCCCAGGTGCTGGCTGCCTGTCTCACCTGCTGTGTGGTTGCAGCCACATGAAACACAGACACAAACAGAGCAAAGGTGTGCTGTCCACAGTCAGGGGAGAAGCCACACTGGGGATGAGGCTGGAATGGCACTCTGGGGATGCAGTGGAATTTTGGAATTTCCTCAAGCTGGGTACTTACCAGAAGAGTACTTTGATACACTTATTTGCCCTTTAAAGGTGATTTTTACAACTAAAGAAGCATGTCTATTCATTTCCAGAAGGTCACTGCTGGTGTGCCATGTGTGGCATTCAGGAAGATGAGGTGTTAGAATGAGAGAGGGACTGGAAGCCATACTGGTGTTCAGGAAAGAATGAGCTTTCTGGGAAGAGGGCTTCAGTGCTAGCCAGGCTGCCACGGGTGGCCTCTCATCTGCTGGTGCTCCTCTGCTGACCTGCCAGGAAGACACCACAGCCCTGCATTGCCCTGCAGTCACCCAAGGCCACCACCATGCAATTTCCAGCCTCCTTTCTCTGGGGTGGAATCCTATTTCCAAAATCTGTTGCCAGTGTCCCTGCTGTCCAAGTCCCCATTATTCCCCTCTGCTTTGAAGAGCTGCTTCATGACAAAGACGAGAAACCTGCCTCCTCACTGCCACCAAACTCCCATCTTCTCTCCTGGCTGCCTGGCTGCCTGGCTCCCTGGCTGCCACTCTGTCCAAGTGTCTGTAGCTGTGGTTTAGGAGGAAAGGTGGCTTGATGTTACAACTCGGAAGTGCTCCTTCCTGAAAGGCTCACCCTGAAGACTACTTGTAGCAAGAAGAGACCAGAGAGGACTGTGCTGAGAAAACTCTCACAGGGACAAATTCTCTACCCAGAGAAATAACCAACTTAGAGTTGCTTTAAAGTAGGGCGCCACCTTCTCAAAGATGGGCACTGTTTTAAAAATGTTACCAAGGGGTCACCCATTGATCAGAAATTCTCTTCACACAGACCAGGTCGCTGCATTATGTTTTCTGTGCCCACCAGGCTCATGAGCTAGAGACCTGCAGCTAGTCTAGGTTCTGTTCACTGTAGACTCCTGTTGCCTTTCCCATAATAGCAAGTGAGCATGACATTGTCATTCCTATTCAAGAAGAGGGAGCAAAGGCATGGCAGGTTCCATAACTGCCTCCAAGACCACCATCATGACCACCTGCACCTGCTGCATGTGAGGCTCCAACATAGCACAGCATGGCAGCTCTGCCCAGCAGGCAGCATACTGCCTGTTTCACACAGGGCTGAAATTTACAGGGACAGAGCTTCTTTGCTCAAGTGACCCACTAATAAAGGGTCTGGGGCCTAATATTCCATAATGGCTGAGCCTTAAGTGAGCAAGCTTCACCCGGATAACATACAAAGGCTGGAAGGAGCCAAAGCCAGCCCCCACTCCCTGGTGGACATTAGGCACCTGCAGCTCATCCCCTGGGGGACTGTAATACGAGCTGTCACATTCCTGAACTGTCACTTTGAGGCACATCTTGGTTTCAGGAACCAAATGGTGCATCTGCCAGAAAAAAAGCCTAATCTTGGGAAACAAATGGTATTGTAAAAAGTACATGCAGACTTCCTTTGTTGTCCCACCCCCATCTTTGCTAAGAACCCACCTACTATATAAGAACCTAAAACTCCTACAATAAATGAGGTCTTTGAAGCCAACTCCCAGACCATTCTTTGATCTGCCTGGTTCACCTACCACTCCCAGCCCATCCCTGTCCCCACCTGCAGCTACAGGTGCAAAACTGCTGGCCTTACTGAGAGGCCAGCAGTGACCAGTCCAGACACAGAGGAGTGTCACAAAAGGAGACCCAAAAGTAGTTGGTCTTCAAATCCGCAGAACACTCCAGGAATGAAATGCACCAGTGTACTGTTCATAGTGACCTCAACTATCAAATATAGAGTGTCTGGACATTGGCTTTATAATGGAAAATGGGAGAATGCCTTGCTGGTTGCAGAAGACCTTGCAGTGTTCTGTAATAAAGAAGGCTGGAGCAGGAAGAGCTCCAAGATGGGAGCAAAGCATGAAGTAGGCAGACAGGAGCTTCCCCTCTGCCCCTTCTGCTGCCCAGGACAAAAAAGTCTTTGTTTCCCAATGCTGCCCCATTCCTGTAGTCTTTGTGATCACGTGTTACCTGTAAACCGCTTATATAATTACCATATGTGTTATTTGCTTTGTTTGTGTTTATCACATGAGTATAAAATCCCCAAAGACTCAGTCAAGGGGGGGACTCCTTTACAGAGTGGTCCATGGGTCAGTCAAGGGGCGGACTCCTTTATAGAGGGGTCCATGGGTCAGTCAAGGGGCTGGCTCATTTATAGAGGGGTCCATGGGTTGGTCAAGGGGCTGACTCCTTTATAGAGGGGTCCATGGGTCAGTCACACTAGCATAAAATTAAACTCCCCTCACCTGAGGGGAGACTTTGGTTTTGGTCTCTCATGATTTTTCAGTAACAGTTTCTAGAAAGTTCTCAGTAAAAACATTTCTTTCTCCCTTCTAAACACTCCCTTTGGGTTCAACCTGCATTATATTTCTAAAGCATTTTGGAGTCTGTGGAGATAAGGATTCTAGAAAAATGTGTCCTAGTTGGGAATCTTGCCTGACTGAAGATCTGTACCTTGTGAGACTTCGGGAAAGGAACACAATGATGGAAATATCCATATATGAGACATCAGCTCCATGACAACTGTTGTGGTTCTACCACCAGAGCTACAGTCAGCTGCTTTGAATGTACACAATAAAGCTGAAAAGAAAAAAAAAAAAAAAAACAGCCCATATATCAGACAGAGGCAAAAAGGCAAGAGCTTGCAAGAACCCAAGGTTCCTTCAGTCCACTAGTCAATGGCCCACAGTCATCCCTCAATGCCCTCATAACTGGGCTATGAACAGTCCACTAGTCAATGGCCCATGGTCATCCCTTATGCCCTCATAATTGGACTATGAACAGTCCACTAGTCAATGGCCCGCAGTCATCCCTTAATACCCTCATAACTGGGCTATGAACAAAGCAGCGACCAGAGAGATGGGCCTTCCTCACACAACCTCATCAGTATCTCTCTAGACCACTCTATAAAAGAGACACCATCAAAAAGAAAAGAATAACTCCCACTTTACATGTGCCAGGCCGGGGTGATGGGTACTCTGCATCTACTAGTTTATTTCAGACACAGCCATGATTGCTTGGATTTCATAAATGAGGAAAACAAGACATCAGATTTTTATAAATTAGCAGCAGACCTTTTCAGAAAAAGAAGACACTTGTTGGACGACATGATACCTGCCAACCTCAGATTCTGCTCAGGTGTGACTTACATTTACAGGTGAGAGTATAGAACAACCTCCCTGAATCCAAAGTTGGTCTTTGAGATGCATAAACGAAGTAGACTACTCTAGCCCATTTATACTCAAAAAAAAGGAACATAAAAAAAAAAATCAAATCATAGAACTGATGAAAGGACATTCACAAACAGACAGTGAAAAAATCCAAACAATCATGGACGGGAATATATTAAAAATTTATATTCTTACTAAGTGTTGAAACTCTAGAGAAAGTGGATGAATAGTCTGACAAATCCCATCAAATCACAAAGGCTCACCAAGAAGATCAAATCCAGCCTACGACCAAAAAACATAGTTACAGAAATTGAAGAATTAAATAAGAAAAAAAACCTCCCAACCAAAAAATGCCCAGGCCCGACGGTGTCCGGCAGAAGTTATATAAAACACTTGAAAAGGACTTACAACCATTGCTACTATATTAGTTTAGAAGGATACAAACGGAGAGTTCTCCAGATTCCTTCTATGAAGACACAGCATCCACGCATACCAAACCAGGGAAAGATCACAAACCAAAAAGGAGAACTATAGACCCATCTTCCCTAATGAACAAAGTGCCAAAATCTAAACAAGATACTGGCAAAATCAATATACAACCCCACATCTAAGAAAATCATCACCTGATCAACAGTCAGATTACAACCAGAGATGCAGCAGGATGGTTTCAACATATGAAAATCAATAACATCATCAAACATGCATATAAATGGACTGAGGACAAAAAAACCCATCAATCTCAATTGATGGGAGAAGCCTTTGACAAAAATCCAGCACTCACTTCATGTTTAACAGCTCTGGAGGCAATTGGCCTGGAGGGAGATAATTCCTCAATGTAATCAAAGCCATAACAGAAACCCACAGCTCGCAATTCATCCTAAATGGAAATGTCAGAAGCTATTCCCCCTTAAAGTTAAGGAACTCACAGGCTGCCCCCTTCACCACTCCTTTCAATATAGTCTGGAAAACCCGTTGCAACATAGGAAATAAGAAAAGGGAAAATATTAAGGAGTTCTAAATTGGAAAACAGGAATCTAAGCTAATCCCGTTTGCTATGATATGATTGTCTACTCAAGGGATGTAAGAATTCCACCAGAAAACTACTAGAATCGATTAAACTTTCAGCAAATGTCAGGATAAAACTAACCTGGAGAAATTAGACCTTCTTTAACGACCAAACCAACAAAGCAACTTAAGAAGGACTACAAGGCAGAACTTCCCACTCACAATAGCCTCAAAAAACAAAAATACCTAGGAACAAACCTACCAAAGACACAAAGATCTCTACAACAAAATTTTTAAACCCTGAAAAAGAAATTGGAGGCAAGACATCAAAGATATGAAAACCCCATCATGCTCTGGATTTGGAAAAATAAATTAAATCGTAAAAAATGTCCATCCTAACCAAACTACTTGTACAGATTTAATGCAATCCACAATCAAATTCCCAAAAGTTTCTTCACTAGGCACTTGGAAAAAAATCCTCAAATTATTCATTTGGAAAAACAAAAAGACTCACGAATAGCCTAAACAGCAAACTCCTGTATAAAAGAAGCAATACAGGATCCGCATATACTCGACATCAAAATACTACGAGGGCTATAGTCATAGAACAACTCCTGGTACTGGTACAAAACAGACCAGTTGACCAATGTGGAATAAAACTGAAGATCAGAAACCTGAGCTCAATACAATTCAGCCCACTCATATTTGACAAGGCGCCAAAAGACACAATGGAGAAAACAGCATCTCAGTAAGTGTTGGAAAACTGGATCACCAACTTAGTAGAATCAGAATGAAATTAAACCCGTACCTCTCACCTATACAAAAAAAGTCAATTCCAAAATGAGACAAAGACCTCACGTGAAACCCAAATCTCTGAAGGCGATAGAGAAAAACTTGCAGCAGACTACAGACATTACGGCATAGAAAAGACGTTCCTAAATCAGACAGGCAGCTTGCACAAGAAATAAGAATTACAAATTGACAAATGGACCTCATAAAACTCAAAAGTTTCTGTACATCAAAAAAAAAATATAGAAGGAATAGAAGGAAAAACCCACAGAGTGAGGAAACACTCTTCACATTGCAGATTACATCTGACAAAGCAATTAATTTCCACTAGCTAATACAGCTATCTCAAAAAAACAAAGAGAAGAAAATGAAGATATCACTCACAAAGTGTAGCGCAAGAGCTGAATATGAGACTTCACAGAGGATGAAAAAATTGAGCGATGGCAGAGAATACCATTTCAAGAAGTGTTCAACAATCACTATAAATAAGGGAAATGCAAATTAAAACCACCTTTTGAATATAATCTACTCCAATAGACTGGCTAGTATCATGAATACGAATGATACCAATGCTGATGAGTTTGGGGAAAGGAACAATTCATCATGCTCTGTGGAGTAAAATATAGTACAGCCACAATGAAAGACAGTGTGGAAGACCCTTCAGAAAATCTCAAAATGACCTGCCCAATTTGATCCAGCATACCACTCCTGGTATTATACCCACAAGACACATGTTACCTGCAAAGATACAGCACATCCAGCTTTTTATTGCACCTTATTTCACATAGCAGCAAAGCAAATGGAACCCCCAGTGCCCCTCATCTACGACAGTGGATCTACGAAATATGTACATGTGGAACAGTAAAGAGGACAGACGTCATGAACTTTTGCAGTAAATGAATGAGCTAGAAACTATTTGTTAAGATGAAAGTAACAGCAGTCCAGAAAAACAACGACAAATTATCTCCTCATATTGGATGCTGTACCAATAACCCAGATATATAATATTTCTGTGGAGAGGATGCATATGAAAATCAACAAAACATAACAGACTGCTATCAGAAAACTACTGAAATGGTAATTGGGAAGGAGCGTGAGGAAGAGGGACATGGGTGTATATTCGATATTAATTGCCCAAGATCATTTTTAAGGGACACCTGAAGGTCATACAATATCCATTTTGCCCAGACACTGTCAACAGATACATGGTGCTTTAGGACTTAGTAAAAGTAAAGTATGTATTTAAATACAGAACATTTTTATGTCTCGTGATAAAAACGGTAATGCATCTGAGTTAAATGGAGATATAAATCGCTGTTGTCCACATTTTGTTTTACATCAGAAATTGTAGACCAATAATGCGTGGAATTGGCACAATAAAATGTTCTCATAATGTTCTCTGTGCTACTGTATCCCTTGTAGCATTCTCTTCCATTATAAATGACCTTAACAGTCAAAATATAAGTTTGCTTCCCAAGTTAATCATAATATATAGTCACCACAAAACAGCAGGAGTGAATTTGATGATAAACTGTGCCTTGATTCTACCCCGTAAGGTATGTTATAATATATCCAACTGTCTTCGGAACTTCAGGTAAAATAAGGGTACAATAGGCAGAAACCTTTTCGTCAAAAACCTTGCAATTCAAATCTAACTAACTGTCGAATATGTTTGTTCCAACATGTCAAAATGTCACCAACTTAGGCTGAGAAAGAAAAAACAAGTTTGCACTTGAATTAGGATGTACCAGAAGATGCCAATGAAAGTGACCCGTCCGAACATTGAATGAAAAGCCTCAGATTCCTACATCATCGAACCCCTCTGTTGATCCTACATGAAACAACTAACTATAATGAGTCCTAATGAAAATAATTACCTTCTATGGTCCACAAAGTTTTGATATGAGAGACTTTCCTGCCTCCCCTTCATAGAACAGGGAGAAATATTATGATGATGTCATTCTCTAAATGTAAATTAGAGCTGTCTGTTATAGAAGTAATCTCTATAAAACCAGTAAATCTGCCTACTTTAACTGACTAATAGACAAAAGAACTATGAAAAGAAAATTCTCTATATTCAAAGCCAAATACAATACTAAAGTCCTAAGCCTAACTAAGCATAAAGCATCAACAACAGGACTCAAATTTTTCAGCAAGCTCATTTCTACCAAGGAAGTTCCAGGGATCCAAGCCCCCAAAAGATAAAGGTCTTTTGCCTATAAGTGGTATATATGCTAGGAGAAAGGCAGTAGGTCCTGTTGTTGAAGACCTGATTTAAGCATGAGAAAGATGTATTCAGACCACACATACAAATGTACAGATGGCCTCTAGGATGCCAGAGAGTGTTAACAAAAGCCACTAAACCAATAAAATGGTCTCCTTGATTAAAAGCAAGTACCCTACCTGTCGAGCACCAAGCTATCCACCTTCACCGCCTGAAATACCGTGCATCAGAGTCAGCCACTATGATCTTGTAATCTCAAAATCTAATTCGCTATATCTCTCCCGTGATGAATAACCCATGGCTATCCACCAAGCTTACACTCTCTATAGCTTTAAACTTATAAACACAGTAAGACCCTAGAATTTAACAGGAAAAAAAAATTCATGGGATATAACATACCATCCAAACAATGTGTCTATACCAAAGTACCTACCAAAACTATTAGTTCTGTTTAAATCCTATAATCTAACTGCTTGTGCTTCATTAGTAGGATCAAAATATATGTTATTCTTGACAAACTGTCACCATTAAAGAAACAGCCAGAACTGATCCAGATCCAAACCAACAGCTCCAGAGAAAGTAAACGGTTTTGCTTCTCATCCACTCTGTGCCCCTTTTCTAAGCTAGGGAAAAGTGGAAGAGTGATCATACGTGGTAAATTAAGCTGGTTGTGATTGTGAAGTATAAACTACAGAAATATAGCTGACACTAATTGATCAACTAAAGCCCCCCCCTGAGATGTGCTGTGGTGGTTGGCACAACCACCTGCATTAATTTGTACTTGGTCTTCATTACACATAAATCATCACTTATTGCAAAAAATAAAAAAAACGAGAGAAAATGCAGACATATGCAGGAATGCATTTATATGGAATGTGGTAAGAGGGGTAAATAAATGAACCTGAACTTGAATGAAAATAGTATAAAACACAAAGCTATCAAAATTAAAAAAAAAAAAAGAAAAAGAAAAGCCAAAGAGCTGCCCCCCAACCTGAGACCCTGAGACCAACCTTCAATCGATCTTGAGAAACAAAAACCTTAATCTGAGCTATACTGTGCTAAACCACTCCAAAAGAAGTAAACCAAAATAAAAAATATAAGCAAAAATTGTATACTTCAGTTAAAAACTTGATGATCTTAGCAAAAAAGCAAAAAAAAAAAAAAAAGAGCACAGATGTTTTGTCTGTTTTACTGGGAAGTGCAGCTATCAGTGGCTGCCACTGCTTTTGCCATCCTTCAAGGACATGAGACACAGCTTTCCAACCTTCCAATATGGACTAAGACTCATGTCTCTCCAAGAATCCTCCAAACCTTCAGTGCCAGATGGGGACTGCTGAGACATCCAACTTGTGGACTGACCTACTACTGGGGTTTCTGCTTCTTCAGAGTATAGACTGCCATTGTTGGACTATCCAGGCTGTATCATGGAGACCAGTACAGGAAGATCAAGACAGGACACAGTGCTTACAGGACCTCATTTGGTGACCATGGGAAGGGAAAACCCCAGTGTGGAGCACAAGGGCAGAACTGATGGTGGTTTGGGCTTGCCAAGGAGGAGCCTTCAAATGTGACATCTTTCAGCCTAATAAAGAAAAAAATCTTAAGCTGAAGATGCTAAAACTTATGATATATATGGCATGGATATGTGCATATTTTGGAGTGATGCATATTGGAAGGAATAACAACAACAAAGACAACAGAAAAGACTGCATCAAAGAACTGACTGAAATGGTGAACTTCTGCTTGAAACAGTCAACTTCTGCATTGAGAATTTTGAGAGAGACTGAGAAAAACATGAAAAAACATATTTGGCAGGATGCAGGAGCTCTGGTGGGGGGGGGGGGCAGGGAGGGGAGCATGGGTCTAGATTTGATTTGAAAATTTCTACAAAATGCACAAAGCTTCAATAAAAAAAGGCTTTGAAAAAATTACAAAGCAGCTCAGTGGATTAAAGACAGACATTCGATCACCACCAGTCCTCCAGGCAAGAGGTGGGATCTCTTCTCTGTTGGCATAGCTAGTCCAATAGCCTGAGTCAGCTGGCAGCATGTGGACTCTGTGTGACTTCCGGGACTGAGTTTTACACAACATGTGTATACAGTTAAGCAGTTTACAGGCCCCTAAAAGGTGAGTAATGAAGCCTTTGAGGAACTGGTGTATCACATGGAAAAACAGTAATAACAGTAGCATCTCGGTGGTTGTAAGAATTCTTAGAGGCCTTGAGACCTTCCAGACCTTGAGAAATATCCACAGCTCAAAATGCCATGAAGTTTGAATAAGTAGCCATTTTCACATGAGCCCTGGAGGTCAAGTTCTGTCAGGACATCGGTAGCTGCATTCAGAGCCAGGCCTCACAGATGCCTGCACTCTTTCTTCCACCCTGTGTCCTGAGGGAGAAGCCATGTCCTCCCTTTCCATCAGGATGAAGCACACATCTGTCCCCATGTCCAGACAGTAAATTCAAGGGAGAAGTCCAGCTGTCAGTGCCATGTCATCTCCAGATTATTAAATAAATCTGTCAGCTGGCTGCAATATACAGCTGTGACATTTGTCCTGTCCAAGAATTTCCCACTGCACAAGGCTAAACCCTGTGACTGACATCACGCATCACTCACCTCCCTAAATCCTATAACTGACAGCACGCGTCACTCACCTCCCTAAATCCTGTGACTGACAGCACGCGTCACTCACCTCCCTAAATCCTATAACTGACATCACGCGTCACTCACCTCCCTAAATCCTGTGGCTGACAGCATGCATCACTCACCTCCCTAAATCCTGTGACTGACATCACGCATCACTCACTTCCCTAAATCCTGTAACTGACATCATGCGTCACTCACCTCCCTAAATCCTGTGACTGACAGCACGCGTCACTCACCTCTCTCAACTCTTGTGCTTCTTCCTTCAGTCCCCACTGATCTTTGAAATATCCCAGCAAGGTAATAAGGATCTAGCGTGCCTGCATTGCCTCAGCAGCATCTAGTTGAGGTCACTTTCCACACCTCCTTCCCACTGCCACAGTCACCTCTCTGCCCCAGCCCTCCCTTCTTATAAAATGTACAATGACCTCTCGCAGGGGAGTACTGAAAACATTTCAGTTCTGTGAGTCAGCGTTCTCATTACGAACTTTAAATTGTATCAGTCAATCATAATCTTGCCTCTTCAGTGTGGAAGAATGTAAAATTGTGCTTTCAAATCAATTTAGAATGATGCGCTGCATAAGGGGCCAGAGCCTGGTGTCACTCACAAAGCAATACAAATCCACAAGGAAGCTGAACATCATCTTCAGTTCACACCACCTGGGACAGGCTTCGCTGTGCTTAGGCTGTTTATTTACTGAGTCAGAGGCACACACATGTATGGATGCCTAGAAAGATATAGTGTTTAATACACACACAAAAAAAACCTAAACACATACATGCACATATACATCACATATGTACATATCACGCATACACTTACTCACATACCGACACATATGTACACATAGACACATCAATACACACATACACTTAAATGCACATGTACATACATGCACATATGTACACATAGACACATACAGACACACATATGTACACATACATGTACAACCATATACACAAATAGACACACAATACCCTAGTTCCTAAGGTAACTAATATTTATCAAGCACTCACCATGCACAAGGCAAAAAGCACTGAAATTTCTCCATGCATTCTTTTTGGGGGGTCTTTGTGAGACAGGGTCTCCCTCTAGTCCCAGTTGCCCCGGAACTTGCTATGTAGATCAGGCTAGCCTGGATCACACAGAAATCCACCTGCCTCTGACTCCTGAGTGCTGGGATTAAAGGCATATGCCTCCATACCAAGTTTTTCTCCATGCACTCTTGTGATGTCTTTATCTTGTCAAAAACAAACCTGGACCCCACCCCACCTGCTTTAAACCTTCTTGGAAATGTTATGGTTTCCTGCTGAGTTTCTGCAGCTCATCTGGAAAGGAGCAGCCTGTCCCAGAGCCCCCTTCCTCTGTTTCTCTGGCTGTCTGCATGTCTTCTGGGCACTGTCCAAGTCCACCCCTGCTAGGGTCCATCTGGGCCTCATGATCTTCCTTTTCTCCCTGCCCCTTCTTCACATTCCAGTCTTGTGAGCTCCAATCCTCTTTTACAGTCATAGCTCAAAATCACTTGTACAGAGGCCCTCTCTCCCTGTGACCCTCAGGTCAGGTGACTTCCCGTGCTTGGCAGTCTCAGAATTCCTCAAGCCCCTGTCAGACCATTTCGCTGCTCACTTCTATCACCAGCAAGTTTCACTGAACTGTGAACTCTCAGAGGTGAAGGGCCACCTCTGCTGTGAGCACTGCTGTGTCCTCAGCACCCAACAAAGTGCCCAGTACCCAGGGAGAAGGACATCCTGTCTTCAAGAGCAGTTTCCAAAGTCTGATCCCCAGAACAACAGGATCCATATCCCCTAGAGAGTTGCTAGGAACTCACATCCTCTGTTTGAAGCCCAGACCTGCAGAATCAGAAACTCTGAGATAGGGCACAGTAGTCTGAGTAGTAACCAACCTTATTGATCCTCAGCCCCTAGGTGATCCCAACATACTAGAGTTTCAGCACCCTTGGTCTATAGCACCACACTCACAACCCACGATTATGCTGTCAGCTATGAAAGACAAACTAGAACCAGCTGGTAGATGTGCTGTGAAGACCAATTCTGGAAAAAGGGATGGACAGGGTTACCCCACGGTGAGGGAGAACTGAGTAATGAAGACGCACGTGTGCCGGACTATGTAGATTGGTGCTCAAGCTCGGATGACTATGTAGATTAGTGCTCGAGCTTGGAGGAAGCTCTCAATACATGCTTCCTTGAACCAAACAAGGGATTCTGAGTCAGGCAAAGTGAGCTGTTCTAGGTTCTCATTAATACCCAAGCCTCCCAGAGACACTACAGTTCTGCCTATTCTGGAGAGATGACTTAGTGGGTGCAGTGCTCATTACCGAAGAGTGAGGACTTGAGTTCAGATCCCCAACATCCTCGTAAAGCCAGTGACATGCATCTGTAACCTCAGCACTCCTGTAAGTGGAGTGGGAGACAGAAAGTCCTAGGAAGCTCTTGGACTAGCCTGGCATACACAGTGGTGAAAACTAAGAGGCCTTTTCTCAAACAAGATATAAGGTGAGGACTGACCATTGATACTGTCCTCTGATTTCCACATGTGCACTGTGGTATGTATGTGCCCCCACACACATACACAAGCTTGCACAGTATAGTCCACACACACACACACACACACACACACACACACACACACACGAGATAAAACATGGAGCTGACTTAGACAAAAACAATGCATGTTGAATAAACACAACAGAACTCACGGGCACTCCCCTACCCCAGGAGAAGTGAGGCAAGGAGGATTCTGCCAAGGACTGTACATAAAGAACTCAAAGCAAGCAGGAAGCCTGACAGAACAAAGAGGTCCCTGTCGCCAGGAGACTGAGAAGATACACTGCGTGCACTAGAAATCAAAAAGTGCTTACTCACTCCTGTGTGAAAGGTGGGCTACTTAAGTGCAGGCTCTTAATTGGAGCCCACTGAATAGGTAATCATGGGCAGACAAATGATGTCAGAAGTCCTGCAGTCAAATTAGAAAAATGTGCAGAATGTGATTGAAATGACTAAGATCCTTAAAGTGCCTCCCAAACAATCTAGACAAGAGCTGCATTCTTGGAAAATGGGGCACACATGGCTGTCCCTACAGACTGTTAGGACATGTCCCTTTAACTTGGATCCACACCATGTTCTTAGAGCTCTTGACTTATGGCAGAAGAGAAAGAAAGGAAAGGTCCTGTACGTCTTTGAGTCGTTATTTGTTCCTGAAATAAATGGTTCAGTGATGGCCCCTCACAGCAGCAGCAGCTCCAAGCAAAGGAAAAACCCTGAACAACAGTGACTCTGTCTGTCAGTCCCAGGTGTCTTAGCCCTGGATTCTTCAAAGGCTGGACAAACCTTTTCCCTGGACATAGCACTCAGCTCAACGACAACAGGAAAAGGCTGATATGGTCAAGCAGTTAGGAGAATGAAGCCTCTAATTTTTGCCAAGATCCTCCACTGCTTCCTCTTTGAACTTTAACTTTTTGTCCACATATTTCTCTAATAAAAACACAAATTTGGACCCTTGGGGAATATGGATCAAAATGTAATGTTAAGGAAAAATGAAGGTTTAGATCTCTATCTGTGGTCATGTCTGAAAATGTAAAAACTTGTACAAGTGAAAAATTAGAAGGGAACGCCCTAACAATAACGAGGGTCACAGAGGGGTTCATTTGTTATCAAGTTGGGATAATTGAAGTGTGGGACATACAGATCACGGATGCATGGGGGGGCAGGAAATGATGCATACCCTTGCTGGTCCCTGAGGAATGGGTACCCTCTGTCTCAGAGTGATTATGATAAGATAATTGTAATAAGACTCTCTAGATAGCGAAAATTGAGTCTGGATCTCAATGTCACCACATGCAAAAGCACACATCCCACTCCACACAAACACTGCTTAGATTGAAGAGCTGAGTGAGCAAAAGCTGAAAGGAATTTTTGAAGCAACTGTAAAATAAGCTTTAAAAGAAAAAGATTGGTCATTTAATTATACTAAAACTAGGCTCTTCCTCCAATAATCACCATAAAATGTCAACAAGAAGCTATTAACTACAAAAGAGAGTTCTTGAATATGAACATTAGCCAACAATGACACCCTTGTTAGACAGAAGCAAGCAACGCAAACACAGATGGAAGGGGGACCTGGAAGCCTTCCCTTTCAGGGGAGGAAACCCCTTAAGCAAGGTGTGCTGTAACCCACTTACGGAGGAGAGCCAGGCATGGCCAACAAGCATTTTATCAGAAATGAACATGGAACATTGATTTCCACCTGCCTCTCTTCTGGGTTCACCTCTCAGCTGGGTCTGGGCTCACACAAGCAGAAAGGAAGGATGGTATTATCCATCTCTGGTCTTGACAGAAAGGAACCTAGGCTTGATGCTTTTTTGAACAAGTAGGATACGGTCTGACTTAAGCTGACTGGAAGCTCAGGTACAGAAACGGGGCTGTAGATAAAAGGCACTGCAGAGTGCACAGAGTTTAGATCGGGGATTTCCCAGGACCATCTGAAGCACAGCTCTCTTCACAATAGCAAGGAGCTGGAACAAACCCAAGTGCCGCTCAACTGACCAGTGAATAGAGAAAATGTGGTACATCTACACAATGGAGTTCTATGCAGCGGTAAAGAAAGATGACATCATGAAGTTTGCAGGTAAATGGATGCAACTAGAAGATATTGTGTTAAGTGAAGTAACACAGTCCCAGAAAAAACAAAGGACAAATGGTATCCCTCATCTGTGGATGCTAGCGCCAATAACCTAGTTGTAAGTATTTCTTATGCAGGGCTCCTTGAGCTTTTGTCCAAGTATTTGGGAGTGATGCATACTGGAAAGAACAACAACAACAACAACAACAACAACAGAAAAGACTGGGTTAAAAGAACTGACAGAAATGGTGAATTTCTGCTTGAAACAGTCAACTTCTACATCGAGAATTTTGAGAGAGACTGAGAAAAAGATGAAAAACATGTTTGGCAGAATGCATGAGCTCTGGTGTGGAGGGGGGCAGGGAGGGGAGCATGGGTGTAGGTTTGATTTGTGATGTAATCTTGTATAAATAAAATAAAATAAAGTAAAAAAAATAAAAAGTGTCAAAAAAGAAAGGCACTGCAGGGTCATCAGTTGGCTTTTGCCATAATCTGAGGCATGGGGTGGAGGGGAGCCTGGCAGCTAGAGCAGGGAATCATCAGTCTGAGATGTGGAGTCTGCTGCGAAGCACATGGAGGTTGTGTGGGAAGAAGCAAGAGTGAGCAGCAGGGTGGAGAAATGAAGAGCACGGGGGGTGTGGAGAGGAGAGTCCTGAGCACAGAGCTGCTCACTCACAGCAGCTGCTCGGCTCCCCAGGCATGGAAATCATGCAATGACCCTCCAGTCAGTGAGCATAGGCTGTCACAAGATCATGACAGAGCTTAATTACCTGACATCTAGTGATATCAGACCCACATGATGTCATAGTGCAACACGTTAGTCACTGGTTTGTGATCTGTGAAGTGGCTCACTGTACTGCCACTCATATAAGAGTACAACCCACCCGATTCTGTGTACTATGGAGTATTTTTATTTTTGGTCTTTTCAAGATAGGGTCTCCCTGTAGCCCCAGCTGTCCTGGAACTCACTCTGTAGACCATGCTGTTCTTGAACTCACAAACATCTGCCTGCCTCTGCCTCCCAAGTGCTAGGATTAAAGGCGTGTGCCACCACGCCCGGCTTACTATGGAGTATTTGACAAAGGTGATGAATGGTATGTAACTAGTGGATTTTCTAGATTGTACTTTCAATTATTATAATCCTTCTTATGTTATATCATGAAGCACAGAGGACTGCCACACAGTGATGGTGGGATTAAGAGTCATTTAATTAGTCAGTGGTTGAGAGTGAGCTTATGCCCAAAAGAATTCAACCCTGAGGAGAAGCAGAGCAGGCAGAGGCATCATAAAGCTTAGACCACAATTACATTACGCCAGAGGCAAAGCTGATAACCATGGTTACACCATACCTGCTCTGGCAGGTCAGTTAGCAAAATGTTTCTAAGTTCTGGTTAGGAAAAACAAGTTTCTCAGAATTTCAGAAACAATGGGCTCTCTGGAGCTGCAGGGGTAGCTGGGAGAGAACATTCTGCCTGGCTGGGTGTGAAGTTCTGGGGTAGCTGGGAGAGAACATTCTGCCTGGCCGGGTGTAAAGTTCTGGAATTGCAGAAACAGTGTACTGAACTCCAGGTGGGTAGCCTGTTCATTCTACCTAGCTGGTTATAGCAAGAAGTAGCAGGAAGGGGCGTGGCTGGGGAGAAACACTGGGTGAGCAAAGTCAGGTAGAATAAAAAGGAGTCAGTTTGGCCATTTCACTTATAGCAAAAGGTTGGCAAGTCTTTCTGTCATAACAAGAGCCTGCAGGCTTGACCAACACCCTGTATGCACCAGGCTGTGAGCATGCGTTCTGCAGTGTTTGCAAGCCTGCACACTTAGCTGGTGATGGACTGCTCAGTAGGCATCTGTGCACTTACCTGGGGATGGAGTGCTCAGTAGGCATCTGTGCACTTACCTGGGGATGGACTGCTCAGTAGGCATCTGCACACTTACCTGGGGATGGACTGCTCAGTTGGCATCTGCGCACTTACCTGGGGATGGAGGGCTCAGTAGACATCTGCACACTTACCTGGGGATGGAGTGCTCAGTTGGCATCTGCGCACTTACCTTGGGATGGACTGCTCAGTAGGCATCTGCACAATTACCTGGGGATGGAGTGCTCAATAGGCATCTGCACACTTACCTGGGGATGGAGTGCTCAGTAGGCATCTGCGTACTTACCTGGGGATGGAGTGCTCAGTAGGCATCTGCGCATTTACCTGGGGATGGACTGATCAGTAGGCATCTGCGCACTTACCTGGGGATGGAGTGCTCAGTAGGCATCTACACACTTACCTGGGGATGGACTGCTCAGTAGGCATCTGCGCACTTACCTGGGGATGGACTGCTCAGTAGGCATCTGCGCACTTACCTAGGGATGGAGTGCTCAGTAGGCATCTGCGCACTTACCTGGGGATGGACCGCTCAGTAGGCATCTGCGCACTTACCTGGGGATGGAGTGCTCAGTAGGCATCTGCGCACTTACCTGGGGATGGACTGCTCAGTAGGCATCTGCGCACTTACCTGGGGATGGACTGCTCAGTAGGCATCTGCGCACTTACCTGGGGATGGAGTGCTCAGTAGGCATCTGCACACTTACCTGGGGATGGAGTGCTCAGTAGGCACCTGCGCACTTACCTGGGGATGGAGTGCTCAGTAGGCATCTGTGCACTGACCTGAGGATGGAGTGCTCAGTAGGCATCTGCACACTTACCTGGGGATGGAGTGCTCAGTAGGCATCTGCGCACTTACCTGGGGATGGACCGCTCAGTAGGCATCTGCGCACTTACCCGGGGATGGACTGCTCAGTAGGCATCTGCGCACTTACCTGGGGATGGACTGCTCAGTAGGCATCTGCGCACTTACCTGGGGATGGAGTGCTCAGTAGGCACCTGCGCACTTACCCAGGGATGGACTGCTCAGTAGATATCTGCACACTTACCTGGGGATGGAGTGCTCAGTAGGCATCTGTGCACTGACCTGAGGATGGAGTTCTCAGTAGGCATCTGCGCACTTACCTGGGGATGGAGTGCTCAGTAGGCACCTGCGCACTTACCCAGGGATGGACTGCTCAGTAGATATCTGCACACTTACCTGGGGATGGAGTGCTCAGTAGGCATCTGTGCACTGACCTGAGGATGGAGTTCTCAGTAGGCATCTGCGCACTTACCTGGGGATGGAGTGCTCAGTAGGCACCTGCGCACTTACCCAGGGATGGACTGCTCAGTAGATATCTGCACACTTACCTGGGGATGGAGTGCTCAGTAGGCATCTGTGCACTGACCTGAGGATGGAGTTCTCAGTAGGCATCTGCGCACTTACCTGGGGATGGACTGCTCAGTAGGCATCTCTCTTTGTTTTTTTTCCCTGTTGCTATGATAAAATCCCCTGACAAAAGCAACATAAGGGGAAAAAGGGTTTATTTTGGTCACAGTTCCAAGTTCAGGGCAATCATGTTGGGGAAAGCACAGGGGAAATGTGTCCACAGTCAGGAAGCAGAGACAGGTGAATGCTGGTGTCAGCTCAAGCCATTTCTCCAGCACAGAATAAATGGTCCTGCCCACAGGTAAGATGGACCCATCCCACATTCACTAACATAATCAGGATAGCCCCTCGAAGACAGACCATCTCCCAGGCGATTCTAGATCTGCAGAGTTGACAGTGGGAACCTAAGAAAAAGCCAGTGGACAGCAATAACCTTGAAGTGTCATGTGTCCATAAATATTAACAGGTGATGTTATACCAGCCAGAGTCAGATACTCCATACACATTACAGTATGACTGAGCAGTTATTGTGCCTTTAGTGTCTGTGGATTCTTACCACCTCTCCATTCATTCCTCATTGGTAAAAGAGAGGGGGACCATATCACAGACAGCTGACCTAAGGACAAAATAGGATGTAGAATGCCCAATAAATGGTACGTTATAAATGAAAGATAAAACCTGTCCACTGAGTTAACTGTCAGAGAGGGCCAAGGCTGGAACATTTTAGGGATTAATACTGGCATGCTTACTGTGCAAAAGAGGCTTGCATTATAAGCTGTGGGATAAGAATCTTTGGCTTTTTCTCCCAGGAACAGGGGAGACTTCCCTCCCAGAGTAAGTGAGTTCACACCAGAGAGGAGGATGACAGCTGGAACTGAGACACCCACATTGAAGAAAGCACTGTTGATGGTAGCCAAAACGTAGACAGCCTAAGCCCCCATCAACAGAAGAGTGAATGAAGGAAAAGTGTGTATATGACTATTACACAGTCGTAAGAAAGGATGAGGCCCTGGGCTTTGGGGTGAAATAGATGAAAATGGAGGCCATTTGATGAAATATCCCAGACACACACACAAAAAAGAAGTGTCCACTAGAGGCTAGAGAGGGAAGAGAGGAGGAAGAACAAGTGATAACAAGTGTCCAAGCCCACTTAGACAGGAGGAGCTTCCAGTGAGACAAAGCTCAGTGGGGTGACTACAGCTCACAACCATCCATGGTACATTTTATACTCAATAAATGTATATTTCATAATATATTTAGCATCTTTGTATCTGATCTTATGGTTAATAAATTTATATTTTTAAGAAGCACATATTTTACTTATAATTAATATGCAAATGCATGATGGAAGAGAAGATGGAGAGGGTGAAGAGCACAAAAGGAGGCTGAGAACTAGCTGACATAACTACAGTGACCAGAGGGCCACCTCTGGGCTGCTAAGACAGCTCAGTGTGTAAAGCTTGCTGCCAAGCCTGGAGACCAGAGTTTGAGCCCAAAGATCCCCATGGTAGAAAGAGATATGAATGGGAAAAACAGCTTTCACCCTGAAGGAATAAAAGAGATGGCTTATTTTGTAGCCAAATCTGAGTGGACATGGCCCAGGAACACTTATACCCCCAAATACCATGGTCCAATGAGGTAGCAATTTCTTTCTTTTTGTTAACTGGGCTAGAGGTCTGTCTATTTTGTTTATTCTCTCAAAGAACCAACTTCTGGATTCATTGATTCTTTTTGTATTGTTTTCTTTGTTTCTATTTCATTGATTTCTGCTCTGATTTTTGTTAATTCTACCTGTCTGTTGCAATGGTCCAATGGGGTAGCAATTTCATTTTATTTTAATAGAAACAGAAAAACGTCCCAAATCGAGATGCTTTAGAAATCCATCGGTGGGAACATCATATAGGTAGGTTACAGCAAATAGGGAAAACCTCAGTCATAAGCATCAAATGCTAACTGGTGGCACTCTTAGCTTTTGGGATGGTGGAAGGTGGGTTGACTGAGTTAATACATTTGAAAAGTTTTTACCTTGCAGTCACAAGAATGTTAGATAAGACACTGAAGTGCAGCAGGGCGGGAAATAAAGGGCAAACAACCCAGGATAAACTGTAATGGGCTCTGGACTGCAGCACTCCAGCCTTCCCACCCTCTTTGAAGTTCAAATCAACTGATTTGATCAGGTTCAGTGGGAAGTGTAACTGTTTTCAGGAACTTTCATCCACAACGAGAAGGACTCCTGCAAGTTGTTCTCTGACCACCATACATATGCCATGGAATGTATGTACACCCCCCCACACACACACACACATACACAGGCATGCACACACAATTTTCAGATCTTGTTTAAATCTCACAGAACTCTCTGAGGCAGGGCACACAGTCTGAAGCTGAAGAGCAAGAACTCTGGGGGTGGCTCACCTATAGCTCCAGCCTGGCCCCACGTTCATGGGTGTGGCATGGGGCAGTTTTCTGGACTCCTCTGAAGCTGTCTCCTTGTCTGGGAGAGGAAGGCTCTGCAGTCCACCCAGCACTTCTGAGAGCTGGCAAGGATTTTTGCTGGAAATCATTTCTTCCCTGAGACATTTTGAAAGCTCTTGCTAAATACCCATTGCTTTAGGAAACAGGCCCAGGGAGGTAGAGGTGACACAGTCTAAGTGACAGAAGAGGTGTTCCAACACCCAGGTACCAGGCCCCACATGGTCCACCATGTGATCCACAGGGAGTGTGCCCTGGAGCTTGAGTGCTGACGGAGCTCTTTTCATAGCTAATTTCTTTATGTTCTGGCACAGACAGAAATGCTAGTGTGTAAAGTCCATTTAACAGCCAGGGAAACTGAGGCCCAGTGTGGTATGCACTTGGACAGCTTAGAACTGTTCCTATTTTGCAAAGAAGAAAATGACACATGCAGTGTAGCCTGTGCTGGCCTCGTTGAGCTGTGTCACTGAATGAGTCCCTGTTGCTAGTCCTGGGGCCCAGAGAGCCTCCATTTTTCCAAAAATGCACAAGGAAGCCTGCGTTTGCTTATGTAGGTGATATACCCTGCATGTGAGATGCAGGAGTGACATGATGGTGTTCTCAGGGTAGTGACTCCATTGCCTGTGTGCTGAGCTGTGGGTATGAGACTGACCTTTTCACTCCCAGCTTTAATGATGCATGAGTTAATCCTTCCAGGAATTACAATGCCACATCCACACCAAGCACCAAACTACACAGTCTGACCTAAATCCTTTTGTCTGCATCCTAAGACCTACTGACTTGGAGATACAACAGGAAGAGGAAATGGCCAGGGATTTAGAACTCAAGGCTGAGGGACCATGTCCTCATTCTGCCACTTTTCTTGCATCTTTCCACAAGGTCATTAAAGCATCTGATCCATCTCCTCCTTTGTCAAATGGGGATATTAGGCCTGAAAGCTTAGGACAATTAGGTAGGGCAAAGTGGGTGGGGTGAAGAGACAGAGTGGACTCTGTGTCATTCTAAGCATGCTATAGCTGTGGATGCTTGTATTGTGATTAGCAACTGGCTTCTGTGTATCAACTATTCCCTAGTTAACTTGGCAAAGTATGTGTCACAGAAGTGAGACAAAGGGACAGAAGGACGGTCCCTGCTTCATCAGGGAGATGGGCTGCCTGCCGTTACCCCTAGCTCTCCTTCAGGCCCATTACGATTGGCACCTTTGTTGTCCCATTCAAGAGCCATAAGTTTTACTCCTTCATATGGACCCCAGTCCCTCCTTCTATTCATCTGTCTATCCAGACCTGGTCCAGGCTCACAGCTTTCATATCCTGAGTCTGTCATGCATGGAAGGAGCATGGCCAGCATCTGAGATGGAGCCCAGGGAGACTGCTCTGCACAGGGGGAGTGGCAGAAGAGACACAGTAGCCTCTGGGCAGAGCTCTGAAAACCAAACTAGGAAATGTGGACCTTTTCCTGAAGGTGAGTCTCACTGAGGGAAGGAAATGGCTCCTAAAAAAAACTCAGATTTGATACAAGAAGGCATGATAACCATCTATTGCTACAAGAAGGCATGATAACCATCTATTGATACAAAGAGGCATGATAACCATCCATTGATACAAGGAGGCATGATAACCATCCATTGATACAAGGAGGCAAGATAACCATCCATTGATACAAGGAGGCATGATAACCATCCATTGATACAAGGAGGCATGATAACCATCCATTGATACAAGGCAAAACAACTGTAGTTAATAGATGAGTTTGATTTGGGTGAAATCAAATCACAATTGGAATCTCCCATCTTTTCCCTACCCTGTGTGCTAGTCAGCTTTGTGTGGCTGTGACAAAATACCTGAGACAACTTAAAAGGAAGACAGGAATCTTGGCTCACAGTTCTAGAGGGCTCTGTTCATGGTTGCTTGGTTTGTGCTGAGGCACAGCCTCAGAATGAGAGCACATGGCAGAGACTTCTGTCTACTTCATGGTAACTGGGAGGGAGGGAGAAAAAGAGAGAGACAAAGAGAGGGGTAGGAGTGGGCTCCCATAATCCCCTTTGAGGAAATGGTTCTAAATGACTGAACTTCCTCAACGCTGGCCCAACTTCCTAAAATTCCCACCTTTTGCCAACAGCACCAATGTTGAACAGGTGGGCCTTTGTACGACATTTAAGATTCACTCCAAATAGATCAGGAAGGGCAGGCCAAAGTAGGAGTAGTGAATTGTGAACCAGCATGATGTAGCCAACAGAGGCTCAGAGGAAGGGGACTGTAAGATCTCAGGGGCCACTCTGTGAAAAAAAAAAGATTCAGTCCAGGGGGATCTCCCAAGACCAACTGAAGCACAGGTAGGAGCTGGGTGCTTCAGCCAGGCAGATTGTTTGATTGGATTTCATTGTCTTTGTTGTCTTTGGCCCGATTGGCTGATGTGGCTGTGGGGGCGGAGTTGTCCTCAAAGCTGGTATAAAAGGTGGGTTTGTGTAAGTCTTAAGATCAGGGATCTCCCAAGACCACCTGAATCACAGGTGAACCTCCCTCCCCCGGGCCCCTAACAACTGGGATTGCCGAAGGACTATCCAAGTGTATTCTTTGGAGAACCTTCAGAACAGAAAGGGAAGAGTGAGTTAGACTACCAATAGAAAGCCTAAAGCTTAGACAAGTCAACACTCCATAAGCAAGGAGAAAAGGAGAAAAACAAATCAATCAAACAAACAACCAAGGCATCTGAAGGAGGCAAGCAAAGCAAGCCTTCAACACAGTGAAGAGGCATTTGGGATTCACACTGGAATACAGGCAAAGAGAAATCCACATGCCAGGGACACAAAGAAGAGACAACATGGGAAAAGTGCAGGATAATTCCACACCAAGCTCTACCAACCCTGTGGAAGATTCCTACAGTGGGATCCCCCTGGGGCTGGCCCAGGACACAGAAGTACAATTGTGAACATGCTTAAAGAAGTACAAGATTATAAAGAGCAAATCAAAGAATTAAGAGAATGAAGAACTCAAGAAGGACCTAGAGAGAGAGAACGACAAACTCCAGAAGGAAGTGGAAACACAGAAAAGATCCCATGTTGAAAAAGATAAGGAAACCAACCAGCAAAGCAAAGAGCTACAGGAAGAGATTGAGAAGCTCTGAAAGGAAGTGGAAATACTGAAGGTTTGATCTTCTCATAGTTGGTTTTCTACTTTTATGTATTTTTAAATTTTTCATAATCTTTACTTGAGGTTTTTAGTTGTTCTGTGTTATCTTCCAGGTCTGATATTCTTTGTTCTGCTTCCTCCATTCTGCTTCTGAGGCTTTTTCCATTCCATTCCTTTCTTCTTGATTGGATGAGTGTTTGATTTCCTTTTTCATTTTGTCTTCTGATTTCTTTAGTATTTCCACTTCCTTTAAAGGCTTCTTGCCTGTAAACTGGGATAACTGCAAGAAGAGAGGCAGTAAGGCCTGCTATCGAAGACCTTATGTAAGCATGGGAAAGATGTATTGAGACCACACTTGCAAGTGTAGAGTTGGCCTCTGGAATGACAGAGAGTGTTACCAAAGGCCACTAAATCAATAAAGCAAATATTGGTCTCCTTGAGTCAAACAAGACTTCTCTGTCAGCATCAGCTACACCTCACCTGACTGGAAGTACTGTGCAACAGTGGCAGCCATATGTCTGTATATCCCAAATCTAATTGGCTATTAGCTCTCTCCTTGGAAGAATAATTCATAGCTGAGGCCACAAGCTTACATCATCTAGTGGTTATGAGAAGTTATAAGCCACAGTAAGACCCCATCATATTTTACAGAAAAAAAATAGTTCATGGATTAGCATACCATCCAAACATCTGTTTCTATACCAAAGTAATCTACCATAATAATTAGTGCTGTTTAAATACCTATATATCTAATTGCTTGTGCTTCATTAGTAGGACTGGAAGGTTATTCCTGGGCAAATTGTCAACCCATGAAAGGAAAAAGCCAGAACTGATCAGAGTCCAAAACGACATCTCCAGAGAAAGTAGACAGTTTTGCTTCTCATCCACCTGTGCCCCTTTTCTAAGCCTGGAGAACAATCTGCAGAAGANAGGACTATCCAAGTGTATTCTTTGGAGAACCTTCAGAACAGAAAGGGAAGAGTGAGTTAGACTACCAATAGAAAGCCTAAAGCTTAGACAAGTCAACACTCCATAAGCAAGGAGAAAAGGAGAAAAACAAATCAATCAAACAAACAACCAAGGCATCTGAAGGAGGCAAGCAAAGCAAGCCTTCAACACAGTGAAGAGGCATTTGGGATTCACACTGGAATACAGGCAAAGAGAAATCCACATGCCAGGGACACAAAGAAGAGACAACATGGGAAAAGTGCAGGATAATTCCACACCAAGCTCTACCAACCCTGTGGAAGATTCCTACAGTGGGATCCCCCTGGGGCTGGCCCAGGACACAGAAGTACAATTGTGAACATGCTTAAAGAAGTACAAGATTATAAAGAGCAAATCAAAGAATTAAGAGAATGAAGAACTCAAGAAGGACCTAGAGAGAGAGAACGACAAACTCCAGAAGGAAGTGGAAACACAGAAAAGATCCCATGTTGAAAAAGATAAGGAAACCAACCAGCAAAGCAAAGAGCTACAGGAAGAGATTGAGAAGCTCTGAAAGGAAGTGGAAATACTGAAGGTTTGATCTTCTCATAGTTGGTTTTCTACTTTTATGTATTTTTAAATTTTTCATAATCTTTACTTGAGGTTTTTAGTTGTTCTGTGTTATCTTCCAGGTCTGATATTCTTTGTTCTGCTTCCTCCATTCTGCTTCTGAGGCTTTTTCCATTCCATTCCTTTCTTCTTTATTGGATGAGTGTTTGATTTCCTTTTTCATTTTGTCTTCTGATTTCTTTAGTATTTCCACTTCCTTTAAAGGCTTCTTGCCTGTAAACTGGGATAACTGCAAGAAGAGAGGCAGTAAGGCCTGCTATCGAAGACCTTATGTAAGCATGGGAAAGATGTATTGAGACCACACTTGCAAGTGTAGAGTTGGCCTCTGGAATGACAGAGAGTGTTACCAAAGGCCACTAAATCAATAAAGCAAATATTGGTCTCCTTGAGTCAAACAAGACTTCTCTGTCAGCATCAGCTACACCTCACCTGACTGGAAGTACTGTGCAACAGTGGCAGCCATATGTCTGTATATCCCAAATCTAATTGGCTATTAGCTCTCTCCTTGGAAGAATAATTCATAGCTGAGGCCACAAGCTTACATCATCTAGTGGTTATGAGAAGTTATAAGCCACAGTAAGACCCCATCATATTTTACAGAAAAAAAATAGTTCATGGATTAGCATACCATCCAAACATCTGTTTCTATACCAAAGTAATCTACCATAATAATTAGTGCTGTTTAAATACCTATATATCTAATTGCTTGTGCTTCATTAGTAGGACTGGAAGGTTATTCCTGGGCAAATTGTCAACCCATGAAAGGAAAAAGCCAGAACTGATCAGAGTCCAAAACGACATCTCCAGAGAAAGTAGACAGTTTTGCTTCTCATCCACCTGTGCCCCTTTTCTAAGCCTGGAGAACAATCTGCAGAAGAGGGGACATGGTAGAATGTAAGGGCTGTGATTGGGGTAAATGATGAAACTACAGCAATATAGGCGGAACACTTATTTGATCAACATGATTGTACATACAAGCCCCTCCAGCTGGATGGTGGGAGCCTTGGGCTGTGTGGGTTTGGGCATTGCTGCATGCCTAGAAGAAATGGATGAATATATGAAATCCTGGGGATCACCAAAGCTCAACCAAGAAGAGATTGACAGCTTAAACAGACCCATAATACATGAAGAAATTGAAGATGTAATAAGAAACCTCCCAACTAAAAAAAAGCCCAGGCCCAGACGGTTACATGGCAGAATTCTATAAAATATTTCAAAAAGATTTACAACCATTATTACTCAAATTGTTTAGAAGGATACAAACAGAGGTAATTCTCCCAAATTCCTTCTATGAAGCCAGCATCGCTCTATTACCAAAACCAGGCAAAGCTACAACCAAAAAGAGAACTATACACCCATCTCACTCATGAACACAGATGCCAAAATTCTAAACAGGATACTGGCAAATTGCATACAGACCCACATCAAGAATATCATCCATCATGACCAAGTTGGATTCATACCAGAGACGCAGGGATGGTTCAACATACAAAAATCAATAAATATCCTCAAGCATATAAACAGACTGAAAGACAAAAACCACACCATCATCTCAATTGACACAGAAAAAGCCTTTGACAAAATCCAGCATTCTTTCATGCTTAAAGTCCTAGAGGGAACTGGATTGGAGGGATCATTCCTCAATGTATTCAAAGCCATATACAGGAAACCCACAGCCAATATCATCCTAAATGGAGAAATGACAGAAGCATTCCCTTTAAAGGTAGGAACTTGGCATGGCTGCCCCCTGTCAACACTCCTCTTCAATATAGTGCTTGAAACACTTGCTAGGGCAATAAGGCAAGAAAAGGAAATTAAAGGAATTCTAATTGGAAAAGAGGACGTCAAGCTATCCCTTTTTGCTGATGATATGATTGTTTACTTAAGGGATGCTAAAAACTCCTAGAAATGATTAGGAGCTTCAGTAAAGTGGCAGGATACAAAATTAACCTAGAAAAATCAGTAATCTTTTTTTTTTACACCAACAACAAGCAACTGAAGAAGGAATTCAAGGAGACCTTCCCGTTCACAATAGCCTCAAAAACAATAAAATACCTAGGAACAAACCTAACCAAAGACACCAAGGATCTCTACACCAAAAATTTTAAACCCCTGAAGAAGGAACTTGAAGATGGACAAACCTCCCATGCTCATGGATTGGAAAAATAAATATAATAAAAATGTCCATCCTACACAAACTCCTGTACAGATTTAATGCAATCCCAATCAAAATCCCCAAGAGTTTCTTCACAGGCTTGGAAAAAAAATCCTTACTTTCATATGGAAAAACAAAAGACCCCAAATAGCCAAAGGAACCCTGAGTGAAAAGAGCAATACAGGGGGCATCTCTATACCAGACTTCAAACTATACTACAGGGCTATAGTCATAAAAACAGCTTGGTACTGGCACAAAAACAGACCAGTTGATCAATGGAACAAAACTGAAGGTCCAAACCTGAGCACATACAATTTCAGCCACCTCATATTTGACAAAGGGGCCAAGAAGACACAATGGAGAAAAGACAGCATCTTCAGCAAGTGGTGTTGGCAAAACTGGATCACCGCTTGTAGAAGAATGAAATTAAACCCCTACCACTCACCCTGTACAAAAGTCAATTCCAGATGGATCAAAGACCTTAACATGAAACCCAAAACTCTGAAGGTGATAGAAGAAAAACTTGGCAGCAGACTACAAGACATAGGCATAGGAAAAGAATTTGTAAATCAGACAGCAGCTGCACAAGAAACAAGATCATCAAATGGGAAACTCAAAAGTTTCTGTACATCAAAAGAAACAATAAAGGAAGTGAAGAGAAAACCCACAGATTGGGAGGAAACCTTCACTGCAGACACATCTGACAAAGCATTGATTTCCAGGGTATACAAACCACTCAAAAAACAAAGAAGAAAGAAAGCAAACGAAACACTCAAAAGATGGAGCAAAGAACTGAATAGAGATTTCACAGAGGAGGAATTAGAGATGGCTGACAAACATCTTAAAAACTGTTCAACGTCACTAATAATTAGGGAAATGCAAATTAAGACCACTTTAGGATATCATCTCGCTCCAATAAGACTGGCTAAGATCAAGAAAACAAATGATACCAAGTGCTGGAGAGTTTGTGGGGGAAGGGTGACACTCATCCATTGCTGGTGGGAATGTAAACTTGTACAGCCACTATGGAAAGCAGTGTGGAGAACCCTTGGAAGACTTGGAATGAACTTGCCACCTGACCCAGCCATACCACTCCTGCGCATGTACTCATAAGACTCATCTTACTGCAGAGATACATGCACAACCATGTTTATTGCAGCTCTCTTCACAATAGCAGCGAGCTGGAACCAACCCAAGTGCCCCTCAACTGACGAGTGGATAGAGAAAATTTGGGACATCTACAAAAGGAGTTCTATGCAGCAGTAAAGAAATATGACATCATGAGCTTTACAGGTAAATGGCTGGAGCTAGAAGATATGCTGAGTGAAGTAACACAGTCCCAGAAAAACAAACGATGAATGGTATCACTCATCTGTGGATGCTAGCACCAGTTACCTAATTGTATGGCAAACTGAGCAGCATCAATGTGATCTGAAAACAACTGTGCTCTTATATTGTGCATCCCTTAAAATATAATAAATAAATAAACAAAAAAGATTCAGTCCACCATCCCTACATGGGATGATAGGTTAATATTAAGAACTTCTCCTCACCCCAACCATGATTTCTATGAGGCCCCAGAGTACCCATGACCAGTAGCCCTGGGGCTGCCACAGTCTGGCTTTAGTAGATGCATTTGACTCAGGATATGTTGAACTTACAGGGAGTTTATTGGGGATGTAATCCTGTCAAAAAGCTGGAGCACATGCATGAAAGAAAATGCATGGATAAAGGAATCAAAAGAAGAGAAAGCAAGGAAAGGACATGTTCAGAAGAGAAGCGAACAACATGGCTTGCCTCTAACCTCCCTATTTGAAGTGTATGCACAAACTGTCCACAGTCTTCTCTCATGCCAAGGATCCTTCTCTTCCTAGACTGTCTTAGATCTGTCCTCTAAGGAGCCTCAGCCAAACATTTTCATCTAATACAGGATATTTAGCTGGAAGGCCCATTTCTCTGGTGATCTAGCCTGGGCTGGGAGCAGGTGGGAGGGTAGGCGAGTACCAGGCTTGGGGAGAATCAGGAAATGGTTACCACAAAGTTGGAGAAGATGAGACAGTATGGACCCAAAAGTCAAGGGAGGAGTCAGGACAGTTGTCAGACCTGGCTGGTATGTGAAAAGCCAGTATGCCCCCACCACAGGACCCATCTCTACCACTGCAACACGAAACACTATTCCAGGGTGGATGTCATGAATGGCTAGGGCTGTAGCCCAAAATGCTATTCACAGAAATGGGAGGCACCCCAGATTTTATCACAAGCCATAATGGGCCAACACCATCAAGAATAAAAGTCCTAAGGTACACAGAGAAGTTCAGAATCAACCGGGTCTAGAGTGAATTGTTACTGGAGAGGGACCTTAGGCAGAGTCAGGGGAAAGAAACAAAGATAACCTAGGGGCAGACACACAGAGGCCAAGAGAAGATGGGAGCAAAATACTAAGCTAGGTCTCCAAGCACAACTCTGAAGAGCCCACCATCAGGCTCATCTCTGAAGTGTCTCTGTCCCCATGGGTGCAGAATGGTTCTGGCAGATGCTGTCTTGTCACAGGATAAGTGGATCTGTGCTGCAGTCATGCTCTACAGATGGGCTTTTTCCTCTTCCTAGACAGCTGCTCGAATTGGTCTTGGGGCGGGGGTGCACATGACTTGTGGCAGGGCATCTTAATTATCTGCACTGTTTCCTAAACCTCCATTTGCTGAGGACCCTTCACCAAGCCACTAGCCACCACTGCCCAGAGGAGAGATAATTGAGAGATAATCACTGCTGTATCATCCAGAAGATATGCCTCTGTGATTATCTCATGATTGAACCATAGCCACCACCTTTGGCCACAGCATACCTCCAGGAAGCACGGAGGTTGATGGCATGGCCCAAAGCTGGCGTGTTCAATGTGCGGTATTTAGTAGGAAATCTGTAACTTCACTCAAATGAGAACCCTCTCCCTGCCCTTAAACATCTGGGATCAGCCTTCTGTTTAAGAACCATAGAGAGTAAAAAGAAGATTCTAAGAGAGGAAGATTATTATGAGAGAAGAAAGCTGAGCTCATGTACGAATACAAGGGTTTGCCATATTCGTTTGTTTATTCAGCATTTCTCCTTCCTGGTATGATGAAGTAGGAAGGTATTTGACCACAACCTGCTACTAGCTTTCTGTCACTGTCACGGGCTTGACAAAGAAATAGCCAAGGACCTGCAGACTGGATCTGTGGGGTTAGTTCGACAAAGCAGAGTTCAAATCCCAACTGAAAAGTGTTAGCCTGGGCAACCAGGCTGCGCTAGGCTGCTGGGGCGCTAACTATACTTCATTTGCTCCTGGGCAAAGGCAGTCCAAAGCCACCTGAAGTAAAGCCTTTCTTCTAGCCTTTGACCCAAATCCCCTAACTTCTAAACCAAATCCTTCTGATGGAGAGAGGAAGAGAGGTGGCAGTGAGAGAACTGCTCCAGGAGAGGAAGTGCTTCCTTCCATGGCTCAGAATAGATGTGGGTGCATCCCAATCCCAGGTCTTCACACACACACACACACACACACACACACACACACGCATCTTTACACACACATACACGCATCTTCTCACACACATACACACACGCGTCTTCACACACACACACATGCGTCTTCACACACACACACACACACACACACACACATGCACATACCACATATACAGTCAAGAGAAATTCAACCAACAAACTAACTCCAGATGCACAAGTTCTGGTACAGAAACAAAATAACACAAAACACTTAGATAATATGTCTCTTCAAAAAATTACCAATCCCATATAATGGCCCCCACTGAGAGAAACTTAGAAGACTTTCCAAAGAATTCAGAAGAATGATGATAAATATGTTCAAGCAACTCAAAGAAGGCACAAATGCAAATGCCCTCAGAGGGAACAGAACAAGAGCTGAACGAAGTAAGGAGGACAGTTTAGTATGTGAAAGAATTCAATAAAGAAATAAAATCACTGAAGACAAAACAAACTGAAATTTTGTTGGAGATTAAAAACTCAACTAGCCAAGTAAAAAGTTCTATAATAAAATGGATCATATGGAATTATGGGGACCATAATTCTTATAGAATTATTAGGGACCAAAGCCAAGTTAGAGAACTGAATCACTCAGTAAAGGTCAATAATAAATTTTAAAAATATGAATGGAACATGGAAGAACATTGAGACATCAGACAAAGACATCTGGCCAGGAATGGGATTAAAAGCACATGCTTTTAATCCCAGCACTCCAGAGGCAGAAGCAGGCAGACCTCTGTGAGATCAAGGCCAGCTGGTCTACATAGTAAATTCTAGGCTAGCTGGGGCTACATGGTGGCCCTGTCTCAAAAGACATAAGAAAATACCACATATATAAATTATAAGCACAGAAGACCACACCAAAAATCAAAAGAAAACATTTTCAATAAAATCATAAAAGAAAATGCCCCAAATCTAGAGAAAGATATGCTCTTCTGGTACACAGGAGTCCTGCAGAACATAAAATAGAATCAGAAAAGAAATTCCCTATGATATGTTGTAGTTAAACACTGCAGGAAAGAAGAGCTATGTCACAAATAAAGCAGGTCCATTAGTAAAACAGTTGATTTTATAACAGAAACTTTCAATAACCCAAGTATTGAAAGACCTAGCCTGCCAACCCAGACCATTATATCCAGCAAATCTATTATCACTGGAAGCAAAATAAAAACTTTCTTTGATTAAAAACAACTTAAAGTGGGCTGGAGAGATGGCCTAGCGGTTAAGAGCGCCGACCGCTCTTACAGAGGACCCGGGTTCGATCCCCAGCACCCACATGGCGGCTGAGAACCGTCTGAAGCTCCAATTCCAGGAGAACTCCAGTTCCAGGGGAATCCGAGACCCTCTTCTGAACTCCGTGGCGTTGCACGACACGGGTGCACAGACTTGCATGCAGACAGTAGATTCATACACATACAGAAATAAATAAAATTAATAAAAAAATTAAAAAAAAACAGCTTAAAGTAATTTATGATCACTAAAGCCAGCTCTATGGAGGATATGGGAAAGAATACATTAGACTAAAGAGAAGGATAAAAATAAGCAAGAGTCCACAGAAGAAAAACACACAACCCAGGGATAGTTCACCAAAAGAGGCCAAAGAATCCACAAACAAAAGGAGATATCTTTCAGTAACAACTCTGAATATTAATGGTCTCAATTCCCTAATACAAAAGGTGCACAACCTGCTAAGATTGAATTAGAAAACAAAATCAGTTGTTTCATTGCTTCTAAGGAACACATTTCACCATCAAAGACTGCCTTAGAGTGAAAGGATTTTAAGTGAATGGAACTAGAAACAAGCAGGCATAGTTATCCTAATATATGACAAAACAGATTTCAATCAAAACTAGTCAGTAGAGAAGGCTCCTACATACCCATTAAGATAATCAATCAAGAGGATGTGTATAAGTACCAAATACAAGTATGTTAAATTTTATAAAACAAATACTACTAGATGTAAAGCCACAGATTAAACCCTACACAGTGTTAGTGTGTGACTTCAGTATGCTACTCTCACCTATAAACAGGTCATCTAGACAAAAAATAAACAGAAATTCTGGCATTAAATGACACCTCAAATCAAAGGACCCAACAGATAATTATAGAATATTCCACACGAACACTAAAGAACACACATCCTCCTTATCAGCCTATATAAAACTTTCTTGAAAAGAGTCCACATATTAGAACAAAAAGCAAGTTTCAACAAATGTAGGAAACTGAAATAACTTCTTGTATTCTATCTAACCATAAAGGAGCAAAGCCAAGCATCAGTAGCAATGGAGACTACAGAGAGTGCACAGCCCACGCAGATCAAATAGCACACTGCTGAATAATGGAGGGTCCACTGAGGAAATAAAGAAGAAATTTTTATTTAAAAAATCTTAGAATTGAATAATAATGAAACATAACATACAAAAATCTATGGGATACAATGAAAGTAGTCCTGAAAGTAAGGTTTATAGTACTGTCTAAATTAAAAAGAATCAGAGAATTCAAATAACTTAACAATGTACCTTAAGGCCCTGGAAAAAGAAAAAGAAATCAAATGCAAAAGCAGTAGATGGACAGAAACAAGTGCATCCATATAGAAATCAGTATAAATATGTCTCAAAATGCTAGAAATAAAACCAGCTACATCACTCCTGAGCTCACAAAGGGCTCTCCACCATACTAGTGACACTTGCACATCTGTGTTCATTGTTAATCTAGTCACAATAGCCACGAAATGGAACCAGCTTAGATGCACATGAACTGGTGAATGCCTAGTGAAAACGGGACATTTATAAAGTGGAATATTATTTAGCTGTAAAGCAAAATAAAAATATGAAAGTTGCAGGTAAACGGATGAACTGGAGAACATTACATTGAGGGAGGTGACCCAGGCCCAGAAAGACAAATGCTGCGTGCCTTCTCTCATAGGTCAACACTTCTTTTGAATCATTAGTTTTGTGTGTTTAACTTGAGTGCATGTGGAAGCCAGGAAGCTAGAAAAGAGCCACTGAGGGGAAGAAGACTTAAGGCAGGACAGACAGTGGAACAGGCAGAACAAAAGTGAGGAGGGGAAATACTTCCAGTAGAAAGGCTTAAGCAGCAAGGGGATGAGAATGGGGGGCTGAGGCAGGGACGAGGACAATGGGGGGCTGAGGAAGGGATGAGGACAAT
>VZQC01010737.1:3361087-3407845 GCA_009823505.1 Rhizomys pruinosus
CAGATGCTGTTATTCCTAGAAACCATGAGTTACTAAACAAAAGTCCCAGTGCCAGGTGTCGGCTACCTCCTTATGAATAATTGGTCAGGGAGGTACCCAAACCCCCAAGAACAATAGTCACTCTTAGTGACTTACCAGAAGCACATGATAAGAGCCTATTGCTGAAGAGACCACATACTTTGGTTGCAAAATACCAAGAAGTCAAGGTGGAATAAGCTTGATTTCTTCCTTCCTTCCTGCTGGCTAGCTCTCATGTTGCTGAAAGGTGCCACACAGGCAGCTGGAGGTGAACAGGCATCTTGCCCAGCAGAGAACCCTATAAACTACTATAACTACGATATCAACCTACCAGGCAAGATGAACCCTCCTTCATTCTCTGATTAGATTTGAAATCTGTTCCACAAGAGGGGGATCCACACCTGGTTCTGTAAATGCAGTAAAAATAAGACATGCAGCTGTGGAAGTCACAACCCCTAGGGGAAGTTGTGACTATGTTTTAGCTAAATTGACACAGCAGCAAATTGTCTTCTAAATATCTATATTTATACTTGTAGCAGTCTTATTCAGAGAAACCGCTGCAGTGAATGGCAGTGAATAGTGTCATGGCTGCTCAAAGAATTAAGGGTAAATGACTGAGTACTCATTCCTAAACAAAACATTTACACCACCCTCTCTAAATCTCAGAAGGAAGAGAGGGTAGGAAAAAGTATAAGGGCCAGGAGATAGGAAGAGGGGCTGAAAAATGCCATCTTCTAGGCACGACACACCCATCATTATCAGGAATCCACGGCAGCTTCCATTATACAAGATTGGCCCAGTGAACAGTCAGTCATGGATGGTGGAGGGCTCAAGGACCATCCCCTGGGAAAGGGGGAGTCACTGTCTTCAGTTGTGTGCCCACTGGTGAGCCCACCCAGATCCAGTTGCTAGTCTTAAACCTATTATCAAAGATGGCCCTGCTTAAACTGAGTAGGTCACAAAACAAAAAGACAGGATTGTAGGCAAAGGCTCTGTAGAGATGGGAGGCTGAAAAATGTGGGAGGAAGAGGAGGGGGTGAGAGTGATCAGAACACATTATATACATGTGTGAAATGGTGAAACAAGATTAATAACAGAAAGTAATAATAAAGAGAAACGAAAGTGCAGAACGTCAATGTACAAGGAACACTAGGGTCCTTACTCTGTGCCAGGCAAAAATTCCACAATTTAATTGCTCAGAGAGGGGAAATCATTTAAAGACAATCTAAGGAGATGGACTCCAGGAAGTTAGAATGGAGAAATGCTTTGTTGAGCTCCTGTGTTCTGAACATCAACAATACATCAAGCTATTTACTCATGGCAGCAACAAGAAAGCAGTGTCCCTTTCTGCTAAGAGTTGAGATGAGTTAAGAGAGGATGACCAACTTGCCCAGGGTCTCGCTTCTTAAAGAGCCAAGACTTCCCCAATTTCCTTATCTACTGAACCTCAAGGCTTCCCCTCTCTGTGAGATTTGCTTCCCCAGCCAAGGCTCTGCTGCCTCTTGGGTGCATGCTGAGCTGAGGTTAATCAACCAGCCAGTCCTGTCAATACTCACCTTGTGACTGTGCCACCACACAGTTGTCACTGCTAAGTCACACATCAACTGCTACATCTTACATAATGTGCTCAAGAGTTTCCTGATGTCAGAGACATCGGAGGACTGAAGTGCAGGCTTGAAGACCAGCAAACCAGGGATCTCAAGCCCCACAGATGGGGTGGCACCTGCTCCTTGCCCATTGGCTGGGACAGCAGCAGTAGGGAGCTGCCCTGACCCTTACAGAGCATGCTGAAAAGAAACACTCTGCTTGGGATGAACGGGGTACAGCGATGTCCTGGCTGCTTTCTATGCTGTGCTAGAACAGTGACCAAAACCACTTGGGGAAGAAGCTGTTTATTTCATGTTCCAGCTTACAGTCCATAACAGAGAGAAGCCAAAGCAGGACCCCAAGGTAGGAACAGAAGCACAGACCACGGAGGAACGCTGCTATGGACTTGCTCCCCTGCTCTGTGCTCAGTCTGCTCTTTATACAACCCAGGACCACCTGCCCAGGGATGGTGCCACCCACAGTGGGCTGAACCCTCCCATATCGCTCAACTCAGCAGTCAAGAATATACCTCACATCCATGCCCACAGTCCAGACTCACAGAGGAAATACCCCAACTATGTTCCCTCTTTCCAAGAGTGCTTGGTTGACAACTGCAACTGTCCAGCACGAGTCTGCATACTGACTGCTGAACTATATGGATGTCAGATGGGATTTTTCTGAAGCAAGACAGGCCTGTGTCTGTCCCAAGACCATCTGCCCACCTTGGCTGAGAGCTGGGAAAGCTTTCAGGCTCTGTTGCTCAGTGAGCAGCAGGTGTGCACACCAGCAGCAGCGGGTGTGAGGGCATGGATGCAGGTGGGCGTGCAGACACGGGCAGGTGTGAGGGCATGGATGCAGGTGGGCGTGCAGACACGGGCAGGTGTGAGGGCATGGATGCAGGTGGGCGTGCAGACACGGGCAGGTGTGAGGGCATGGATGCAGGTGGGCATGCAGACACGGGCAGGTGTGAGGGCATGGATGCAGGTGGGTGTGCAGACACGGGCAGGTGTGAGGGCATGGATGCAGGTGGGTATGCAGACATGGGCAGGTGTGCAGACCCGGGAAGAGACACGGATGTCAGTAAATCCTTGGGTAAATCTGCTCTGCTCTGGGGTTGCCTCCTGCCTACCCCTTCCTCCATGATACCTGTCTTTTTTCACCCCCATCTGCCAGGAATGACTTCCATTTGCTGAACTTGCTGTCCTCATGGGTGAGGCCCCAGCCTTCACTGAGCAAGCCTTGGTGCATTTTCTGCTCGCCTCTTTCTTCTCCCAGGGACTGGCTCCGAGGAGCAGCCTGGTCTCCACCTGCACCCATTCCACATGCACCATCTGGACAGGTGGACAGTGGTTTGCAGCCAAGTTGAACCTCAGATTCACCTGAGGCATCCTCAACAACAATGCTTGCAGTCCTGACTCAGTTGTGGGAACCTAAGGACCGGGTCCAGGCAGAGTCTGAGGGCTGCTCTAGAGCTAGGGGTCTTGGGGAGATCAGACCTCAGGGTTCTTCACTCCTGCACTTGCCTATGTTCCCATGTAGTCCCACACCTGGACTTGAGCTGGGAAGCAAGTCCTACCTCAGCTCTGAGCGCAAGCCAAGTTCTTTAAGCTCTCTTTTGGCAGGAGAGTGCAATGAGGCATGAGGTGTTTGCCAACACATTAATAAAGCAGCTCTCTCCTCTCTGCCACAGGATCCCTCAGGACCTTCTCACCACCTGAGCCCCGGAGAGGAGTGGCATGTGGGAGGAACTGGGCATCACAAACAGTTCCTCACACTTCCAACCTCTTTAAAAATAGAATCACTGTGTCCAGCTATCTCAATTAAGTTCACAAATGACTTTGGGTGGTTCCCAATATTACCTACAACAAATTAATGATAAAAGTAGATGAAGATTTCAGAGCAAGGAATCATCATGCCAAGTTGAAAGTGGCCAGGGGAGGAAGAGCAGAGCGTGTGGGTCCTGGGAGTAGTGTAGCAGGAACCATTGGGCACCGCACCTTGTAACTAACACCTTAACCTAAGAATTGGACATTATTCCTACTTCAGAGATGCTGCAACTGGGACTCAATACAGTGTCTCATGTGTTGCAGCTGATGACCTGACAGTGGAGTCTGAGCCTGTCAGCTGTGGGTCTCTGTTCCCACATCGCCAGATGGCCTCCTTCACATGGCCTTGCTCAGAGCTTCCTTTCAACCAGAAGAAGAGGACGCCCGTGTTGGTCAGCTCTCTGTTGCTATAGCCAAGGCTGAGTCTCAGCCTGGGGAGAGGAAACATTCGTCTTGGAGGCTCCAGGGCCTACTTGGTCCCTTTGCCTTAGGTCAGTGGCCCTCGGTGTTGTGGGAGGTCAGAGCACTGCAAAATGCTCAGCACACAGGCAAGAAGTAAGAGAAAGAAGAGGCAGGGACTGGGGCCCCACAGTCCTTGCAACAATTGTCCTAGTAACTCGAAGGCCTCTCATGAGGTCCTACTCTTGTAGGTTCCACAAGGCCCTGGGGGCTGAGCTACTTGGGCATGTAGACTATATTTAAGGTCCAGAGTGACAGATAAACTATTTCATCAGAAAGAAAGATGCAGGGCTGGGGAGACAGCTCAGGGGTTAAGTGCTTGTTGCACAAACATAAGGACCTGAGTTTGGATCTCCCAAACCCAAATCAAAAGCTGGGTGGAGACAGGAGGGTCCATGGGGCTCCTGGCCAGCTGGTGCAGCTGGACGGCAAGTCCAGATTCAGAGAGGGACCCTGTCTCAAAAGAATAAGGTGGAGGGCAATAGAGAAATACACGTGATGTCAACCTCTGGCCTATACAGGTACATGAGCGTGTACACACACACACACACACACACACACACACACACATTCTTCTCTCTCTCTCTCTCTCTCTCTCTCTCTCTCTCTCTCTCTCTCTCTCTCTCTGGAGCACATATACCAGTTCTATAGGAATTGTGGGCTTTCTTTCATTTTTTTCTAAGCAGCAAATTTTACAAAGGAATTCTCAGGTAGACTTGTGAAAGGCTTTGCAAAGGACAGTAAACAGGGCTTTGTGGCACAGGCTCACGGTGTGAGAAAGGAGGGAGGAAATTCTAGAGAGTGAGCACAAGGACCTGGACTACCACAGGAAGCAGTTCCAGTTGAAGGCTCCAGAGGAGGCCCCGTTTGTGGAATGCACTGTGAGATTACCTGGTTTAATAACGTTTTAAAGCTTAGGCAATTTGGAAAGTGAAGGGAAACAAAATTAAAGAGAATAGAATAAAATTGTCTTAAAACCAGCTGCACTAATTTAGAACATGCAGTAATCCAGAGATAAGTGAATGCATTGTGGGACAGATTTACAGCACAAGTGAGATTGGAGACATCACTTCAAGGAAGCACAACGTTCCCATGCATCCTCAGATGTTCAGAAGTGCACAGTCACATAGCATCAGGGATATGCTAATGACAGACACTTAATGTGTTCATTAAAACAGGTCCCTGAGGCACTTGCTCTGTCTATACCTTATTAAACTCTACGTCCTGCTCAGAGTTGAGAACACAAACCTGTTTCACTTAGGCCATTTCTACACAAATAACCACCTCAAAACCTCAGTTAAAACCCTATCTGTGTCCTACACCTACCCCTAGCTGGACTTGTGGGCCCCCTAGGCTCTTACCTGCTTTGAATGTCCTATCAGGGTGTCTGTAAGCCCGGAGCCCCATCGAGACTGACATCCAGACATCCTGGTCCTGTTACATGGATCACCAGAAGCTTATTAATCCCAATGTACAGACTTGGATGGTGTAGACAGGATAGAAATTTCCAGAACCGTGTAGGCTATTTCTTCTTCCATTACAAAAAAAGTGTATAATTAGGAAAGACATGAGCAGCCACCTCATAGAAGCTCTGTGCCTGGCAGCACAGGAAGATCTAGCATTGTCCCTAAATAGCCAAGTGAGGACACAGTGTGAGATCTTCAGACGGAGCCAGCAGGGCAGAGCCTGGCCAGGGCCCAGGAGCCAGGGCGCTTGCCGAGGAAGCTCAGGGGCAGAGCCAGGGCTAATGATCCTGGAGGGGGCGCTTGGCACACCTGGCTGGGAAGGAAAGGGGGTTCTGAGTGGCATATCCTTCAAAGTTCCAGTTTAACATGTGGCTTTGGAATCAGAAAAGCCCTTCTCACCCATTATTGAGGACAATGATCCTCATGTGACCTTCAAACACACTTCTTGTTCCTCACATTACTGCCAATATGGCTCAAAATAAAAAATCTAACCCCACCTGTGAAGCAGTCCCTTGGATAGAAGCTGCTCTACATGTGCAGAAGTGGCTGCAAAACATGAACCCTGCTCTTCCCTCTGACCCATGTCTGTAATCCACATGATGAGAGGCTTCTGTGGGCCAGGGAGACAGGGCCTGCTCAGGCTATGGAGTCAGGGTGGGCTTGCCACTGTGCACAAGAAGAGACCCGAGCCGGCAGTTTCTCTAGTCTGGCATGAGTCACGATGCAGCTCTGGCCACCAGCAGAACCCAGTCCCACAGTCTTGGACTCCCCAGCCTCTAGCACCATGAGACTTTATAGACTATCTACCATATAAAATATCCTGAAATCTATGTGGCTCCCAAAACATCTCACCCACAAACCAGAGAGTAAAGAGGAGGTTTGAGGTGCTGGTGAAGGAAATGGAAAATGATGGTCAAAGTTCTCAGTCTGTTTCGTAAGATGAAGAAGCTGTAGGGACCAGTATCTAGCACGTTGACTGCGATGCAGCACCTTCACTGTAGACTTGACTGTGTTGAGCAAGACCTAAGCGATTAGTCACATACACTCCTGTTTGTGTCTGTGAACTTGGTGTGTGAGTCAGAGAAGGAGGGCGTAAGGCCTGTGATGAATGTGGGTAGTGACAGGCTGGAATCCTGGTATAAAAGGGGCAGCCAGGATGCTCCAGCTTCATGACCTTGCACTAGCAACGCCCCAAGGAACACCCAGGCCCCCAGACTCTGCCTGAGGCTGCGCCACATATCCTTCCTCTTCTGAGGCACTCAGCTTCTTGGATTGAGAAGCTACTTTTTCCCTAGCTCTGCAGTCTCCAGATAGTTGCTGTAGGATTATCAGACCCTGACTCCTTCTTATATGGATATACACACACCATGGGTTCTGTTCCTCTAGAGTGCTTCAAGTTCTACAATGACTGCAGGGAAAGCTTATGAATTATACATTTGAAATTAAATAAATTCAGCCACCAAGAATATGAATAAATAAGGTTATGAGCAGGCTTAATGGCCTTGATTATGTCAGCCATAATGTGTACATCTATAAAAAAGCTTTACTTTGCCTATATATAAATATATAGTATTTACCAGCTTTACCCCAGCCAGGTTGGAAAGGGGCTGTAAATAGTGGAAGCTGAAGAGATGGCTCAGCAGTTAAAAGCACTGGCTGCTCTTGTAGAGGAGGACCTGGGTTCAGTTTCTAGCACCACTGGCAGCTCACAACCAACTGTAATTCTAGTTCCAAGGGATATGACACCCTCTTTTGGCCTCAGTGGGCACCGCATGCACATGATACACTTAAACACACACACACACACACACACACACACACTAAAAATACGTGCTTAAAAATAAGACAAAATAAATCTTGCCATGGTCATGGTGACATTTAAATCTTTACGTTCTGAGTTGGACTCCTTGCTCAGTAATTTTACTATTTATAATGTGTATATAAATGCTAGGAATTCAGAACATCTTGGGCCTGAAAACATCAAAATAAATTTCACCTATCATGTGTTTATATTAACAAGATATTTTATTATCATGGGAGACATAGCCTGACCTTATTCTACCGTATATGACAGTGTGACCATGGACAAGGGCTCCCTGGAGTCGGCCATAGCAGAACTCTTCCTGGGCTGCAATAACGGGAAGGTTATCTTTATGAAATCCTCCTGCAGTGGGTTTCTTGAGAAAATACCCTTTTGGACTTTAAACCTGGCAATTTGACTCTGAAGCAGATGTTGCCATCTGTGACCAGCTTCAACTGCTGCCAACAAGAGAAGCACAAATATCCACTGACCAGCCAAGGGTTTCTGTGACAGTGAACATTCTGCATTCTGTGTATGTATGTCTCTCCTGCAAAGCACAGGTCTTGTTGTCCTGTCGCAGGCATAGCCAGGCATCGGGGAGTGTGCGTCACCTGTCTCACGCTCTCTGTGTTTCCCCAGCCCTAGCATATCTGTCCCTAGCCTGGAAGAACAGCAGTCAATAAGGAGCTAGAACAGGCTCTTCACCTTTAATCATGTCCTGCTACCTTTGAAAGCACAATTTGCTATTCATTTGTATCATTGCATAATTCTTTGTGAAGTAATCCCATGGGCTGATAGACCATCTCTGCCTATGGAAACATGTCTGTGCCTGTGCCCAGTCCTCAGAAGGCCATGGAGGGTCAAATCTCAGCTCCACTGAGCAGGAGAAACTGTGGAGGTTACTGCCATCAGCATGTGTGAGCTCCATAGAGAGGGCAGGGCTCAGCACCCCGAGGGCCTGAGCACATGGCCAGCATGGCAAAGGCTAGATGGGAGGCAGAGCCCTTCCTTGAAGGAAATCAAACACATGACACAGTAGGGAAGAGGGAATTAGGCAAAAGGCCTGGTCCCTATGCCTTCAGTCCCACCAGCTGCAGAGCAAGCCCAAGGCTCACAGAACCTGGGGAACTAGACGAGAAAACGGGCCCAGAAAGGCAAGCTGATCCAGTGGACTGAATTTCATGAGGTCCTAACTGGGCTGTGTGTCCGCCAAGATCCCTTAAAACAAATTCTTTTTTCTTTTTTTATTAAATTTTTGTGAATTTCATATGATACATCTTGATCATATTTGGATCCCCTGCCCTATCTGTAACCCCCTTGGTGGCCCCCACCAGATTATGTACAAAGCCTTTCAAGCCAAGTTTGTGTCCCCAAATATCCCTCAATGTGACTCCATCTATTGGAGCCTGGTCAGCCTATCTAGTGTCTCTCCTTTAAAGAAGACCAGCTGTCCCTCTCCTAGCAGTCATTGGCCTCCAATGGTTCCTCAGCTATGGCTGGGGCTTCTTAGGCATTTCTCCACTTCTATGCTGGCCCTCTATCTGGTTTGAGCTTGTATGGGTCTGCGTGCTGCCATTGCTGTGAGTTCCTATGAGCAACTTCCATGGTGCTGTGGTTTCAGTGATGTATGTCCCTCCGTAGGCCCCGTATTGGAGCCCTTGGTCCCCAGCTAGTGGTGCTGCTTGGGAGGACACAGAACCTTAAGAGGTGGGGCCTTCTGGAGTGCACACATCATGGGGCTTTGGGGGTTTAGAACCTTGTTTTCTCTCTCTCTCTCTCTCTCTCTCTCTCTCTCTCTCTCTCTCTCTCTCTCTCTCTCTCTCCTTCCTGTGTGTGGATGAAATGTGACTTCTCTGTTCCTGTTAGGCCTCACACTACCATGCCTTCCACACCATGATGGACTCTATTACTCTGGAACTGTAAACCCAAATATAGCCTTTCTTGCCTAAGTTGCTTTTTGTCAGGATATTCTATCTCAGCAACTGAGAATTTGCTGGATGCCGCCAGGCATGGTTCTGTCCCTGGGAATGCATGGTATCAGGTCCAACAACAATGGGACACCGCTCCGTACTGGTAAGAGCAGCCCAGATCCACAGCACTGCAGCGCCTGATGCTGGTGAGGATGTGGAGTGATGGGAACTCTCCTTACCAATGGAAAGTCAATATGGTGCATATGCTTTCCATGACAGTTTGAGAGACTTACAAAGCTGTACACATATTATTGCATGATCCACCAATCATTATCCTCAGCATTTACACAAAGGAGTAAGAACTCTGGCCACACAAAGCCTTGTGTATGGGCGTTCATAACAGCTTTGCTCATGATAGAAAGAACATGGAAGCAACCAAGCTGTCCTTCAGTGTGTGAACTGATAGAACAAAGTGACATCCATCTAGACTGGGGGATTTTATTGGCAGGTGAGTTGTCAAGGCATGAAAGACATGGGTGAAACTTGAATGCATGCTGATAGGAGAACAGAGCCAATCTGGAAACTACCGGGGGAATCTAAGCACACAGTTTTCTGGAAAAGGCAGAGCTGTGGGCACAGTGAATGATGCCACCAGCAGGCCTGCCCAAGTCCGACTCAGAGCTGGGCCTCACAGGAGCACGTTTTCTCCCCATTGGCAGTGCTATTTTGGAAGGTTCTAGAAACTTCAGGAGACAGGGCCTAGCAGGAGGAAGGGGGTCACTGGAAGTGGATCCAGGGGGTATATTCGTCCCTGGCCACTTCCACACAGCCTCTGCTTCCTGGTCTTCCATGATGCAAACTGAGCTATTCTATTATGCTTGCCCCACATGATACACTGAGCTCTCTGAAACCATGAGCTAAAATAACTGTCTTTAAGTTGTCTGTATTGTGTCAAGTGATTTAGGAAAGAAACTGATCCAAGGTTGAAAAGGGACAAAGGGGGCTGGAGAGATGGCTCAGCAGTTAAGAGCACTGCCTGCTCTTTCAGAGGACCCAGGTCGATTCCCAGCACCAAGATGGTGGATACCAATCACCTGTAATTCTGGTTCCAGGGGATCCAATGCTCTCTTCCAACATCTGCAGGCATTGCATGACATGTGTGCACATACATGTAGGCAATACGCTCATACATATAAAATAAAAATAAAATATTTAGAAAGGCAACAAAGATGAACAGGCAGAGTACAGGATTTTTGCAACAATTCAACTATTCTGAGATCATTTCAGCTCATTATACAGCTATCCAGGCCTGTCATGTACAAAACCATAACCTTTCAGTGATGAGAGTGATCTGCTAGGTGAAAAGCTGCAACACGTATCACAGTAGTGTGGGAGCCATGTATGTGTGGGAACGAGGAATTGTGGGGAATCTCTGCACCTTCCGCTTATTTTTGCTGTGAACCTAAATCTGCTCCAATAATAGGAAAGCTCTGTAGGAAGTGCAAATTACAGTGCTCAGCCTGGAAGGGGGAATCTTCCTTTGTATGTGTATATGCATGTATAAGTGTATGCCAGAGGGCAAGTATGAGTGAGAGGAAAGGGAGAGAACATTAAGGTAATCAAAGTGAAATATGTTCTGTTCAAAGTGTCATGTCTTAGGAGGTGGGTGAATGGCTACAAAGGTAGAGGGGAGCTAACAGCTTGAAACGGGGGGAATCAGAAGACCTCAAATACTAGGCAGTGCTTGATAAGAATCTGATATTTACAGAGGGGTTATCCTGCAAAAATCAGCCCAGGTACAGGGAGCAGCAGGGACAAAGATCTGTGGGAAGACAGATTGTGTGTGTGTGTGTGTGTGTGTGTGTGTGTGTGTGTGTGTGTCTGTGTCTGTGTGTGTGTCTGTGTCTGTGTGTCTGTGTGTCTGTGTGTGTCTGTGTGTGTGTCTGTGTCTGTGTGTGTGTGTGTGTGTGTGTCTGTGTCTGTGTCTGTGTGTGTGTGTCTGTGTGTGTGGAGGGTGGGAGGCTGTCAGGTGACTGAAGCAGCGGGCTCCAGGGCCCACCTTTCCCATTTAACAGTGGCTCCAGCAGGTGAAGACTTCCCATTGCAATGAATTACATTCTAGTGGCTCTTTGGGATATGAGTTTGACATAAAATTGCTTGGTCACTGAATATACATGAGATTTAGCTACATGCTCCCTGCCACACACCAGCAATTTCATGTATATAAGCTGTCGTCAAATTTACAGATCATAACTAATGCTTCAGCTTTACTCAGAAGTATAAGAATGTACATTGGTAATACATCAGAATTCTCATAAGACTCTCATCCACTAGGTCTCAATTGGCCTGAGCCTCACAGAGCACAGAAAGTGGGGAGGTGTCCTCCCCATTTTATGGGTGAGGAAATTGAGGCTTTCCAAGGATGTGCACTGGGAAAAGAAAGGAGCACTTTCTGTCTCTCCTGTGCTCCCCAGAACCCAGTCATTTCTGTTTTACTCATGGAATCACCATCCTCTCTGAAGGCAGCACCTACTGCTATACTCATCTTGATGTTTTAGAGGGCTCACTTTGGGCCTGACTTCTAGAAGATCCAGAGAGCACTGGCTGTTGTGTCAGATTTGGGTCTAGTCAGATACGTGGGAGCCCAGCACATCTTGACTCTTGAAAATCAATTGGCAAATTTTCAGAAGATTTACAAGCAAATTGATTCCAGCTTGTTAGACTGAAATCAACCACAGTGAATGCACCTGCATCTCGGAGAACAGAAAACATTTAGAGTCAGGCTTCCGCTTCCCCTCGGAAGGTTGGTTGTTAAGCATTTACCAGCACACTCTTGCTTCTAATCCTAGGCTCTCTCATGTGAACTTGTAATCTTGTGTATCTGTCTGAGTTTGCTCTCTATTGCTGTGATAAAATACTCTGAACATAAAAAAAAACTTCGGGAGTAAATGGCTTATTACATCTTACAGCTCACAGTCCATCACTGAGAGGAAGCAGGCAGGAACCTGGAGGCAGGAATTGAACATGTCGTGGAGGAAGTCTGCCTACTAGCTTGCTCCTCTGCTCTGTGTTCAGTCTGCTTCCTTATACAACCCAGGAACCATCCATGGTGGGCTGGTCCCTCCCCCACCACTCAACAAGAAAATGCTTCACAGATGTGCCCACAGACCAATCTGACAGAGGACATTCCCTAACAGAAGCTCTGTTTTTCCAAGTATATAAAGCTGACAATGGAAGCTACCTGTGACATCCCCCCCCATTGACCTTAGCCTCTCCAACTGTAAGATGGAAATGATGACATAGTACAGATGTTTCTGGGGATTCAGTCTGAGAAAATGGAAAGAGCCCCGCACCATAGGTGAACAACAAATGACTGTCACTACTGTAAGTGCAAAGCCTGATGGCATGGTCAAAGTGTGACCTGCCCACAGGTGTTTGCACAGAGGACCCAGGTGGTGGTGCTATTTGAGGGAGCAATGAAGGCTTTGGAAGGGGCCATCCAGCTGCAGGAAGGTGGGCTGCAGGAAGGTGGGCCATATGGGCTTCAGCCCAGCCCTGGCTCCTCTACTTTCTGATCCTCTGAGATACATTTCGAGCCACGGCACAAGCACTTGCTGCCTCAGACAGAGCTGCAGCGACCGCCCTTCCCTGCCATGATGACTGTATCCCCTAAACCAAGAGCCAAATGCAAGCCTTCCTCTCTGATATTTGATCATGTCCAGGAGAAAGGTAATAAACACATGCAAACGCAAACGCACTGTTCCAGTCTGCTTTCAGTTTGCTGTGATAAAAACACTGACCAAATTCAACTTGGAGAAGAAAGGGTTTATTCAGCTTATATCTTCCTGGTCACAGCCCTTCATCATTAAGGGAGCCCAAGGTAGGAACTCAGGGCAGAAACCTGGAGGCAGGAACTGAAGCACAGGCCATGGAGGAATGCTGCTTGCTGGCAGCTTGCTCCTCTGGCCCATGTTCAGCCTGCCTTCTTATACAATAGACAACAACCTGCCCAGGGGTGGCACCACCCACAGTGAGCTGGGCCCTCCCACATCACTCAACAATCAAGAAGATGCCCCCTAGACATGGCCACAGGCCATCCTAATGGGGGAAATTTCCTGGTTGAGGCTTCCTCAACCCAGTGTGTCAAATTGACAACTAAAGCTGTCCAGCACACACATAAGTGCACAAACACAGGAAAGGGAACATTAACTCCAGTCCTACTCCTACTTACAGAAAAACAGGATACATGGAGGACAGCCAGAGAAATGAACACGAAGGAGTCAGGCTGTAGCACCCCGACCACCAGAGGATCCAGCAGGGTGGGTCCTGGATTCTGCTCACATGCAGTGGCATCCCGACCACCAGAGGATCCAGCAGGGTGGGCCCTGGATCCTGCTCACATGCACCTCCAATCCTCCTAGATGAGCTGCACCATCCCTGAGCTCTGTTTCTGCACATTCTGACCTCTGACTCTTCACACAGCCCTCTGACAGTGCAGCTGGCTTGGCCTGAGGCCCACACTCATAGTCTCTCTGAAACCCTCTTCAGAACAGCAGCCCCTGACCATCACAAGGAGTATGATAAGCTGGTATTGTCAAAGCTAGAGACAAAAGCACTAGATATGCTGCACATGGTGGGGCAGTCCAGGAAGAGAAAGGTCCCTGGACAAGACAGCATCACCTCTTCCATTGATGCCAGCAGTTACCATGGTGATGAGTGTCTCCCAGAGGCATGGAAGTCAAAGGTGTCACAGTTGGGATTGAGAAAACTTCACTTCTGTGTATCAGCGATGGACCCAAAGCCACTGACCCCTAGCATCAAGTGAAGCCTTACCATTTTAGTAGATGACCTAGGACACCCAAGAAGTGTTACTAGGGAGGATGGGGAGGGAGAAGGCAGTGTGGCGCTGCCAGCACAGGCCTGCCTTCTCTGTTCTTTCAACGGTGAAACGTGGGGGCTGTTCTCACACAAATGTTGATCATTGCACCTGGCATAGCATAGGCCTGTAAAAGCACTGAAGAAATGAACTTCCTACATTCCAGACAGAGGAGATACAGTGAGGAAGGGGGCCTGGTCCCTCCCTGAGCAACTCACTGTCAATGGAGGAGGTGGGTGGATGTAGTATGGCTGCCCTGCCCTGCAACAGCATAGAGTCCTAGGGGGAATGCAGGAACAGAGGAAGGAACAAAGGAGGAGGAAGGGGAGGAGAGAGGAAGAAGAGGAAGAGGAAGAATAGGAGGAGAAGAAGGAAAAGGAGGAGGAGGAAGAGGGGGAGGGGAGGAAGAGATGTTCAGACCAAAAACTCCAAAAAAGCAGGAGCCAGAAGCATTTTCTCCATCTCTGGACCCTCACAATGTAGGGAGTACCTACTGGCAGCCTACTGCACACCTGCCTGGTGAGTGGGTTCTTTAGGAAGAAGATCAGGAGTTCTCAGGGAACCCAGAGGATATGAGGTTCCAGTGGGAGCAGCCGGCATGAGGGCCTGGGAGGTAGGTAAGCACAGAAGGCCTCACAGACCACTCAGTGTGGCTGCAGCAAAATGTCCCAAGATGACAGCAGGGGCAGGAATGGGGGACAGACTAGACGAGATGAGGCGTCAGAGGCCAAGCCTCAAAGGACATTGTCCTGTGGGCTTGCAGGAGCCATGGGGATGTCTCCTCTACAAGACTGACAGGCTCAGATCTGCATTTTGATAAGATTTGCCAGTGGAGAACAGACTGGCAAACGGTAATGTGGGCTGCCAGTCTGGGAGCTGCCCGGGATTACCTCTGAGGAAACAGGTAATGTGGGCTGCCGGTCTGGGAGCTGCCCTGGATTACCTCTAAGGAAACAGGCACTTAAGAAGTGTTCAACATCGCTAATAATTAAGGAAATGCAAATTAAAACCACTTTGAGATATCATCTTACTCCAATAAGACTGGCTAGGATCAGGAATACGAATGATACCAAGTGCTGGAGAGGTTGTGGGGAAAGGGGAACACTCATCCATTGCTGGTGGGAATGTAAACTTGTACAGCCACTATGGAAAGCAGTTTTGAGATCCTTAGAAGACTCAAAATGAAGCCTGCCATTTGACCCAGTCATACCCCTCCTGGGTAAAAATTTGGGGGTACCCACAAGACCATCTTACTGTCTACGCAGAGTATACATGCATAGTCTTGTTTATTGCAGCTCTGTTTCACAATAGCAAAAAGCGGTAACCAACCCAGGTGACCTCAACTGACGAATGATAGAGAAAAGTGTGATAAATGTATAAAATGGAGTTCTATGCAGTGGTAAAGAGGGACGACTCAATGAACTTTGCAGGTAAATGGATGGAGCTAGAAGACATTATGTTAAGTGAGTAACATCTCCCAGAAAAACAAACGACAAATGGTGTCCCTCTAATGTGGATGCTAGTGCCAATAACCCATATATAAATATTTCTCATGGAGAGGATCTTAGTAAAAAGAACAACAACAGAAAGACGGCTCAAAACCGGACTGAAATGTGAATTGGGAAGGCGGTGGGAGGGCGGGAGAGGGCACATGGTGTGTATATTCAATTTAATGCATTTTTTTTTTTTAATTACAATGAGAAAAAGATTATCCGGGTTTTTGCCCAGAGACTTGTCTACAGTTACATGGTTATTTTAGGACTTAGTAAAAAGTGATGTGTATATTATAACAACATTGTGTTTACAGGCTCTGATAAAAAACGGATAATTGCATCGAACTGTAGATGGAGATATAAATCACTATTGGAGTCCACATTTGTTTTACATAAAATCTAGTAAACGAATAACTTTGTGGATTGGCACATACAAATGTTCTCTACAATTCTCTGTTGTACAGTATCACTGTAGCATTCTCTTTACCTGTTTAAGATGATTAACGGTAAGCAAATTGAGTTTGTTCTTCCAAGTAATCACATACAGTCATACCCAATATAAGCATGGGTGAATTGATAAATCTGTGCCTTCTTGACTCCACCTATAAGGTATGTATATACAATCTTCTTCTGGAGACTCGGAATGGGTTCAAAAAACCAAAAACCTAAAAGAGGGGGGATACAGATAGATATGAAAGCGTTTTGTCCAAAAACCTTGCAATTCAAATCTGTATAACTAAGTACAGGGAAGAAGAGTTTGTACTGTTCCACAGGTCAGAAATGGTCACTAACTTTAATGGCTGAGAATAGAAAGATACAGCTTTGCTTGTGCTGGATGTACCAGAATGCCAGAGAAAGGTTGACCTGCTAACCATTGAAAGAAGAAAAGGGCCTCAGATTCCTACAAACATCAAACCCCTCTGTGCTCCCTACTTTAACAACTAATTTATAATGAGTCCGAACAAAACTTACCTTCTAGGACCCAAAAGGTTGTAATATAGAGACATTTCTTACCCCCATCCCAGAGAACAAAGGAGATAATATATGATAATGAAGTTTGTTCTCCAACTATAATTGGAGACAACTATATAGAGATAATCTCTTATAAACTGGTAAAACTGGGCCTTTCTTTAACTTGATTAATAGACATAGAACTGTGAAACGGATGATTCTCTATGTTCAGAACCAATATAAAGTTCCTTAAGCTATGCCTTAAGCAAAATATTTAATACAGGAGTCTGGAAGCAGCAATATGGTTATTCTACCAAGGAGATGTTGGCCAGGGATATCCAAGCCCCCCACAAAAGGTAAAAGGCATCGCTTGCCTCTAAACTGGTGGTACTTGCAAGAAGAGAGGTGAGAAGGCCCTGGTTTAGAGACCTGACATTAACATGGGAAAGATGTGATTAAAACCACACATGCAAGTGGTACAGCTTGTCTCTGGAATACCGATGAGTGGTTACCAAAGGCCACTAAACCAATAAAGCAAATAGTTGGCATCTCCTTGAGTCAAGCAAACTTCTCTGTCAAGCATCCAGCTACACCTCACCCTGCCGGATTAATTTACGGTTGCACGCAGAGGCAACCATATGCCTGCATATCCCAATCTAATTGGGCTCTCTTTTGGAGGGGAAACCCACAGGCTGATGCCACAAGCTTACATCCTCGAATGGTTGTAGGAGATGTCTTATAAGCCACAGTAAGACCCCATCATATTTAACAGGAAAAAAATGTAATCATAAGATTAACATACCACCAAGAGCATCTGTTAGTGCTATAACCTAAAGATAACCTACCAATAACAATTAGTATGTTTAAATACCTATATCAATGCTTGTGCTTCGTTAGTAGGATTGAAAGATTATTCCTGGCCAAACTGTCCCAGCCCACGAAAGGAAACAGCAGAAGTGCAGAGTCCAAGACAAGACAATCCAGAGAAAGTAGACTGTTTTGCTTCTCATCGCACCTGTGCCCCTTTTCTAACCTAGGGAAAATCTGCGGAAGAGGGGGCATGGTAAATGTAAGGGCTGCGATTTGGGCGGTGAATGGGTGAATTGAACTAACAGCAATATAGTCTGGACACTCATTGATCAACTTGATTGGAACATACAAGCCCCACCCCCCCCCGCTGGATGGTGGGACCCATGGGGCTGTGGTGGGTTGGGCCACAACAGCCTGCAAATTGGTTTTACATGAAGGATGCTTGTACCATAAATTATCACTTTTTGCTAAAAAATGATAAAAAAAAAACTGAGAGAAAGATGCAGGACAGTTATGGCAGAATACATGATCTGGGATGGAGTGTGGGGGGGGGAGGAGGAAGGGAAATATGCCTGAACTGAATTGGAAATGATGCATTATGAAATACACAAAGATCATAAAAAAAAACAATAAAAAGAAGTTAATTAACTGGTGATATCATTTCGTTCTCACCAAGACTAATGGCCTACACTCAAGAAAAGAACTGACATTACATGTACCTTGTCTTAAAAAAAAACAAAAAAAAAAAAAAAAGGAAACAGGCAGTCTTCTGCAAAGGGAAGATCCTTTGTCACAGCCCCCCCCCCAGGGGCTCCCAGTCTCCTCATCAACCTCTTTCCCTTCCCCTGCTTCATCTGAAGCATCTCTGCTTTAAATGCTTTCCATAGTTTTGTTTCAATTAAAGATCTTATACTGGCACATAGATATATGTGTCTTGACCTGTTCTATGGTCATTCACAGGAGGTTCTAGAAACAATCTGTTGCTGTGAGAGTATGAGCTGACTTCAGAAATCTGTTCTCTTCCTTTCCAGCCAGATGCTCACTTTCACAGTTGTTTTAACTAGATGGTGGCAGGTTCTACACAAATCATCTTAACAGCCAGTCTAGTAAATATATCCAGGTTAGTGGAACTTTGAACACTGAAAACATAAATGAATTGCCTGCCCATTATAATACCAAATCAACAGTCTGGTACCAAAATCTCAAGACACATCTTCCAAAGTCTGCACACCCTCAGGTCTGATGTTGGAAGAGAGGGGGAAATGGGGAGCCAAGCATAGAGATAGGAATGACCCGAGTAGAGGGTGACCAGCCACCCAGAACCAGCCTCGAAGGACAGGTATTGCCATGGAGACCATTCACAGAACAGGTGTCCCATCCAGGACCAAGTGGGTACTAGTTACCAGTCACCTCATCGTGATGGTACATGACCATCCTTCTATTTCCACTTTACAGATGAAATGGACTTGGAGAGGGAAGTGGACCTGCTCCCAAGGCCTGTGACTTACCCAGTTCAGGCTGTCACACAGACACCACACACTGGGTAGTGTATGGAGCCAGCTCTGGAGGCTGGGATTCCTGGGTCAGGGGACCAGTATGTCAGACCTGGTGAGGGTGAGGGTCTACAAGAAAGTCCCTGTGTCATTCATATTCTGTGTGTCTATCTGGTTTTCTCATCTCTCTCTTTCTCTCTTTCTCCTCTCCTTTCCCCTCTCTCTCTCTCTCTCTCTCTCTCTCTCTCTCTCTCTCTCTCCTCTCTCCTCTCTCCTCTCTCCTCTCTCCTCTCTCCTCTCTTTCATCTCCCCTTCTTCTCCTGTGGCTCTTCCTCTCTTCCTCTTACAAGTCCATAGTCCTGTCAGATTATGATTTCATTCAATCATCCCTAGATCCCCGGCTCCACATCAAAGCTGGGGTCTGGCTGGCAGCACTCTGGTCTGCAGTTGCCTTCTTTCTGGCATTTGTAGAACTGGGGTCAGTACCTGTGAGACCTGAAACCAGAGGGTTGGGCTACCTTCTCCTCTTCTTCTTCCCCTCCTGCACCCAGAGCTCCCCCAGACATCACTGCTCTCACTTTCTGGGGTGTGATTCTTCTTCCCCTTTCTCCTTCACTGGGGTTGTCTCAAGTTGACGAACACAAACAGCTTCACTTTAACCGGTGAAAGTATTGCACTTGACAGCTCTGCTCTGGTCATCAGGGTTCATTCATTCCACAGGGCAAAGCTGTCATGGAAACTAATCAATGGCAGACGTCTGCTGGAGCCAGTTACGGAGCCTGTGAGCAGGAAAGAGTGGTGGGAAAGTGGAGAGCGAGCCTTCCCCAGACTGCGGTAATTCACCCGCTACAAAGTGAGCCCCAGGGCTGGCATGTAATTAATACAAGGTACGGCGTCCTGTGGACAGGAACCACAAACGCTTACTTCCCCAATGTTCACATCTCCCCACAAGGCAGGAGGAAAGAGCTGGGGCGGGGGGGGGGGGGTGCAGCTAAGCCGGAATACGCCAGGACAAGCGGTTAAGAGTGGAAGCCATGAGGGCAGACAGCCTGGCCTTAAGTCTCATCTCTCCACCATGTGACTCAGCTGCCCCATCTGACAGATGGGGTTAATAGAGTAACAGGAATAAATTCATGAGAAGATTCAAGAGGTTAAATAAGTCACAAACCCATTAAACCTGAGTGCAGGAGGGTGCAGGGCAGGAGGATCTTGCATTTGAATCAAATCACGTATCATAAGCAGACAGTGGACCGCCCTAAACCCAGCTGTCTCTGAGATGTGGGCATCTCCCAAATGGCCAGAATTCATGGGAAGTGGCGATTGACTGGAACACACCCTACGTGTTTCTTCCTGGAGCAGCTCCAATTCCCCTCAGCTTACTGCAAACAGGCCTGGGTGTTCTCCTCTATGGCTTCAGAAAGAGATCCCCTAACCCAGGCCAGGTCAGCCCTGGCTGCAGCCTCTGCTAGAGCTTTTCATGAGTGCTGGGAGGGTACGAGCCAGGAGAAGAGAGGGATTGGGGTCAGCTGTGCTTCTGAAAGACTAAGTTACAAAAACCAAGCAGATCCTGTGTGCTCAGTAGTTGTGTCTCCCTCCAGCCAAACCATAAAGAGGAAAAGGACTTAGGAATGACCAGTGGCTCCTTTCTCTTCAACCTAGTATGTCAAGGCTCATGTATCTAACTTCTCTCTCATTTATCTACTGTCTACTTACCATGACATATCTCATGTACTTATCATTCACTCACCATTCATTTATCTAACTCATCTAACCACTTCCTGAGTGACCTGCTAATCCTGCACTGCTGTGACCACACCAACCTGACAGAAACAGCTTAGGGAGGATTTCTTTTGCCTCACACAGGGTTTCAGTCCATCAGGGTACAGAAGATGTAGCAGGACAGCTTAGTTCATGGCAGTGGATGTGTAGAGAAGAAAATACATCACTGGGAACCAGGAAGCAAGAACATGACAGGAAATGGGCAGTTGCAGCCTTCGAAGGCTTAGTCCCACTGGCTCGCCTACTCCCTACCAGATCCTATGTCTGAAAGATTCCACAGCTTCCCAAAGGAGCACCATCAGCTTGAGAACACTCACTACAAATGTGAGCCTGTGTGGCAGCAGTTCAAGTCCAAAGCACAGCGTCGATGTGTGGATTTACCCTCCATGTAGCTAGTACCCATCTGCTGTCATATACGTACACACACAGAGAAACAACTTTCAGTGGACAATATTATCATTAGAGGAAGTATACCTTTGCATCTTTTTGATTCATTCTCCTAGGAAATTGAGCCCCACAGAGTTTGATGGGCAAGTCACAAACCAAGCACTGGAGAGCTGGAGAAATGGCTCAGTAGGTTAAGAGCATGTACTGCTCTTGCAGAGGACCAAGGTTCAGTATCCAGCACACACATGGCTCACAGCAGCCTGAACTGCAGTTCCAGGGGATTTGATGCCCTCTTCAGCTGTGTAGAGTGGAACATGGACTCCAGGTCCTTCCTGACATTAGCCTGATGGGTCAGACTTCCTAAAATGCCGGACCTCGTCAGCAGCCCATGTAGCACACACTACCTATCTTCTCAAATACACAGGAACCTTTCCACTATTTTCAGCTCTGATTCATCCAGTAGGAAAACAGAATTAAGATTAATGTTCAAAGATTTCATTAGAAAACCTTCAAAATCATTGGGCAGCATGAGCCCAGGTCTCTTGTTGCTTTCCCTCCTGGCAGGAGCCAAGCAGCCACCGCACTCACCACAGATTCACCAGGAATGGGTGCTCCAGCCCCTGCATGATCTGCAGCTCCCGGAACACGTTCCGCACCTCGTCTCTCTCGATGCACTTCTGCTTGTTCATGTACTTCATGGCATACATTTTCTTCGTGTCCCGCTTCTGCACGATGCATACCTGAGTGACAGCAAAGGGGACAGCACTCAGGAGGTGGAGGAAGGAGGGGGGGTTAGCGGGAGGGAGGGGGAAGAGGAGAGAAAATGTGAGCCTCTCCTTGACTCTGTCCATTCCAACCACCAGCTAGTACTGCAGCTCTGGCTAAGCCAAGACCTCTCCGACTCTTCAAAGGAGTCACTGGACCAGATTCAGACCTTCAATGTGAACACTAACTGCTGAGTGCGGCAGAAACGCACTAGTCAGTTCAGCTGGTGGAAGGAGCAGCCACGCCCTCCAGGAGCTCAGAGCCCAACAACAGCACTTGTGCAGCCTCAGGACATTTGTGCACAAGTTCTGCAAATCTTCTGTCCCACTAACTACCGCCCTGGAACCTGTATGAGCCCATAAGCTGTGGATCCCCAATTCTAGGAGCTAAGGTGCCAGGACAGTGGGTGTACTCACACCTTCCCCAGAGACTTCAGCCATGAGACCTGTGCACACACGGTGAGACCCAGTCCCAGGATTATAATACCGAACATGTTGTGTATGCAGGCTACATACTGGGCCCAAGTGACCTCATTCCTGGGACACTGAGAAAACCTGGAGACACAGAGTAGAGCCAACCCAAGGGAGAGGCTCTATGTGCGGCAGGCAGCAGAACTGAAGAGGAGGAAGTCAAGCTCAGGGCATGCTGTCATAAGCCTCAAGTGCTCACTGTGGAGTGGCTGGGCTGTGTTTGGCCTGCTGGGCTTCATTCCTGCTCCCCACCCATCCTTCCCCTTTGGAATTGGGATGTTTATTTTGTTCTCTTATATTGGAAGTGTATAACTTGTTTGTTTCATTTTGTAGAGGCTTACAGTTAAGGGATTGATTGCATTGGGTCTCAGAAGAGACTGGACTTTAAGATAGTGTGGAAACTGGTACAGGCAATGAGGACTTTTGAATCTGGAATGAATGAATTTTGCTTTAGGAGATAACCCTAACATGTGGGAGGCAGCAGTAGAATGTGGTTTGAATGTGAAATGTCCTCCTAGGCTCCTAGCCCCAGTTGGTAGTGCAGCTTTGGAAAGTTACAGAACATTCAGGTGCTGGAGTTGTGCTCCAGAAAGTGGGTTGCTGGCTTCGCAGCCTGGCCTCACTTTGTGCTCACTCTTTGCTTCTTGTTCCACCAACATGTGGCATCCCACCTGTGGACTCCCTCCACCACAGAGCCAGCTGTCTCCAAGCCTCCCTCCATGAAGTGGATAGAGAAAATATGGTACATCTATACAATGTAGTTCTGTGCAGTGGTAAAAAAAGATGACATCATGAAATTTGCAGGTAAATGGATGGAACTAGAAGATATTATGTTAAGTGACATAACACATTCCCAGAAAAACAAGTGACAAATGGTATCACTCATCTGTGGATGCTAGCACTAAGTATCTAGTTGTAAGGCAAACTGAGCAACCTTACTGTTATATTCCTGATTATCTGAAAGCAACTGTGCTCTTATAATGTGAATCCCTTAACATGTTCTAGAATTAATCTACCATTTATTTTCAGACTTTGGAATTTTGGCATATGGGTGGGGTGTATGTATGCATATTTTAGAGTAATATAAAATCAAAAGGAAAAATGTGAATTGTGAAATATGACTTGGAAATAAAATAGTTTGTTTTCAGATGACATAATTTTACTATAGGTGATATAGATATAGATATAGATATATAGAAGCAATACAATTTGGAGGGAACAACAACAAAAAATAACTGGGAAAAAAATGACTGAAAGAGTGAAGTTCTCAGGCCTGGAGAGATGGCTCAGTGGTTAAGAGCACCAATTGCTCTTGCAGAGGACCCAAGTTCGATTCGCATGGCAGCTAAAAACTGTCTTTAACTCCAGTTCCAGTGGAATCTGACTCCCTCTTCTGACCTCCGCAGCATTGCATGACATGGGTGCACCAACCTACATACAGACAGTACACTCCATACACATAAAAAAATAACTAAATATTTTTTAAAAATTTTTTAAAAAGAGTGAAGTTCTCCCCAAAACAATAATCCTCTGCTTTGAAATGGAAAGATTCAGAAAAAGACGCGAGACATGTATGGCAGAATGCATGAACTTGGGTGGGGTGGGGGGCATGGAAACGGAAATGAGTCTAAACTGGACTGAGAAATGATGCATGAAAAAGTTTAATAATAATAAATATATATATATATATAAAAGAAAAAGAAAAATTATTAAATGAAACTTCCAGATAAATTTGAAACTGTGTCACTTTGGTTGGTAGAGTAACTCCAACAGTTCCACATCATCCTGTGCAGTGTATAAATCATCCTCTTGTCCAGTGTATCAAAACGGCATGCTTTACACTCCCAACAGAATACAGAATTACTTTTGGTATTGAGATAGACTGCTGCTGGGTAGCAGTGCTTCTGCTCAACTGTACTCTAACCAGGACAATGGTTTTTCCATCCCTTGCATAATATACCTCATGTGGGTCTGCACCATTTCATACCATGCCATTATGTGAGCCTGTACCATTTCACATCATATCAACATGTAAACCTGCACCATTTCACACCATACCATCATGTGAGTCTGTACCATCTCACATCATATCAACATATGGACCTGCACCATCTCACATTATACCATCATGTGAGCCTGTAACATCTCACATCATATAAACATGTGGACCTGCACCATCTCACATTATACCATCATGTGAGCCTGTACCATATCACATCATATCAACATGTGAGCCTGTACCATCTCACATCATACCAACATGTGATCCTGTACCATCTCACACCATACCAACATATGGTCCTGTACCACCTCACATTATACCATCATGTGAGCCTGCACCATCTCACATCATATCAGCATGTGAGCCTGCACCATCTCACATCATACCAACATGTGGGCCTGCACCATCTCACATCATACCAGCATGTGAGCCTGCACCATCTCAAATCATAACAACATGTGAGCCTGCAACATCTTACATCATACCATCATGTGAGCTTGTACTATCTCAAATGATATCAACATGTGAGCCTGCACCATCTGACATCATATCAACATGTGGGCCTGCACCATCTCACATCATACCATCATGTGGACCTGTACCATTTCATATCATACCATCATGTGGGCCTTTACCATCTCACATCATATCAACATGTGAACCTGCACCGTCTCAAACCATATCATCATAAGGGGCTGCACCATCTCACATCATATCGACATGTGAGCCAGCACCATCTCACATCATACCAACATGTGGGCCTGCACCATCTCACATCATACCATCAAGTGGACCTGCACCATCTCACATCATACCATCATGTGGGCCTTTACTATCTCACATCATATCAACATGTGGGCCTGTACCATCTCACATCATATCATTATGTGAGCCTGCACCATCTCACATCACATCATCATGTGCACCTGCACTATCTCACATCATACCATCATGTGGACCTGCACCATCTCACTTCAAACCATCATGTGGACCTGCACCACCTCACATCATACCATCATGTGAGACTATACTATCTTGAATCATATCATCATGTGGACCTGAAACACCTCACATCATATCAACATGTGGGCTTGCACCATCTCATACCAACATGTGGGCCTGCACTATCTCACACCATACCAACATGTGGGCCTGCACCATCTCACACCATATCATCATGTGCACCTGCACTATCTCAAATCATATCATCATGTGGACCTCCACCATCTCACATCATATCATCATGGGGACCTGCACCATCTTAAATCATATCATTATGTGAGCCTGCACCATCTCACATCATACCAACATGTGGGCCTGCACCATCTCACACCATATCATCATGTGAGAGTGCACCATCTCACATCATACCATCATGTGGACCTGCACCACCTCACATCATACCATCATGTGAGACTGCACCATCTCACATCACATCATCATAGTACATACAAATAATATCAAACTATTCAAGGTTCTAGACATGGACTGGGGGATCTCAAATGTATCTCCCAGAGATGAAAGGTTGTTACTCTATTTCCAAACAAGATCACAGTAAGGTTCCAGTAAATCAAGGTTTAGAGCTCCTCTTCAAACCTACTAAAGCTCCTATTTCCATCTCCATTCTGCAGACACAGGAAAATGAGGATAGGTAGGATTCAATTATTCTTTTTCAAGCTCAAGTCCAAGTTCTCTCCTCCCCCCCCCGAACCCCCAGCTGTTTGTTTCTACTGCTGACACTGCTTCCTAGAGAAAAGTATGTGGAAGATGCAGTAAGAGAGTGGCCAGGGAAGCTGGCCAAAGAGCTCTGGGTTTCTGCTCACACCATGGGATGCTCTCCCCTAGAAACTGGACCTTTAATCTCACACATGCTGTGCATCTCTCTGAGAAAAGCCTGACTCTACTTAAGCTCTGGTGTTCTGTCTGAATTATCAAAACCCACTCTGCACCCCTGGAGAGAATCTACAGGTGATCAAGGAAGTTGGAGTGTCCAATAGCACATGTAACACCTCAAAAAAGGTCTTTCTAGTCAGTGAGATCTGTGACTTGTGGTTAAAGATTGACAATTCTTCCCTGTCCTGTAAATTTAACATACAAACTGTAGGAAGGCAGCGATGCAATGTGCAAAGGCCTTTAGGGGCTCTGGCTAGGGAAATTCCAGCAGACACCAGCAGCCCTGAGCACATCCCTGGGAGCACAGTGTCACTCATCAGAACCTTGGGCTGCTGTTGCTGCTTGTCTGCACTTTCAGAAAGGGACTCTGAGCCACAGAGGAGACACCCAGCTGGTTCTGCACCTCCAGAAGGCTGAAATAAATCGGCAGATGCATGGTTTCAGGGAAACTCAAGTGTTCCTTTCCTCTGAGTAAACTAGCAGTCAGCACTGAGAACCTCTGTAGTCCCAGAAGAGCTGTGGATTCAGCCTCATGAGTGCGTAGAGTGTGAGCCAGACCATTCACAGAGATAATAAGATGCTGGGTGGACTGTTACCTCAGAGCTGCCCAGTTTCAGTTCACAAATGACAAAACCAACACACAGAGCTATAGAAAAGCAAAATAATAACTGTTCCAAAGTGTTAACTCCTCGATACCTGAAACCAAACAATGAAGTAGTCGATATTCTAGACAAAGAATGTGGCAGTATAAAAAAGATCATCATGGTCAATGTGTCTGCTTTCTTGTTGTTGTTCTCTCAATAGGACCTCCCCTCTTTATTTCAGAAAATGGATCCTAATGTCTATATTCAAGTTCCTGTACCTAGACTATGAACATATGGTATATGTACTCTAAATTCCCTCTTTTCATTTTTTCATTATTTTTAATTTTTTGCTTTTGTATCTTTTTAATGCTTTTATTGATGTTTTGTGTATTTGAGACATCATTTTCAGTTCAGTTTAGACAGATTCCCTTTTCCCTTCCCCCCCACCCCACTTCAGATCATGCATTCTGCCATAACTGTCCTGAATCTTTCAGTCTTTTTATTTTTATGTTTAGGAATTCACATTTTCCTCCATTAATTTTACTCTAAAATATGGATACATACTCTCCACCAATGCAGCCAACAAGGCTGGAAGGACGATGCTCTGTAGAGATACCTGGGCCCTCCCTCTGGCTATCAGACTATGGAAACAGTGGTTCCCAGGGGGTTGGAGTTTCCCTGGGCCCTCCCTCTGGCTATCAGACTATGGAAATAGTGGTTCCCAGGGGGTTGGAGTTTCCCTGGGCCCTCCCTCTGGCTATCAGACTATGGAAACAGTGGTTCCAGGGGGTTGGAGTTTCCCTGGGCCCTCCCTCTGGCTATCAGACTATGGAAACAGTGGTTCCCAGGGGGGTGGAGTTTCCCTGGGCCCTCCCTCTGGGTATCAGACTATGTAAACAGTGGTTCCCATGGAGCTGGAGTTTCCCCAGAATCTCAAGCAGGGATGAGGCCCAGTGCCCACTGGAAGAAGAACTTGCCTCCATGAAGAGATTTCACACAGTTCTGACAACTTGATGGACACCTTGCAGAAGATCCTGGAGACGGAACAATGACGGTCAGTGACAGGCACACCCACACTGACCAGGACTGCTTATGCCACCCTTGCCCTCTATTTAAACCTCACATCAGACCCTGAAGATGGGTTTAGGAGGATCTTGCACCCTTTTATTTATTCCCAGTTTGGCCACATTGAATAAGTCCCTTACTCTGCTTTTCTCTCTTGCCTGTTGGTTTGTTTGGCCTATTGACGGGTGGCTTGTTAGTGCTATCAGGACACAAGTTCTGAGTTCTGACCCTCACATCTCCAGTAACACCTGCACACAAGGACTGGCAGGTGATGAGCAAATACATGCATTGAACCAGCCCTGGAGACTGGGTTAGCTCCTCCCTTATATAGCCATGTCATGGGGTGACCTGAACTGACACCCACACATGGCCTCTCATGATGGACAGGTGACCAGGAAGAAAGGACACTGTCATTTATAGCCTCTCTGCCTAGATCCTGGGAGCCTCTAACTATAAGACATAGAGGTCCCAGGAGGCACTGACATTCAACAAAGCTGCCCCAAGCCTTGGCCACAGGACATCAGAGTTAATGAAGTGAGAACATCTGACCACCTTAAGTGGCCAGAAGGCAAGCCTCCAGTTAACTCCTCATTAGTCTAATTCAATTAGGCTCTGGGGTTATCATTCATCACTGCGATGGCAGGACAAATTAAATATCAGCTGATATGGGTCACAGAATTGAAGGCGTGGCACTGAACACCAACAAACTGGGAATGCTACCAAGTCGATGACTCAGTGGAGACACCTCACCAGCATCCTACGAGAATCATTCTCCATGTCTGAAGTGCTAACAGCACTGACCACATGACCATGCCAAACACTTAGGGGAGAGAGAGAGAGAGAGAGAGAGAGAGAGAGAGCTTTAACAGTCACCAGGCTGGGCCTCTATACCCCTAGTGTCCTTTGGGGTAAGTGAGGTTGGAAGCAGAGCCAGGAAACAGCTCTGGCTGATGCTACGGGTAGACTGTCCTTCACTGTGGAAGATGCTGAGAATGTGGATGAGTAGAGGCTGGCTGGTCCCCGAAGCAACAATGTGGGGGAAGCTTGCTCTGCCCTGGCCAGGGTGGGAGTCATGGAGGGAGAAGCATTTAGCACTTTATTAAATCATTTCCAGGAGCCACAGTCCTAGAACTCCTCCAGCCAAAGGTGCTAATGAAAATAAAAGGCGTAAATATTTCCTTACAAACAAATGGTTTCCATCCTTCATGGAAATGTCTGTGACAATGAGGGTGGCCCAGAAACCATCTGCTGGAAGCTTTCTAAAACAGATTCTGACATGGGAATAGCAGCCATCAGGAGGCTCAGGGAAGTCAGGCAACTTGCCCAGGGGCTGTGACTGGGCCAACTGAGAGCCAAAGCTCATACTTTACAAGTTAATTAACTTACAATTTCCTGAAAGAAGCAACCACATATTCCAGGCAGACAAGACTCTCTGTGTGCCCCCTCTGAGCCTGCCTCAGGACCTTTGCATCTGTTCCCCTTTCTCTGCAATATTTTCTCCCCAGATCACCACAGGGGTGTTTCTTGTTCAGAAGTTAGGTCATAGTTTAACCTTGTCACCTCAGTGAGGGAAGGCTGTCTCCAAAATGCCAATCCTGGGTCATCAGAGACCCTGTTTAGTTTGTTTGCCACAGTGGACAGGTACCTGGAAGGATGCTGGAGTCGCACTCCATGAGCCCTTGCTTTCCAGCCTGAATCTTGCAGGGCACCCAACTCTCATCTGGAAGGTCCAGCCACTTAAAGGATAAAAAAGAGCACTCAGTTCCATTAGCATAGTGGCGAGTATCGCCGTCTGTCACACAGGAGATCAGAACTTAACTCCCCTAGGCAGTTTCCTTTGGGTCTAGAGAGATGGCTCAGATGTTAAGAGCACTGGCTGCTCTTGTGGAGGACCTGGGTTTGATTCCCAGCACCCACATGGCAGCTAACAACCATCTGTATGTAATTCCAGTTCCAGGGGATCAGACACCCTATTCTGACCCTCGTGGGTATTGCACAGCAAGGGTGACAGGCAGGCAACACTCATACACATCAAATAAAATAATAAAAATTTTAAAAAGATTTTAAAATATCCTGAAAATGCTGAAAAATTAATAATTGAGAAGAAAATGAACATTGAAGAAAAATATCACTGCAGAAGCCAAATGAAAAATGGAGAGAAAGAGAGAGAGAGAGAGAGAGAGAGAGAGAGAGAGAGAGAGAATCATACAATGAGTCTCACCTTGCTTAATTTCTGAATGGGATTTGTTGTGGCCTGGACAGTAGTTAGGTACTTTCCTGTTAATCAAATGCTTTTTCACACTGCGTGTGTATGCAGCTATGCAGGCCTGGCCATGGGGTGAGACTGCCAGTCCTGGGCCAGCACGAGGCAAGGTTGAGCCTGGTTTATCATCTGGAATCTTTCTCTGAGGGACAGGGAGGGCTATTATCATATATCTCCAGGCCACCTTCTGCAGCTTTATGCTCAGCCTGCCTCTGGCTAGTCTACAAATTTTAATTGGCTTTATTTTGCTATGACCCTTCAAGTAGAGGACCCACCTGCCTATTAAGGAGGACTCTGAGGCAAGAATGTGAGTTACTTCTCCCACAGGCACTGTCCTGCTCAGCAAAGAACTCAGACCTATTGTCAAGACCACACAAGGACACTTCCCCTGTGATGCTTCTGCAGCCCAGCCACCGAAGGTCAGTCCATGGGGACAGGAGAGAGAGGACTGGAAGGAGGTGAGTGCAGGGGTAGGGACTGAGGGTGGGTCTTCAGGTAGCACAAGAGAAAAAACACCCCTTGGGGCCCTAGCCAGGACATGAGCGACACAAAGCACTCAAGTAAACCTAACTGCTCATTGTACAAGCATCAACATCTTCTACATGCCGTCATTTCTGTAACTGTCATTAACATACAGTGATGCATGTGTGTCCTGTGAATCACATACACATACATGTGTATACATTTTACTGTGTGTGGCTGTGCATGTGCACACTTCTCAGCAGGGTGTTCAGTGTATATAGCTGCACTGCATGCATACAATGTGTGTATATGCTGCTAAGACGGTGCGTAAGGATGCCACTATTATCACAGAGCCTATTTAGAAAGGGTGGCAGTGTTGGGAGGGGCAGTCCATCTTAGAGAAGTAGGCATGGTGGGAGGTCCTTAGATCATTGGAGAAAATACTATCCTAGAGGATTATGGGACTCTGGCTTTGCTCCTTGTTTCCTGGCTTGAGATATGAACACTAGACGTAGCACAGGCTCCAGCAGGCCAACTACTGTCCAATAGACGCAGCACAGGTTCCCTGCATGACAACCACTGTCCACTAGACCCAGCACAGTCTCCAGCATGCCAACCACTGTCCACTAGACACAGCACAGGCTCCCGGCATTGCCAACCACTGTCCACTAGACCCAGCACAGGCTCCCAGCATTGCCAACCATTGTCCAATAGACCCAACACAGGCTCCTGGAATTGCCAAACACTGTCCACTAGACCCAGCACAGGCTCCCAGCATGAAAACTACTGTCCACTAGAACTGGCATAGGCTCCCAGCATGGCAACCACTGTCCACTAGATCCAGCACAGGCTACCAGCATGAAAATCACTGGACACTAGAACCAGCACAGGCTCCCGGCATGCCAACGACTGTCCACTAGACAGAACACAGGCTCCCAGCATGACAAGCACTGTCCACTAGACCCAGCACAGGCTACTAGCATGACAACCACTGTCCACTAGACCCAGCACAGGCTCCCAGCATGACAACCACAGTCCACTAGACCCAGCACAGGCTCCCAGCATGAAAACCACTGTCCACTAGACCCAGCACAGGCTCCCGGCATTGCCAACCACTGTCCACTAGACACAGCACAGGCTCCCAGCATGACAACCACTGTCCACTAGACCCAGCACAGGCTCCCGGCATTACCAACCACTGTCCACTAGACCCAGCACAGGCTCCCAGCATGACAACCACTGGCCACTAGACCCAGCACAGGCTCCCGGCATGCCAACGACTGTCTACTAGACAGAACACAGGCTCCCAGCATGACAACCACTGTCCACTAGACCCAGCACAGGCTCCCAGCATGTCACCCACTGTCCACTAGACCCAGCACAGGCTCCCAGCATGAAAACCAATGTCCACTAGACCCAGCACAGGCTCCCAGCATTGCCAACCACTGTCCACTAGACCCAGCACAAGCTCCTGGCATTGCCAACCACTGTCCACTAGATCTGGCACAGGCTCTCAGCATGACAACCACTGTCTACTAGCCCCGGTACAGGCTCCCAGCATGACAACCACTGTCCACTAGACACAGCACAGGCTCCCAGCATGACAAGCACTGTCCACTAGAACCAGCACAGGCACCAGCATGCCAACCACTGTCCACTAGACCCAGCACAGGGTCCCAGCATGTCAATCAGTGTCCACTAGACACAGCACAGGCTCCAGCATGACAACCACTGTCCACTAGACCCAGTACAGGCTCCCAGCATAACAAAAACTACCACTGTCCACTAGACCCAGCACAGGCTCCCGGCAATACCAACCACTGTCCACTAGACCTAGCACAGGCTCCCAGCATGAAAACCACTGTCCACTAGACCCAGCACAGGCTCGCAGCATGACAACCACTGAACACTAGACCCAGCACAGGCTTCCAGCATGACAACCATTGTCCACTAGACCCAGCACAGGTATACAACATTGCCAACCACTGTCAACTAGACCCAGCACAGTCTCCCGGCATTGCCAACCACTGTCCACTAGACCCAGCACAGGCTCCCAGCATGACAACCACTGTCCACTAGACCCAGCACAGGCTCCCAGCATGACAACCACTGTCCACTAGACCCAGCACAGGCTCCCAGCATGACAACCACTGTCCACTAGACCCAGCACAGGCTCCCAGCATGACAACCACTGTCCACTAGACCCAGCACAGGCTCCCAGCATGACAACCACTGTCCACTAGACCCAGCACAGGCTCCCAGCATGACAACCACTGTCCACTAGACCTGGCACAGGCTCCCAGCATGGCAACCACTGTCCACTAGACCCAGCACAGGCTCCCAGCATGACAACCACTGTCCACTAGACCCAGCACAGGCTCCCAGCATGACAACCACTGTCCACTAGACCCAGCACAGGCTCCCAGCATGACAACCACTGTCCACTAGACCCAGCACAGGCTCCCAGCATGACAACCACTGTCCACTAGACCCAGCACAGGCTCCCAGCATGACAACCACTGTCCACTAGACCCAGCACAGGCTCCCAGCATGACAACCACTGTCCACTAGACCCAGCACAGGCTCCCAGCATGACAACCACTGTCCACTAGACCCAGCACAGGCTCCCAGCATGACAACCACTGTCCACTAGACCCAGCACAGGCTCCCAGCATGACAACCACTGTCCACTAGACCCAGCACAGGCTCCCAGCATGACAACCACTGTCCACTAGACCCAGCACAGGCTCCCAGCATGACAACCACTGTCCACTAGACCTAGCACAGGCTCCCAGCATGACAACCACTGTCCACTAGACCCAGTACAGGCTCCCAGCATGACAACCACTACCACTGTCCACTAGACCCAGCACAGGCTCCCAGCATGACAACCACTGTCCACTAGACCCAGCACAGGCTCCCAGCATGACAACCACTGTCCACTAGACCCAGCACAGGCTCCCAGCATGACAACCACTGTCCACTAGACCCAGCACAGGCTCCCAGCATGACAACCACTGTCCACTAGACCCAGCACAGGCTCCCAGCATGACAACCACTGTCCACTAGACCCAGCACAGGCTCCCAGCATGACAACCACTGTCCACTAGACCCAGCACAGGCTCCCAGCATGACAACCACTGTCCACTAGACCCAGCACAGGCTCCCAGCATGACAACCACTGTCCACTAGACCCAGCACAGGCTCCCAGCATGACAACCACTGTCCACTAGACCCAGCACAGGCTCCCAGCATGACAACCACTGTCCACTAGACCCAGCACAGGCTCCCAGCATGACAACCACTGTCCACTAGACCCAGCACAGGCTCCCAGCATGACAACCACTGTCCACTAGACCCAGCACAGGCTCCCAGCATGACAACCACTGTCCACTAGACCCAGCACAGGCTCCCAGCATGACAACCACTGTCCACTAGACCCAGCACAGGCTCCCAGCATGACAACCACTGTCCACTAGACCCAGCACAGGCTCCCAGCATGACAACCACTGTCCACTAGACCCAGCACAGGCTCCCAGCATGACAACCACTGTCCACTAGACCCAGCACAGGCTCCCAGCATGACAACCACTGTCCACTAGACCCAGCACAGGCTCCCAGCATGACAACCACTGTCCACTAGACCCAGCACAGGCTCCCAGCATGACAACCACTGTCCACTAGACCCAGCACAGGCTCCCAGCATGACAACCACTGTCCACTAGACCCAGCACAGGCTCCCAGCATGACAACCACTGTCCACTAGACCCAGCACAGGCTCCCAGCATGACAACCACTGTCCACTAGACCCAGCACAGGCTCCCAGCATGACAACCACTGTCCACTAGACCCAGCACAGGCTCCCAGCATGACAACCACTGTCCACTAGACCCAGCACAGGCTCCCAGCATGACAACCACTGTCCACTAGACCCAGCACAGGCTCCCAGCATGACAACCACTGTCCACTAGACCCAGCACAGGCTCCCAGCATGACAACCACTGTCCACTAGACCCAGCACAGGCTCCCAGCATGACAACCACTGTCCACTAGACCCAGCACAGGCTCCCAGCATGACAACCACTGTCCACTAGACCCAGCACAGGCTCCCAGCATGACAACCACTGTCCACTAGACCCAGCACAGGCTCCCAGCATGACAACCACTGTCCACTAGACCTAGCACAGGCTCCCAGCATGACAACCACTGTCCACTAGACCCAGCACAGGCTCCCAGCATGACAACCACTGTCCACTAGACCCAGCACAGGCTCCCAGCATGACAACCACTGTCCACTAGACCCAGCACAGGCTCCCAGCATGACAACCACTGTCCACTAGACCCAGCACAGGCTCCCAGCATGACAACCACTGTCCACTAGACCCAGCACAGGCTCCCAGCATGACAACCACTGTCCACTAGACCCAGCACAGGCTCCCAGCATGACAACCACTGTCCACTAGACCCAGCACAGGCTCCCAGCATGACAACCACTGTCCACTAGACCCAGCACAGGCTCCCAGCATGACAACCACTGTCCACTAGACCCAGCACAGGCTCCCAGCATGACAACCACTGTCCACTAGACCTAGCACAGGCTCCCAGCATGACAACCACTGTCCACTAGACCCAGTACAGGCTCCCAGCATGACAACCACTACCACTGTCCACTAGACCCAGCACAGGCTCCCAGCATGACAACCACTGTCCACTAGACCCAGCACAGGCTCCCAGCATGACAACCACTGTCCACTAGACCCAGCACAGGCTCCCAGCATGACAACCACTGTCCACTAGACCCAGCACAGGCTCCCAGCATGACAACCACTGTCCACTAGACCCAGCACAGGCTCCCAGCATGACAACCACTGTCCACTAGACCCAGCACAGGCTCCCAGCATGACAACCACTGTCCACTAGACCCAGCACAGGCTCCCAGCATGACAACCACTGTCCACTAGACCCAGCACAGGCTCCCAGCATGACAACCACTGTCCACTAGACCCAGCACAGGCTCCCAGCATGACAACCACTGTCCACTAGACCCAGCACAGGCTCCCAGCATGACAACCACTGTCCACTAGACCCAGCACAGGCTCCCAGCATGACAACCACTGTCCACTAGACCCAGCACAGGCTCCCAGCATGACAACCACTGTCCACTAGACCCAGCACAGGCTCCCAGCATGACAACCACTGTCCACTAGACCCAGCACAGGCTCCCAGCATGACAACCACTGTCCACTAGACCCAGCACAGGCTCCCAGCATGACAACCACTGTCCACTAGACCCAGCACAGGCTCCCAGCATGACAACCACTGTCCACTAGACCCAGCACAGGCTCCCAGCATGACAACCACTGTCCACTAGACCCAGCACAGGCTCCCAGCATGACAACCACTGTCCACTAGACCCAGCACAGGCTCCCAGCATGACAACCACTGTCCACTAGACCCAGCACAGGCTCCCAGCATGACAACCACTGTCCACTAGACCCAGCACAGGCTCCCAGCATGACAACCACTGTCCACTAGACCCAGCACAGGCTCCCAGCATGACAACCACTGTCCACTAGACCCAGCACAGGCTCCCAGCATGACAACCACTACCACTGTCCACTAGACCCAGCACAGGCTCCCAGCATGTCAACCACTGTCCACTAGACCCAGCACAGGCTCCCAGCATGCCAACCACTGTACACTAGACCCAGCACAGGCTCCTGGCATTACCAACCACTGTCCACTAGACACAGCACAGGCTCCCGGCATTGACAACCACTGTCCACTAGACCCAGCACAGGCTCCCGGCATTACCAACCACTGTCCACTAGACCCAGTACAGGCTCCCAGCATGACAACCACTACCACTGTCCACTAGACCCAGCACAGGCTCCCAGCATGTCAACCACTGTCCACTGGACCCAGCACAGGCTCCCACCATGCCAACCACTGTCCACTAGACCTAGCACAGGCTCCCAGCATGAGAACCACTGTCCACTAGACATAGTACAGGCTTCAAGCATGAAAACCACTGTCCACTAGACCCAGCACAGGCTCCAGCATGCCAACCACTGTCCACTACACCCAATACAGGCTCCCAGCATGACAACCACTACCACTGTCCACTAGACCCAGCACAGGCTCCCAGCATGTCAACCACTGTCCACTAGACCCAGCACAGGCTCCCAGCATGCCAACCACTGTACACTAGACCCAGCACAGGCTCCTGGCATTACCAACGACTGTCCACTAGACAAGCACAGGCTCCCGGCATTGACAACCACTGTCCAATAGACCCAGCACAGGCTCCCAGCATTAATAAACCGCTGTCCACTAGACCCAGTACAGGCTCCCAGCATGACAACCACTACCACTGTCCACTAGACCCAGCACAGGGTCCCAGCATGTCAACCACTGTCCACTGGACCCAGCACAGGCTCCCAGCATGACAACCACTACCACTGTCCACTAGACCCAGCACAGGGTCCCAGCATGTCAATCAGTGTCCACTGGACCCAGCACAGGCTCCCAGCATGACAGCCACTGTCCACTAGACCCAGCACAGGCTCGCAGCATGACAACCACTATCCACTAGACCCAGTACAGGCTGCCAGCATGACCACCACTGTCCACTAGGTCCAGTAGAGGCTCCCAGCATGACAACCCCTGTCCACTAGACCCAGCACAGGCTCCCAGCATGACAACCACTGTCCACTAGACCCAGCACAGGCTCCCAGCATGACAACCATTGTCCACTAGACCCAGCACAGATTCCCAGCATTGCCAACCACTGTCCACTAGACCCAGCACAGGCTCCCAGCATGACAACCACTGTCCACTAGACCCAGCACAGGCTCCCAGCATGACAACCACTGTCCACCAGACCCAGCACAGGCTCTACCATACCAACCACTGTCCAGTAGACCCAGTACAGGGTCCCAGCATGACAACCACTGTCCACTAGACCCAGCACAGGCTCCCAGCATGACAACCACTGTCCACTAGACCCAGCACAGGCTCCCAGCATGACAACCACTGTCCACTAGACCCAGCACAGGCTCCCAGCATGACAACCACTGTCCACTAGACCCAGCACAGGCTCCCAGCATGACAACCACTGTCCACTAGACCCAGCACAGGCTCCCAGCATGACAACCACTGTCCACTAGACCCAGCACAGGCTCCCAGCATGACAACCACTGTCCACTAGACCCAGCACAGGCTCCCAGCATGACAACCACTGTCCACTAGACCCAGCACAGGCTCCCAGCATGACAACCACTGTCCACTAGACCCAGTACAGGCTCCCAGCATGACAACCCCTGTCCACTAGACCCAGCACATGTTCCCAGCATTGCCAACCACTGTCCACTAGACCCAGCACAGGTTCCTAGCATTGCCAACCACTGTCCACTAGACCCCGTACAGGCTCCCGGCATTGCCAACCACTGTCCACTAGACCCAGCACAGGCTCCCAGCATGACAACCACTGTCCACTAGACCCAGCACAGACTCCCAGCATGACAACCACTCTCCACTAGAGCCAGCACAGGATCCCAGCATGACCACCACTCTCCTCACCAGATACCCAGAGAAATGGCCTGATGCTGTTGGCCCTGAAGCCTTTTGTCATGTATTTTGTGGTAGTAACACAAAACTACTACAGTGTGTGCCTGCACGCATTGTGTAACATACATTTGAATATATGTGGTTCTCTCTCTCTCTCTCTCTCTCTCTCTCTCTCTCTCTCTCTCTCTCTCTCCTCTCTCTCTCTCTTTCATCTGTCTGTCTCAAAATCAGCTTTGACAGAAAGCTTAGCCAGTCATCAGCATGGTGGGAACCAGCCTGGCTCACAGCTTCTCCAGCTCCCTCTCACACCTATTTCTAAGTCTTTGCTTTGGGTCTCATTATTTCTTCTTATAGACAAATCTTCAACTTTATTCAGTATGGGAGGCCACCCACCTCTGATACTGAAGAGGTTAATTATAGGCAAGTTTCTGAATGGTGGGGCTTGGGTCACACAGCCACTCCTGAAACCCAGAGCAATGTCAACCCTGTCACATCACACTGCTGTCTCAGAGTGTGCACTAGGGCGATGGAGACTGGCTACTCTGGCCTCCATATAAGGGGGGTGGTATTCTCGAAATGAAGGGATAGCATCACCATAAGAAAGTGCCTGCTGGGGGGCAGAAGTCCAGTGTCCTCTGAGGCCAACCTCCCCTTGGTTTACCTTGGAGATGGGAACCCAAGCTCAGCTTGTAGTTCACCAGCTCAGGTGTTCACAAGCTGAGAGAGGCCAGCATCAGTCTAACCTAACACTGAGTGTGCAGAAATCCACCCTCTGTGCCTCAACTACCCCAGAATGTATTCACAGGCAGGTCATGGAAAACAAGTTGATTCTACCTTAATTCAGCAGTTGGAAGCTGTTTATTTTGGTACCTGGCGGGAGGCAAGAGTCTTCCCAGCATGCATGTAAATGTGATTGCTACGCAGTCCCGTGTGTGCCTGCTCATAACCAAGGCCATTGTCATCTTTCACAATGAGGTGTCTTTCTGAGAACTCAGTACATGTTGACAGCCAGCCAGCCCAAGACAGAGAGCAAAGCCAAGTATTGACTCCTTGGTAGGAGCGGGACTGGTTTCACAGGGTGGCAGCCTGGCTCTACTGCTAAGCACAGCCTCAGAAATGGCACCTACATTGGCCACACAAAAAATCTGAGATTTGGTATATCAACTGGAACAAAGCTACCTTCTGCTCTGTGAAAGGGAGCCAACCTCATCCCAAATACCTGCCATTAATTTACATTCTACAAGAATTCAACTGTCATTAAGATATTGCTACAAATCTTCTTAAAATAGACCTCAGAAAACTTGGGCTTTTCGAAAGATCCACATCCACTACAATCATAATTTTATAATCTCAGTACTCCATGAGGCATGTGCAGGCCCTCCACAGCTAGCAGCACAAGCTGAAGTGTAAAGGAGGACAGCACCATGGATGCAGGACAACAAGCTAAAGCCAATTTGAAAAATCGCAAAGCCACAGGCCACATGTTTGGCAGGATGTCACAAAGGGTACAGAACCCACACTGTCAAAGACAGGCAGGCAAAGGAGCAAGCATCTCTGTACCACCACCTGTGCTGCAGACTGAAAGTAATTCAAGTACCTCTGTACCACCAGCTGTGCTGCATACTGAAGGTACTTCAAGTACCTCTGTACCACCAGCAGTGCTGCAGACTGAAGGTACTTCAAGCACCTCTGTACCACCAGCTGTGCTGCAGCCTGAAGGTACTTCAAGCATCTCTGTACCACCAGCAGTGCTGCAGACTGAAAGTAATTCAAGTACCTCTGTACCACCAGCTGTGCTGCACACTGAAGATACTTCAAGTACCTCTGTACCACCAGCTGTGCTGCAGACTGAAGGTACTTCAAGCATCTCTGTACCACCAGCTGTGCTGCAGACTGAAGGTACTTCAAGCACCTCTGTACCACCAGCTGTGCTGCAGCCTGAGGTACTTCAAGCATCTCTGTACCACAAGCTGTGTTGCAGACTGAAGGTACTTCAAGCATCTCTGTACCACCAGCTGTGCTGCAGAATGAAGGTACTTCAAGCATTCTGTACCACCAGCTGTGCTGCAGACCGAAGGTACTTCAAGCATCTCTGTACCACCAGCTGTGCTGCAGACCAAAGGTACTTCAAGCATCTCTGTACCACCAGCTGTGCTGCAGACTGAAGGTACTTCAAGCATCTCTGTACCACCAGCTGTGCTGTAGACTGAAGGTACTTCAAGCATCTCTGTACCACCAGCTGTGCTGCAGACTGAAGGTACTTCAAGCATCTCTGTACCACCAGCTGTGCTGCAGACTGAAGGTACTTCAAGCATCTCTGTACCACCAGCTGTGCTGTAGACTGAAGGTACTTCAAGCATCTCTGTACCACCAGCTGTGCTGCAGACTGAAGGTACTTCAAGCATCTCTGTACCACCAGCTGTGCTGCAGACTGAAGGTACTTCAAGCATCTCTGTACCACCAGCTGTGCTGCAGACTGAAGGTACTTCAAGCATCTCTGTACCACCAGCTGTGCTGTAGACTGAAGGTACTTCAAGCATCTCTGTACCACCAGCTGTGCTGCAGACTGAAGGCACTTCAAGCATCTCTGTACCAGCAGCTGTGCTGCAGACTGAAGGTACTTCAAGCATCTCTGTTCCACCAGCTGTGCTGCAGATTGAAGGTACTTCAAGCATCTCTGTACCACCAGCTGTGCTGTATACTGAGGGTACTTCAAGCACCTCTGTACCACCAGCTGTGCTGTAGACTGAAGGTACTTCAAGCACCTTTGTAACACCAGCTGTGCTGCAGACTGAAGGTACTTCAAGCATCTCTGTACCACCAGCTGTGTTGCAGACTGAAGGTACTTCAAGCATCTCTGTACCACCAGCTGTGCTGCAGCCTGAAGGTACTTCAAGCATCTCTGTACCACCAGCTGTGCTGCAGACTGAAGTACTTCAAGGCTCCCTGACCATGGAATCTCAGCATCAGGGTGGGAAACAACAGAAAACACAGGCTCAGCAGGACTCCTAGTAGTCTGTCATTGCTATTGTCAAGTTGAGCTACACTCTGTGAGATTAACGGCAAGCCTCCTACATTTATTTGCTATTCTAAGAAATCCAGAGACAAGGAACCCATGCAGCAAGTGACAGAGCTCTGCCCAGTGCCTGCTAAGGATCATATTAGTGTAGACAAACTGGAGAAGTCCAGCCACAGAGAAAACCAAAGAGGACTGAAACTGCTCACACAAGAGGCTGGCAATGTGCTGGTGGAACCCCCTGCCACCCTAGCACTCAGGAGCTGGAGGCAGGAGGATCAGGAGTTCTAAGTCATCTTCAACTACACACCAAGTTTGAAGACCAACTTGGACTATATGAGACTTTGTCTTTTAAAAAAAGCCCCCAAATGGGCTTATGAAGAGAGATGATCCAATCCAAACTTTCTATTCCAAAACATTCCCCATATCCAGACATACTTGCAGTATGAAGGAGCATAAGATGTGGCCTCTCTCAATAGAGCAGATAGGCACTGGAAGGGAATCAAGTCCCAGTGTTTCTGTATCTTACGTAAAGGGAAATTTAGCAGGTCGTGAGGCAAATTAAAGACATATATTATAGGGGCTGAAGAGACGGCTCAGTGGTTAAGAGCACTGGCTGCTCTGGCAGAAGGCCCAGGTTCAAATCCCAGCACTTACATGGTGGCTAACAACCATAGCTCCAGTTCAAGGGGACTTGACACCATCTTTTGGCTTCTGCAGGCACTACAGGGCATGGGTACAGACACACACATGCAGGGATAACATTCATATATGTAACGTAAAAATTAACTAACTTAAAAAAATTTAAGACATTATAATTCCTGGAGCAACAACTTAAAATATTTGGAAATTAAACAATACTTATCTAAATGGGTGAAAGAAGAAATGATAACAGCAGAAAACATGACCTGAGTAATAAAGATATATAATAGCTTTTCAAATTTTGTGGAATGTAGCTCAAACAGTACTTTGAAGGAAATTCATAGCTTAAAATATTTATTGTATTTAAAGGATAGCTTTAGTTGTCAATTTGACACACCTGGGTAGAAGGAACCTCAATTGAGAAATTTTCCTCATTGGATTGGCCTGTGTCCATGTCTGTGGAGTATTTTCTTGATTGTTGAGTGATGTGAAAGGGCATACCCCACTGTGGGAGGTGCCACTCCTGGGCAGGTGGTCCTGTATTGAATAAGAAAGCAGGTTGAGCACAGGACAGGGAACCAGGCCAGTAAGCAGAGTTCCTCTATGGCCTGTGCTTCAGCTCCTGCCTCCAGGTTCCTGCCCTGATTTCCCTCAGTTATGAACTATGACTGGGAGATGTAAGAAAAAAATGAATTATTTTTCCCCAAGTTGATTTTGGTCAGTGTTTTGTCACAGCAATTGAAAGCAAACTGATACACTTATGAAAAGAAATATCTAAAATCAACGATCTATGATTCTACCTTGAAAATTTATAATAAAGATAAAGAAAATGAGAAGATAGATTGGTATTATCAGGAATGAAGGAAAACTGATCAGAGAATCATAGGAGGATGGTATTAGGAAGATATTATTACTTTCTGCCAATAAATTTAAATATTCCTTGAAAACTACAATTTAGGAATTTCACAGAAGGAAGAAAAATCACAGAAATTCTGACTAACCTTAGATCTAGAAAGAGGTTGATCCTGTAGTAAAAAAAAGCATCTTTGATAAAGAAAATGGAATCCCAGAGGATTCATTTCTAAATGCTAGCTAACAAAGAAGAGTAGCTTTGCACAGATTCTTCAGACAGCACAGAAGGAAACTTCCCCAACTCATTCTATCAAATTGTTCTATCAAATCATAAGAATCCTAAAAGCAAATTGGAAGACAATGTGAATAAGAAATGCCCTGCATAGTCTCATGTACTTAAACTCTTCATCCCCAGTGGGTAGCAATCTTTTTGAAGGTGCGTCACTGGGGGTGGACTTTGAGATTTTATAGCCTTTCCTCACTTCCTGTTCCCTCTCTCTGCTTCCTGTGTGCCAATAAAATGGGATGGCTCTGCTCCTTGACTATGGGCCTCACACTTGCTGCCATGCCTCCCCTACCACAATAGACTGTAGCCTCTCTGTAACTGTGAGCTTAAGAAATGTTCTTCCACTGGGTGTGGTGGTGCACGCCTTTAATCCCAGCACTCTGGAGGCAGAGCCAGGCAGATCTCTGTGAGTTCCAGGCCAGCCGGGGCTACAGGGAGACCCTGTCTCAAAAAGACAAAAAAAAAAGAAAGAAAGAAATGTTCTTTTGTCAGTGCATTCTATCACAGCAATGAAAGAGTAACTAATATAGACAGCAGGTTAATAGTGCTGATGTCTAACAAGACATTAACAAACCAATTCAATGATATATGAAAGGGGCAAACTATCATCTCCAATTGGGATTTAATTGAGCTTGACAAGGTTAGTTTAGAATTTGAAAAATCAGTGTAACTCATCAAAGTAAGAAGGGCATTATGGATGTTTTAATAGGTGTGGAAAAGCATTTGGCAGAATTCAATCAGTGGCTATGGCAAACACTACCACCAGGTTTCTAACTGTGGACACTGTCCTGGGGGAGATGGTCATGCAGAGCTATTTTAGCCTCGGAACAGAGCTGATTGTGCTCATAGCAAGTTGGGCTCAGGGCAAGGCTACTGATTGCCTCCCCCAGAAAGAGTTAACATAGTGCCGGGCGTGGTGGCACACGCCTTTAATCCTAGCAATTGGGAGGCAGAGACAGGTGGATCTTTGTGAGTTCAAGGCCAGCCTGGTCTGCAGAGTGAGTTCCAGGACAGCTGGAGCTATAGGGAGACCCTGTCTCGAAAAGACCAAAAAAAAAAAAAGAGTTAACATAGCATCTTCTACTGCAATATGCCTTATAGCTGATAGACAATACTGGGAAAATTCCACTTTAACAAGCAGACCCTGACCATTAACAGTCTGACATCCATAAACTCATGACATCCCCTACAGACAACCAGCCCCACAACCACAAAGAAACACCCTCAAAACTGTCATTCCTGAAAGACTGAACTATTCTCCTTTCAAACATCTACACACAGAGCTCTCCCCCATTCCAGGGCACCATGCCTTCTCTGAACTGGCTGCTGCAGTCATTGCAGTGTCTCTCATTACATCCTCCTTTTCCATCACTTTTTGGCCTGAATTTGCTCACAGTCCATGAGCCTGTCACAGCACTGTGCTATGGCAGAAAAGAGAGGGTTAGTCTGATAAAGGAACTTCTGTGAAACTGAGAGATAACTCTATCTTCAGTGGCCAAACAGCAAACTTCTTCCCCAGAATGTAGGAACAAAATGGGGCTGGGTAGATAGCCTCACATCTTTCTCCAAGCACAAGAATGAGGACCAGAGTTCCAATCCCCAGAACCCATTTGAGAGTGGGATGGACATGGCAGCCTGCCTGTACTTCTAGCACTCAGAAGGTGGAGACCTGAAAGCAAGCTGGCTAGACAGACTAGCCTCATCAGGGAGCTCTGGGCTTAATTGAAAGATCCTGCTTCAATAAGCAAGGTGGGCACACCCAACATCAGCTGTCGGCCTTCTCATGCATGTGTACACACACACACACACACACACACACACACACACACACACACAACATCCACAAGAAAAAAAGTTAAGATCAAAGTAGAGCTCTTCACCTTGGTGACGTCTCCATACTGCATGAACACTTGTCAATAAAGCAAAGATCCTAAAATCACAAAGATGGGAAAATAAGTAAAAGTCCTCTGAGCAGAATGGCAGGTGCTTTGATAAAGAAAAATCTAAGCCAGGCATGGTGGTACACACCATTAACCCCAGTACTTGAGGGGCAGAGGTAGGCCAGTCTCTGTGAATTCAAGGCCAGTCTGGTCTACACAGTGAATTCCAGGCTAGCTGTGGCTACAGAGAGCCCCTGTCTCAGAAAGAAAGAAGAAAGAAAGAAAGAAAGAAAGAAAGAAAGAAAGAAAGAAAGAAAGAAAGAAAGAAAGAGAGAGAGAGAAAAAAAGAGGAAGGAAGGAAGGAAGGAAGGAAGGAAGGAAGGAAGGAAGGAAGGAAGGAAGGAAGGAAGGAAAGAAAGATCTGCAGGAATCTACAAAGCAGCGTCAACTACTTGTTTAGGTAATAGCATTTCGGGACACAGCTTGCACTTTGTCTTGTCCTACAACACGCTGGATTGTCAGCAACACTGTTGAGCTGACTGTCCAGTGGAGGTGACTGCACAGGGTCCCCTCTTTGCACGGAGATGCTGTGTAAGAAGGACCCCCTCCGATAGATGTTTAGTGTGTGCTCTGAAGACCCTCCAGGCTGGAGTCCAGTCCAGCAAATAAGGGATCAGAGGTGGTACAGATGGAACTTTTGGGAATTTCCAGAAACTAAGTCCTTGTTCTCACCAAGAGAAAGCTGGGAAAGCTAAGGTTGCTATGAACCAGGCAGGGAGGACAATGATCACAGAGCAGGGTCACTCTACAAGGACCATGTAGCTCCCCTGACCCTACAGTGAAAATCCAAATAACAACCACATGGTCTGGGTGTACTGGTTACTTTTCTCATTGCTATGACAAAAACAGCCAACAACAACAACAACAAAAAAAAAACGGCAGCCAGGGAGGGTTGATTCTGGCTCACAGCTGGAGGCTGCAGTCCATCATGGTGGGGAAGGCATGGCAGCAGCAGTGGGAAGCAGCTGGTCACATTGTCCACAGTCAGGAAGCAGAGACAGTCTCTGGTTTTCAATCAGCCTTGGATTCCATCTCAGCTTTGACATGACCATGTGTTGTGTACAACTGCCTCTAAGATAAAGCTTTCCATTTTGGAGGGAAGCTTTTTAAGACACAGGATATTCTAGGGCTCAGGCGTGAAATAGTCCATTCCACAGAGTGCATCAAACTGCAGAAAAAGCCTTTGACAAAATCCAGCATCCCTTGATACTTAAAGCCCTAGAGGGAATTGGATTGGAGGGATCATTCCTCAATGTAATCAAAGCCATATACAGAAAATCCACAGATAATATCATTCTAAATGGGGAAATGACAGAAACATTCCCTTTAAAGGTAGGAACTCGGCAAGGCTGCCCCCTGTCACCACTCCTCTTCAATATAGTGCTTGAAACACTTGCTAGGGAAATAAGGCAAGAAAAGGAAATTAAAGGAGTACTAATTGGAAAAGAGGAAGTCAAGCTATCCCTATTTGCTGATGATATGATTGTTTACGTAAGGGATGGTAGAAACTCCACCAGAAAACTCCTAGAAATGATTAACAGCTTCAGTAAGGTGGCAGGATACAAAATTAACCTAAAAAAATCAGTGGCCTTTCTTTACACTAACAACAAGCAACAGGAGAAGCAATTCAAGACTTTCCCACTCACAATAGCCTCAAAAACAATAAAATACCTAGGAACAAACCTAACCAAAGACACCAAAGATCTCTACAACAAAATTTTAAACTCTTAAAGAAAGAAATTGAAGAAGACATCAGAAGATGGAAAAACCTCCCATGCTCAGGGATTGGGAAAATTAACATAGTAAAAATGTCCATTCTACCCAAACTGAGGTCTTGTACAGATTTTTTTTAACACTTTTTATTGATGCTTTGTGCATTTCAGGCATATTTGCCTTTACCTTCCCCCCCACCCCCACCCCATCCCAGATCATGTACTCTGCCATATCTGTCCTGCATCTTTCTCTCAGTTTTTTTTCCATTTTTTAGCTATAAGTGATAATCCATGAGTACAAGCATCCATCATGTAAAACCAATTTGCAGGCTGTTGTGCCCAAACCCCCACAGCCCCACCTTCCAGCGGGGGGTGAGGGGT
>VZQC01010737.1:3417589-3461076 GCA_009823505.1 Rhizomys pruinosus
CCTCCCTTCTTCCCTCCTTCCCTCCCTTCCCTCCTCCCTTCTTCCCTCCTTCCCTTCCTCCCTTCTTCTCTCCTTCCCTCCCTTCCTTCCTCCCTTCTTCCCTCCTTCCCTCCCTTCCTTCCTTCCTTCCCTTCCTCCCTTCTTCTCTCCTTCCCTCCCTTCCTTCTTCCCTTCTTCCCTCCTGACACACTCAATTTAAGTGGTATTGAGGATGGAACCCAAGGCCTCGAGCATCTATCAACTGAGCCCTCTTCCTCTCTTGGGAAAATGAGAGTCAAGGATAGCCACATCAAAACTGTAGAGCCCAGTGTGAGACCTGGAAGGCCTTCATTTTGTGTCCCACCCCTGTAACTTAGGCAGGTGTCTTCATTTCTTAGTAACTCAATGGCTTGGTTCCACCCCAGAAACTCCAGGGTACCCTAATCCCAGTGGATCCTTGTGTTCTGGCCCTGAGTAGAACCATCTGTGCCCATGGTCTCCCTCTGCCTCTTTTGCTCCTGAGACAAGACAAATCCCTATCACATTCATGTCCAGAGCTGATAAATCACTCCAAGTCAGGATCCATGCTGGCCTGGACCAGTGTAGACTTTGCACACGGCCTTGCTCTGCCCACACATCCCATGCTCTGCAGGTGAAAAGCAAAGCTCTGGCTTGCCCACTGAGCTGACACCTCATCTTTCATCCTCATTAAAAAGGGTGTTTGTTTCCTAGTTGGTAAATGTGTTTAATGAAACCCCAAGTCTTTTTTCTCACACTCTACACTCTTATCAGCAAAAACACTGAATCTATAAGCAGCCAGGAACTGATATGCCTACTTCACATGGTCAATATCATGAGGCAGCCCCTTGAGGACACAGGCTAATTTGGATACTGGTGGAAATGCAGAGCCCACGATGAAAGCCCAAACATGATTCGGAGAGAGAATGAGAATCTGACCGTCAATCCTCACCTCATTGCTTTCCACCTGGGGTCGTACTTTCTTTTCCTGTTAGCGAATGAAACACCAGGAAAAAGGCGACTTAAGCTGGAGTCATTGTGCTCCCAGCTCCAGGTCCCATCACTTTGCGGAAGGCAAGGCGGGAACATGAAGCAGCTGGTCCCAGCACATCCACAGCCAGGAGCGGAAAGCAGTGAATTAATAGTGCAGGCTGGTGCTCCACAGGATGGCACCACCCACAGTGGCTCATCTTCCCACTTCAACTAAAGCAATCAAGACAATCCTCCAGAGACATGGCCACAGGCCAGCCTAGTCCAGACAGTTCCAGATTGTGTCAGGTTGAAAATTAAAATTGACTTGATATATTACTTTCCCAGGACAGGTCTAACAAGCATCACCAAGTAGTTTAAGCAACAGGATTTTTTTTTCTCACAGTGCAAGAGTTCAAAAGACCAGAGCCAGAATGTCAGTGACCAGGAAGACTCCGGGCACCCTTCTCTGCAATACAGCCCCATTCCCAGATTCCAGGTGGATGTGAATCCAGAGAAGACTATTTAACATGTGTACCCACAAGAGCCCCCTGACCCAGGGAGTAGTCAGTGAAGGAAGGCTGGGTCAGTGACTGGACGACCAAAGGCCCAAGCCCACATACAGTGTACCCATAAATGCACATTGGTGTTTTATAATTAAAGTTCTGATCTTTGGCTCTTCAGCCTTGTAGACTGGAACCAGAGCTAACCAGCACTCTCATGAGGCAGGCTTCGGCTCCACAGGGATGGAAGTCACCTGCTCGCCCTCCAAGTTCCCCAAACACAGGTGAGTCTGCTGAAAGCTCAAGGACTGACTTGCTCATCTGTTTATAGGAAGGACAGTGCAGGGTTCAGGCCTAGCTTGTGTAGAATATTCCTCAGTACCTACTGACAACCCCGCTGAGCATGGAGACTGACTACAGGGAGAAAAAGTTCTCTTCCCCTCCCCCAACCCCGCACAGGGAACTGCACTGGTCACCCTTACCTTATTCTGAGACAAAGGCGTTGAGGGTGTCAGGGCAGTCAGTTCTGCCTGAGCACTTTATTCCTGAGCCATGAGGGAAGCTGAGCCAGTGCAGATACTTATGCAGTGATTTATATTCTTAACATCCAGAAACAAACATCCTCTGTTCAGTGCCACATGGGATCCTCACTGTGCTACTGGGTGTTAACCACATCAGATACTAAGACTAGAGACTCCCCAGCCAATCTCCATGGTGGGGGGTCTGGGTGAGCTCTGGCAGCCAGTGCAAGGCTCCAGGGCCATTCTCCAGCAGGTGCAGAGGGGGAGATTTGAGTCTGTGGTGGGTTGGTAACATGAACCGCCCTCATTCCCCTCCCCATATTGGGGTCCTCTGTCCTCTGAGAAGGCTGGAATATGTTTTCTCACCCATGCACTCTCAGTTCCACCATAGTACCGGACTGGATTTAGCTGACTGGCCTCATGCACACGAAGGCCTGAGGGGAGTGTGTCTGTTTCTCTCCAGCTTGTCTCTCTTTGCTTAAGGACATGCACAGCACTGATGGCCAGTGGAACTGGCCACACCCTTAATCCAGGGGTCTTAGATAATCAACAATCATCCAGCGCGAAGACATGGGGTGAGCACACTGCAATCATTAGAGCCACCGGAGGAGCAGTGGGAATGCTAGGCTCCTGCTAGGGTGGACTTCTGAGGTGGGGAATTGCTGCAACCATCACAGAAAAATCATGGAGGGGAGGGAGAGGAGACAAGCAAGGTGGGAGAGAGGCACGGGCCTGAGAACTACGCTAAGCAGAGTGGGAGCTTTAGACACATGAGACGTGAAGGAAAAGCAGTAGGGGACTTGAGTGCACAGAGCATAGATCAGGGATTGCCCAGGACCACCTGAAGCACAGAGTACTGGGGTGCAGGCTAAGCAAGGCATTACCCCCTCCCCCTGCCAACTGGAATTGCTGAGGGAGTGTCCAAGTGGATTTTTTGGAGAACCTTCAGAACAGAAAGAGAAGAGTGAGTGAGACTTTCAATGGAAAGCCTAAAACTTACACAAGTCAACACTCCATAAGCAAGGAGAAAGATCAATCAATCAAACAAACAAATAACAAAGGCATCTGAAGGAGACAAGCAAAGCAAGCCTTCAACACAGTGAAAAGGCATTTGGGATGTGCATTGGAATACAGGCAAAGAGAAACCCACATGCCAGGGACACAAAGAAGGGACATCATGGGAAAGGTGCAGGATAATTCCACACCAAGTTCTACCAACCCTGTGGAAGATTCCTACAGTGGGATTCCCCTGGGGATGGCCCAGGACACAGATCTTTGAGGAACAATTGCGAACATATTCAAAGAAATCAAACAATATAAAGAACAAGTCAAAGAACTAAGGAGGGAGAATGAAAAACTCAAGAAGAACCTAGAGAGAGGATGACAAACTCCAGAAGGAAGTGGAAACACTGAAAAGACCCCATGTTGAAAAAGTAAAGGAAACCAACCAGCAAAGCAAAGAGCTACAGGAAGAGATTGAGAAGGTCCAAAAAGAAGTAGAAATACTAAAGAAATCACAAGATGAAATGAAAAAGGAAATTAAACTCTCATCCAGTCAAGAGGAAAGGAATGAGAAAAGCCTCAGAAATAGAATGGAGGAAGCAGAACAAAGAATATCAGACCTGGAAGATAACAAAGAACAACTAATATCTCAAGTAAAGATTATGAAAAATTCAAAAATACACAAAAGTGGAAAAACGAGGAATTGTGGGACACTATGAAAAGATCAAACCTCCACATCATAGGAATAGAAGGAGGAGAAGAATCCCAACAGAATTGTATTGATCAGATCTTCAACAGAATAATAGATGAAAAGTTCCCCAAACTAAAAAAAGACAAACCAATACAAATACAAGAAGCACATAGAACTCCAAACAGACAAGATCAGAAAAGAAACTCTCCACACAATATCATAGTTAAAACACTAGACGCCCAAAACAAAGACAAAATTCTGAAAGCCCACAAGAGAAAAACAGCAAGCTACATATAAGGGGAAACCCATCAGAATTACGACTGACTTCTCAGTGCAAACTATGAAAGCAAGAAGAATGTGGAGCAAAGCATTCCCAGTGTTAAAGGATTACAGATGTGAACCCAAGTTACTATACCCAGCAAAAATGTCGATTATACTTGAAGGAGAGGGAAAAATCTTCCATGACATAAACAAAATGATAGAATATATGTCCGGAAAACCAACCCTTCAGAGAATACTTGAAGTAATTCAAAGGAAAGGAGAAAGGAGCAACTACCCCCAGGTACCTAGAAAGAGAAATTAATAAAAGCATAACTGCAGAAGTAGAAATCTAGACCAAAACTGCAAATGGATAATAAGGTGAAAAGAAGCAACACACATCTTTCAGTTATAACCTTAAATATTAAATATTAAATATTAAAAAATTAAATATTAATGGACTAAACTCCCCAATCAAAAGACATAGACTGAAAGACTGGATTATGAAACAGAATCCATCTATATGCTATCTACAAGAAATGCATCTTACCTTCAAGGATAGGCACCACCTTAAAGTGAAAGGATGGAAAAAATTATTCCAAACAAATGGTACCAAAAAGAAAGCATGTGTTGCTATTTTAATATCAGTAAAAGAAATCAGAAGAGACAAAGAAGGCCATTACATTTTTTTTATTTTTTTTATTTATTTCCGTATGTGTATGAATGTATTGTCTGCATGCAAGTCTGTGCACCAGTAATGTGCAACGCCGCGGAGGTCAGAAGAGGGTGTCGGACTCCCCTGGAACTGGAGTTCTCCTGGGAATTAGGGAGTTTCCAGACGGCTCTGGCCGCCAATGTGGGTTGCTGGGGATCGAACCCGTTCCTCTGCGAGAGTGGTCAGGCCCCTTGCCGCTAGGCATCTCTCCAGCCCAGGCCCATTACATTTTTAATCAAAGGAACAATTGACCATGAAGATTTCACGATCAGGAATATATATGCACAAATCTCTGATACCAAACTTTATAAAGAAATTTCTCCAGACCTCCGAGGCACAGCATTAAAACCTCAGGTACACTCATAGTGAGGAACATTCAATACCCCACTGAGCTCTTTGAACAGGTCAACTGGACAAAGAATAAACTGACATCTGAACTGATGATATGACACACCAAATGGACCTCACGATATCTACCAAAATATTCCACCCAATACCAGAGAATATACTTTCTAACTCAGCACCCATGGAAATCTTCTAAAATCAACCACATACTGTGACACAGAAGAAAACTCCACAATACAAAAGGAATAAAATAGTTTCATGCATTCTATCAGCACCACAGCACAAAAGCTCATTATCAACACCGGAAAGCCCTACTATTACAAGAAAACCTGAGACTAAACAACACACTCCTGTATAATGAGTGGTCCGAGGAAAGGAAAAAAAAAGAGATATAAAGCATTCCTGGAACTGAATGAAATACATATACACACACAAAAACTTAGGGATACTTAAAAGCAGCCCTAAGAGGTAAGTTTATAGCCTGGTGCCTACAATTAGAAAAACAGAAAGAGAACAAGTGACAATCTAACACTGCAACTAAAAGCACTGAGAGGCAACAACAGATGAACCCTAAACGCAACAAACGAAGGAATAACAAAAATCAGAGCAAAAATAGATCAATGAAATAGACAACAGAAAAAAACAAAAAAAAAAATCAATGAATCCAAACAGTTGGTTCTTGAGAGAAATAAAAAGATAACAGACCTCTAGCCCAGTTAACAAAATGAAAGAAGGAACAACTCCATCAATAGAATCGTGAAGAAAGGGGAAATTACAACAGACAATGAAAAGATCCAGACAATCATACGGGAAATACTTCAAAACCTATACTCTACTAAGTTGAAAGCCTAGAGAAATGGATAAAATATCTGAATCCTGGGAATCAACAAGCTCAACCAAGAAGAGATTACAGCTTAACAGCCCATAAATATAGAAAGAAATTGAAGATGAAAAAAAAACTCCCAACTAAAAAAAAGCCCAGGCCCAGAAGATTTCACTGGCAGAAAAACAGACCTGTTGCCAAATGGAACAAAACTGAAGATCTGAACTTGATCACATACAATTTCCGTCAACTCATATTTGACAGGGAGCCAAGAAGACACAATGGAGGAAAAGACAGCATCTTCAGCAGTAGTGTTGGCAAAACTGGATCACCACTTGTAGAAGAATGAAATTAAACCCCTACCTCTTGCCTTACACAAAAGTCAGCTCCCAGATAAAGATAAGACCTCTCACATGAAACCCCAAACTCTGATGTGATTAGAAAAAGTGGCACAGACTACCCAGCACACATCTAAGGGGCAGATTTTCAATACCACTGAGTCCTTTCTGGATGGTCAACAGGAAAAAAAATAAACAAGAGACTCCAACTAATACGATATGATACACGACAATGAGACCCTCATACTGAACATCCACCCTAAAACATAGAATACACTATTCTACCAGCACCATGAACATTCTCCAAAATCGACCACATCTGACACAGAAACCACTACAAAAAAAAAAGATTGAAATAATTTCATGCATCCTGTCAAGAACCACAGTGCAATGAAGCTCAACAACAACACCAGGACAAACCCTCCTGCCTACAAAGAATACATGGAGAATAAACAGCACGCTCTTGAATATGAATGGGTCAAAGGAAGAGATAAAGAAAGATAAAACATTCTTTTTTGTGAATGAATGAACCATGAAACAACACAACAAAACTATGGGATACCTTAAACCAGCAGTCCTAAGAGGGAAGTTTATAGCCCTGGGTTGCCTACATTAGAAAAGCAGAAAGGGCACAAGTGAATTATCTAACACTACAGCTTTAAAAGCACTTGAGAGGCACAACAGATGAACCCTAAATGCAGACAGGAAGAAATAACAAAAATCAGAGCAGAAATCAATGAATAGAACAAAGAAAACAATACAAAAAATCAATGAAGGCCAAAAGTTGGTTCTTTGAAAGAATAAACAAGATAGACAGACTCTAGAGCCAGTTAACCAAAAAGAAAGAAGGAACAATCAAATCAACTCCAAATCTGTGATGAAAAGGGAAATATCAAACAACGGACAAGGAAAAGATCAAACGAAAATATATGGGACTATTACAAAACTATATTCTCCAAAGTTTGGAAACCTAGAAGAATGGATGAAATATCTGAAATCCCTGAAAACACCAAAGCAGGCCAATGAACAGAAACAGCAGCTTAAAAACAGCACCATAAATAGAGGAAAATGAGGAGGATGTAGTAAGAAGTCCTCCCAAAACTAAAAAAAGCCAGGCCCAGACGGTTTCCAGCAAAATTCTATAATGAAACATTTCAGAAAGACTTACAAGCATTATATTCTGAAACTGTTTAGAGTATACAAATCAGAGGGAATTCTCCCAAATTCTTCTATGAAGTCAACATCACTCTATTAACCAAAACCAGGCAAAAGATACAACTAAAAGGAGAATTATAGACCCATTCCCCTCATGAACACAGATGCCTAAAATAGTCTTAGAACAAGAAATACGTAGGTCAAATCGCAGTGACAGACCCAATGCATAAGAAAGATCATCACGCATCATGACGCAGTTGGAATTCGATACCAAAGATTGCGAAGCTGGGTGATTGTCAACTACGCAGAAATCAATAACAGTCACCAAAAGCACATAAATGGAATCAAAAGACAAAAATCACATGACGATCACTCGAATTGAGCAGCAGAAAAACTTGCAAACAGTCCGAAGCATCGCCTTCATCTGGCTTAAGTCCGTAGAAAGGAATTGGCATGTGGAGGGACATACCGTCATGGGTAAATCAAAGCCATATCAGACAAACCACAGCCCAATATATCTTAAATGGAAGAAATGACAGGAAACATTCCCTGTTAAAAGCTAGAACTCGGCAAGGTGCGCCCCCTATTCAAGACTCGGCGACTGCCTGCTTCCAATACTATGTGCATGAGAACACTTGGTGCTTAGACAATGCAATAAGGCAAGAAAGGAATATTAAGAGGGACGTATGAATGTGGAAAAAAGGAGGAAGTCAAAAACTATCAAATATTTTGCTAGATGGATAGATATGCTTTAACTTGAACGACACAGATCGACTAAAAAAGCTCCACAGAAAAACTCTAGAAATGATAACACTTCAGCAAAGTGGCAGGATACAAAATTACCTTAAAAAAAATCAAGTGGGCCTTGTCTCTTACACACAAGAACAAGTCAACTGGAGCTAGAGAAGCTAATTCAAAGACCTTCTCACTCACAAGAGCCCAAAACAAATAAGATACTGGGAAAAACACTAACCAAAAGACACCAAAGACCTCTCACAACAAAAAATTTTAAACCCTTTAAAACGAAAGAAATTGAAGAGAACCTCAGAAGATGGGAAAAACCTCCACTGCTCATGGATTGGGAAAAGTTAACATTGTAAAAATGTCCCATTTTACCGAAACTCTTGTATAGAAATTTAATGTAATTCCAATCAAAATCCCGAAGAGTTTATATTCAACAGAGCTTGGAAAAAAAGTTCTTAAATTCATTTGGAAAAACAAAAGACACCTAATGCCAAATCAACCCTGAGTGAAAAGAGCTACACAAGGAGGGGATCTCTATACCAGATTTTAAACTATACTACAGGGTCTATAGATCATAAAAACAGCTGGTATTGCACAAAACTAGACCTGTTGACAAATGGAAAAAAACAGAAGATCCAAATCTGAGCACATAGCAATTCAACCAATCTCATATTTGACAAGGGGTCAGAAACCACAAATGAGAAAAGAAACAATGCATCTTTAGCAAGTGGTGTTTGGCAAAACTGGATCACACCACTATGTAGAAGAAAAAAATTAAACACTCTACAAACCTGTACAAAGTCAACTCAGATGGATTACAAGACCTCAAGGTAAACCACCAAACTCTGAAGGTGATAGAAGACAAAAAAGTTGGCAGCTGACTACAAGACAAAGGCAATAGGAAAGAGCTTCGCTAAATCAGACAGCAGTGCACAAGAATTAAAGGTCGACAATGTGATCAGAATGGGACACGTCATCAAACTCAAAAGCTTCTGTACATCAAAAGAAATGTAGGAAGAGTGAAATCCCAGACTGGGAGGAAACCTTCACTGCAGATAATTCTGACAAAGCATTGAGTTTCCAGATATATAAACTAACAAACAACAAAGAACAAGAAAACAGAATGACCCACTCAATAGATGGAGCAAAGAACTGAACAGAGACTTACACAGAAGCATGGAATTAGAGATGTTCTGAGAAAGACACCTCAAGAAACCTGCTCAAGGCATCAACTAAATATTAAGGAAATGCAAATGAAACCACTTTAAGATATCATTTACTCCAATAAGACTGGCTAGGATCAAGAAAACAAATGATAACAAATGCTGAGAGGTTGTGGGGAAAAGGGAGACAATTATCATGCTTGGTGGGAATGTAAATCGTAAGACCACTATGGAAAGCAGTGTGAGAATAACTTGGGAAGACTTGGAATGACGCTTGCCAACCCGAGCCGTCAGCCATACACTCCTGGCATGTACCCAAGACTACGCCACCACCAGAGATACATGCACGGCCATGTTTATTGCGCTGCTCTTCACATTAGCAAGGAGCTGGAACCGAACCTAAATGCCACCCTCAACTGATGAGGTGGATAGAGAAATGTGGTTACATCTACAGCAATGGAGTTCTATGCAGCAGTTAAAGCAAAGACGACATCAACGAAGTTTGCAGGAAATGGCTGGAGCTAGAGGAACATCATGCGAGTGAAGTAAACACAGTCCACAGAAAAACAAACGACGAAATGGTATTCCTCATCTGTGGCTGTTAGTGCAATTACCCAGTTATAAAGTATTTCTTGTGTAGGGCCCCCTGAGCTTTCGTACAAAGCAGTTGGGTAATGCATTTTGGAAACAGAACAACAACCAACAGAAAAGACTGATCAAAGAACCTACTTTAGGGGAGATGGTGAACTTCTGCTCAAACGGTCACCCCATGGAAAATATTGAGAAAGCTGAGAGGAAAGCATGTTTTGCAGAATGCATGAAGCTCTGGCGGGTGGGGGAAGTCAACCGGGAAAGCACGTGGTATAAGATTTGTTAAAAATAAATAATAAATTTATGTGAAAAAAAGAAAAGTTGGGCAGCAATGACTACAGATGGTTGGTGTAGAAGAAAAGACTTCCTTAATCAGACTTCCAGGCTGCGCAAGAAATAAGATGACATTGACAAATGGGGACCTATCAGTAAAACTCAAAAGCTTCTAGTACTCAAAAGAAACAATCAAGGAAAGTGGAAGAGAAAACCCACAGTAGTGGGAGGAAAACTTCACCAGTACACAGAATACATCTGACAAAGGCATTTATTTTCAGAATATATAAACACGTCAAAAAACAGAAAGAAGAAAGAAAAACAACTGCCCCACGTCAAAAGATGGAAGCAAAGAGTGAGCAGTCTTCCAAAGTGAAGTGAAATGAAAGATGGCTGAGAAAACATCTGTATAAATGTTCAGTGTACTAATATTAATGGAAATGACAAAATCAAAACCACTTTAAGATTCACTCCAATAAGATCTGGCTAGGATCCAAGAAAACAAATGATACCAAGTGCTGGAGAGGTTGTGGGGAAAGGGGAACACCTCATCCACTGCTGGTAAGAATGTAAAATCATAAGCCCCCCATGGAAATCAGTGTGAAGAACCCTTGGAAAAGACTTGGAATGAACATTGCCAACTGACCCAACCATACCACTTCCTGGGTATGTATAAAACAGACTCATCTTTACCGCAGAGATGCATGCACAGCCATGTTTATTGCAGCTCTCTTCACAATAACCAGGATCTGGAACAACAACCAAGTGCCCGCTCAACTGACAACAAGTGGATAGAGAAAATGTGGTACATCCACACAATGGGAGTTCTCTTGCAGCTCTGTAGTGGTAAAGAAAGATGACATCATGAACTTTGCAGGTAAATGGATGGAGCTAGGAGATATCATGCTGAGTGAGTTACACAGTCCCAGAAAAGATAACGACAAATGGTATCCCTCATCTGTTGGAGCTAGCACCAATTACCTAATTGTATGGCAAATGAGCAATGATTAATATATCCTTTGATCTAAAACATTGTGCTCTTTTATTGTAGAATCTCTTAAAAAATAAATAAAATAAAATTTAAAAAGATTAGAGTCAAGCGCGGCATGGTGGCCACATGCCTTCAATCTAGCACTCAGGAGAAAAAGGCAGTTCTGTGTAAAATCAAAGGCAGTTCTGTGTGAAATCTCATAGTGATTTCCAGACCAGGTGGAGTTGCAGGGACACCCTATCTCAAAAAGACCAAAAAAATAAAAATCAGAAGTCAAAATATGCTAAGTTGGGGCCATCTGTGCAAGCCAATAAAAGAAATAATGGTGGGCTGGGTAGAAAATGAAGTGAAGAACCAGAGAAGTAAAGTGACTGGGCCTAGAACTCTTAGAAGAGACGGGACTTCTGATCCCTCTCCTTTCGATCATCTCTCCCTCTCCTCTCTGTCTCTCTGCTCTTTCTCTCTCACACACACACAAACACACACACACACAACACACACACACACACCAGGCTTCCATACTAGAGCCCCCACCACCCGCATGACATTCTGCTCGTCTGCCTTGTTTCTCGAACCTCTCTGTATACTTCTCTTTCTCTATGCTCCTCACATGTGCATACACCCCACACCCCTCTTTGCTAACTGCTTGGAAACACACGTTTACTTTCTGCTCCCTGCCCTGCAGCTGCCTGTTTCCAATGTCAATCATGCCAGTGCCAAAAAGCTGTTTCCTTCTACTCTAATAAACATGTTTCTATTTAAAAAAACGAAAGCAGTAGGAACCACCCAAAGAGGAGTATCCTATGTGCAGTACTCAGAGGAACAGACAAAGTACTGGAACAGTCAAAGGACCCAGAAGAAAATGCTACATTAATGCCGAGCAGGCCTCCCCAAAACTCTGGCTTTGACTCACAAGGCTGGCCGCCCACCCTACTGCCACTGGCACCAACTGTGGCTCGAAGACACCTCCATTAGTCTCCTGCCTTCAGCTGAGCCTCCAGTTGATTTTCCAGATTCTTGCATTCAAGGTGGAGCTGCTATAAGAGGGCAGGTGAACAGTGCAGTCCTGTCACACCGAACCTCACACACCCACTTCCAAACGCAGGGCCACATGTGGTGCTATGGATGAGTCTGAATGGTTCCTCACCGGCTCATGCTGTGCATGCTTGTTACCCAGTTGGCAGCATTTTGGGAGCCTGGGAACCTCTAGGAGGTGGGGCCTAGCTGATGATACTCTAGAGGCAGCCCTTTGAAGGTTGTAGCACAGCATCTGTTCTGAGTCTTACTGTGCACTTTCTGATCCCTAGTGGCCGGACCTGTTCCTACTGGCATGAGCTTTGTTATGCCATTCCCATCGTGATAGACTAAAATAATCAGAAACTCTGAGCCAATAATAAATCTTTCCTCTCTTAAGTTGTCTGTCAGGTACACAGTGATGCAAAGGTAACCAGTGTAGTCTTGGCTGCCCACCAAAAATAGATGCCAAAACGCAACATACTTGGTTGCAGGACATTGAGAAATCAGCTGGAACTTAACCTGAAAAATTCTTTTGTGCCACTGGGGGAGAAAAGCCATTCATGTACTCATAGTCAACCCTGCCAGACAAAATGTAGCCACTGATGTGAGGGCGCTGAGAAGGTTACAGAGGCAGCCAACCACTTTGGATTGGATTTGAGGTCTGCTCCAAAGGAGTGGCAATATGAACTGCTCAAAAGCCATGGGTGGAGAAGTCAATGAACAGACTAGGGGGTCCGGGTTATGATTAGTTGTCTTGCTAAATGGACTTGTGGAACTACCATCTAACTATTTATGTTTGAATACATAGATCAGCTTCTGCTGTGGTCAACGAGACTCAGAGCTGTCAAAGGACTGAGAATAAGTGACTACTAAACATTCAGCCCTACATGAGACATCTATATCAATCCCACTCCCCGTGGCCTAAATCTCGAAGAGCATTGTGGAAGAGGGTGCGGAAAGAGGTGTAAGAGCTGAAGATGGGGAGGAGTGATATGAAATGTTATCTTCCAGACACCACACAGCGCTGCATGTATGTGCTCACTGCAGCTGCAGTTACCTGCACAAGATCAGGCCAACAAGATCATTCACCTTTCCAATAGGCAGCACTAACTAGACTCAGCAGGTTATTAATCAAAATTTTTATTTATTTATTTATTTTGGCAAATATCATCATTCTTTTTTTTTTCATTTTTTATGTTTACTTTCATTTATTTCATTTTTTAACAATAAGTATAAGTTTTGAGTACAAGCCTCCTTCATGCAAAACCAATTTGCAAGGCAGCTATGCCAAAACCCATACAGCCCAAGGCTCCCACCCATCAGCGGGGGGGACTTGTATGTTCAAACAAGTTGAAATAAAATAAGTGTCTGTCTATATTGCTGTAGTTTCGCATCACCCCCAATCGCAGCCTTACATTCTAACCACACCCCTCTTCCACAGATTGTTCCTAAGGCTTAGAAAAGGGCACAGGTGGAACGAGACGCAAACAGTCTACTTTCTCTGGAGATGTCATTTTTGGACCCTGACCAGTTGTCGGCTGTTTCTTTCATTGGCTGACAGTTTGTTCAGAATAACCTTTCAATCCTACTAAAGATCACAGGCAATTATATATATAGATATTTAAACAGTAATTAATTATTACTAGGTTACTTTGGTATAGACACAGATGTTTGGATGGTATGCTAATCCATGAATTACGTTTTTTTCTGTAAAAGATGACAAGGTCTTACTGTGGCATTATAACATCTCCTAACCACTAGAGGTCATAAGCTTGTGGCATCCATGTGAGTTATTCCTCCAAGGAGAGAGACTAATAGCCAATTAGATTTGGGATATACAGACATATGGCTGCCACTGCTGCATGTATTTCCAGGAGGTGAGGTGTAGCTGATGCTTGACAGAGGAGTCTTGCTTGACTCAAGGAGACCTATATTGCTTTATTGGTTAATGGCCTTTGGGTCCACTCTCTGGTTTACCAGAGACCAGCTGTACACTTGTGGTCGCAATACATCTTTCCCATGCTTACATAGGTCTTACACAGCAGGCCTTACACCAACTTCTTCTTGCAGGTATCCCAGTTACGGGCAAGAAGTTTTTACCTTTTGGGGGGGGCGGTTGGATTCCTGGCCAACATCTCCTTGCAGAATAATCCATGCTGACATCAGAGCTCTCCTTTATTAAATATTTTGGTTAAATGCACAGCTTAAAGAGATACTCTAGTATTATATTTGGTTCTGATAGAGAATAATCTTTTTCACAGTTATTCCTATGTTTATTAGTCATTAAAGAAAGCAGTTTTTTCTGGTTTTATAAGAGATACATCTATAACAGTCATCTCTAATTTACAGTTAGGGAATACTTCATTCCATCATATTTTTCTTGTTCTAAAAAAGGAGGTAAGAAAGTCTCTCATATTAAAACTTTGGGCCCCTAGAACGTAAGGTTAATTAGGACTTATAAAATAGTTGTTACATTAGGCTCACAGAGATGTTTGATGCCTGTAGCGTCTGAGGTTTTTCCTCCTTTAAATGCTTTAGATGGGCCACTTCTCTGCTGTATTCTTGTACATCCTCACAATACAAGCGCATCTTTTCTTCTCGGCCGTTAACTTGGGATGACGTTTTTGAACCTTCTGGTAACATAACACAACATATTTTACCATCATCCTTCAGTTCAAGATTAAAAGATTTTTAGAAGGTATTATTATTGATCACTTTTTGTTAATAATTTTTCTATCACTTTGAATGTCTGCACTAAAAGGGTACAGTTTCGTGTACATCCTAAAGGTTCTTCTTTGAGGATGACATCGGTGTCGAAAATATTAAAGATACAAGGCGTTGGGTGACTATTGTACGTGTTATTTGAACAACTTAATTACCCTTAAGTTCAATTATGACACGGAAAGAAACCTGTTACAATAGTGATCCATGTAATTTCAATTAGTTCACAAGAACTATTTATATGTTATCCAGTTATGCTAATGACATGTTCTAGTAAATAATATGGAGGAAGCAACCTTGATTTCGGTATTTCCATATATAAATATCCAGCAGGTAAAAGATATCAAAGCCATGTTATATCAAGCTTTAACGGTAGAGTTGTTTAATATAGTAATTCTACAAGTACCTACCTTTGCAATTATGTAGATATGGATTTAGGGCCAATTGATACTGCAGGACACTCAGATCATTATCAGTACGTAATTTCGATATGATAGACATGTGTCCTCTAGACCAACCCACCACTTCCCAGATCTGCTTAACTCATTCATCAGCCAGTTTTGAATGAACATCCTTTCTTATGCTGAATTCGTCAATACATCCCAGACACTAGAATTTTACAACTGTTTCTGACAGATTCACTAGATGTAGAGGATACCATCTCTGTTGTTTATCTGGCTGGTATATCAAAATCTAGCTATCATTACATGCATTATGATGGTGTTTCGTAGGTTTTTTTTTTTTTTAAAATTTTAAAGATTCTACTCCTTTTCTTAATACTGCAAGAATTGATGGGATTTGGTTGAAGTCTATTCTTGCTTTAAGTAGCTGTAATAGAATACATACGCTATCTAGATTATTTCTAGTAGCGATATCTACTGTGATATGGATACACCATGAAAGAGTGGTACTCCTTAAATAGTTGATCAAAATAGGCAACTCAATGTGTTTGGAAAGGCATTCAATTCTTCAATCAGCTTATGCTAACATCACGTCATGTAGCAATATCATTCCAACCGCAATAGGGAATGGTGTCCCCTTCCCCCACACACCTCTCCAGATTCACACTTTGATTCATTGTTTTCTAGACTCGGCAGTCTTAATTTGCTGTTTGTAAAGTGACCATCTAGACAGATATCTTTAATGGTTTGCATTCCCTACATCTACTAGTGAATGTTGGATACGTTCGTTTAAGATATTCTGCGCGTGTCTACATTCTCCTCTAGGAAGCATCTATCAGTTCTTGCTCCATCATTACTTGAGTGATCATATGTTTTCTTTCTTAACTCTTTTTGAGTAAACTCCATTGTTATCACTGCTGACCGATCATCTGTTCGTCTAAGTCTCTGCAGTTGAGAGGCTCACTCTGGGTTGGTTCTTCACTTACTTTATTGTTCTTGATGTAGACTTAGAATGAGGTCATTTGCAATTTGACTAATCTGTAGCTGCTGTCTGTATTTCTGAAGTTTCTATGATGATGTCTATGCTGATGTCTGCTACCAAGGTGGTTGATTCTGTAGTCACCTGGCAGTATTTTTGAGGGTTCCAGGTTTGATACTCTATACATTGCTTTCATACGTGGCACAGAGGGTAGTTACATTTCATACCAGCAGATGGATGGATCGTTCCTTCCTGCAACGACGAACTTCCAGAACTGTTTGTTCCATTGTTTTTCTTGACTCCTGCTCAGTTATATTGAGTTGTCGATTGTATGCTAGTTTGGATCTTACATTTGCATTTCCTAATTGGTCAAGTGATCTGTTTGCAGACAACTGTCTTAATGATATCAACCCTGTAACCCTTGTGATAGTTTATAGTCGCGGTCATCTTTAGATAAGAGTCTCTTGTTTTCTTACTTCTTCTTTAGTTTTGGTTGATGTTTGCTATATTGAAAGTCATTTGCTTTTAGTTATCTCAAAATGAAGGGTTCCCATATAGATGTTTTTTCTCCATAGCTGGTAAGTTAATCTTGGAGTTCATTGATTGTTTTGCATAACTGAAGAGTCTTTGTCATGTGATCTATATATGTGGCGCTGGATGTCTGGATGGTTAGGAATCCTTAAGAATGATCGGAGGCTGCAGTTCTTCAACCCTGGAGTTGCGAATCAGTTTGCACTACGGAGGATGTAAGCAAGTAGGGTTAAATACAGTGGCGATCATTACACCCGAATCTGTTTTTTTTGGCTGGGCTCTGTCAAATAGATCTGAAATTGAATCTAGGTTGGTCTTCATATCAGGTACTGTCGTTTGCAGTAAGCTTCGTTGACTTAACCTGTAAAAGGACGAAGAATCCCTCCTTGCTTTCACTAGGTATTTCTTTGTTTTTTCAAAATGAGTTTTTTCATTAAAATTGGATTTTTATTGGATGATATCGTAACAAAGTTTGTACAGACATGATGGGAGTGCTGGAGTGTGAAGGGAGGGGAGGGGGTCAGGGGGGTGAAAAAGTGGAATGACCATATTGTGAATCAGCATAAAATATTTTTAGTCAATTATATTGAGGCAACCATGACCAACTGAACCATGTGGTTCTTGGGCCTTGGAACTGGTTCTATGGGAAGAATCTGGAAGAACTCGAGATGCCAAGTATCACTCGTGCTTTTGAAAGTTGAGAGAAATTGGAATGCCAATAGAAATGTGGGCGGTGAAGGCCAAGGTTCTGAGGCTCCCATGGAAATAGGGACTCTTCTAGAAACTGGGCCACAGGCCATTCATATCTGATTTTTGGAACACAAGAAAGACCTGATTTATATACATTCTCTCCAATTTGAGGCCAATTCAGAAGTAAATTTTCTTTGGTGGGGAATTTCAACAGACAGCAGAGTGGTCAAGACTGTGGTATTGGTTGTAGATGAATTTTTTTTGAAGCCAGGTTTAATAAGATCAACGAGATAAAATACAGAGCAGAAAGCAGTTGTAAAATGTGTACTTTGGCCTAGAAAAAGAAGTTCGTTTGTACCTTTCCGTGTGCTATCTCAGAGGACCATCTGTACTCTTGCATGTGTGTCTCGATTATCATTTTCCATGTTAACTAAGGTCTTTGACAGCAAGAGCGCTTATCGCCCTCTCTTCTAGCAGGCCACAACACATAAAGCAAATATGGGTTTCTCTGGTTGCAGTCAAGACAAGACTCCTCAGCATCCGTAGCACCAAGCTACACCTCACTGCCCTGAGAAGTACTGTGCAGCAGCAGCCAGCCATATGCCTGTATATCCAAAATCTAATTGGCTATTAGCCTTCCTTAGAGGAATTAGACCCACTGGGCGGCCTGATGCCACAAGCTTACATCTCTAATGTTAGGAGATGTTATAAGCCAAGTAAGACCGTCGTAGTTATATTTTACAGAAAAAATGTAATTCATGATTAACATACAATCCAACACCTAGATGTCTATACCAAAGTAAACCTACATAACAATTAGTACTATTTAATAAATACCTATATAGTCTAATTGCTTGTTGCTTCTTGTAGGATTGAAAAAGGTTATTCCTGGACAAACTGTCAGCCCATGAAAGGAAACAGCCAGAATTGACCAGAAGTCAAGAGATCAACAGCTCCAGAGAAAACGAGAACCTCGTTTTTGCTTCTTATACCACTGGGCCCTTTTATAAGCCTAGGAATCAATCTGAGAAGAGGGTGTGTAGAATGTAGAATGTAAGGGCTGCGAATTGGGGTTAATGGTGAAACTACGCAATAGTTGGACACTCATTTGATCAACTTGATTGAACACTACAAAGCCCCCCCTCCCCTGCTGGATGATGGGACCTCATGGGTTTGTGTGGGTTTGGGCACAACTGCTTGCAAATGTTTTACGGTAAGGATGTTTACTCATAAATGATCAAACTTATTGTTAAAAAATGAAAAACTGAGAGAAGATGCAGGACGTTATGGCAGAATGCATGATCTGGGGTGGGTGGTGGGGGGAGGGAAAAGATTTGAAATATGCCTGAACTGGAATTGGAAAATTATGTATGAAAAGACACAAAGCAATCGAATTTTTTTTAAAAGAGATCTGTTTAAAACTTGGCAAGATAGATCAAGTAGCAACAAAGCAGCTATAGTGGTTAAAGAGATTTGTGACATTAGAAGGGGCCAATCAGGTTTCACTGAGACAGTGCAAAAGTTGCCTCAAGGGACTAGCATGATCTCACCAATTACAGACTTCAGGGTTCCTTGCAAGATAAAGACTGCCTGGGGAAGTGTTTTCCAGGTTCAGCCACTCAGGCACCTGAAGCTGCTATAACCAAGTTCCGAAGAGGCCTGGCTACAGCCCAAGCTGCCAACAGAACTTTGTGTCATCCACACGGTGCTGTTTTGCAGGCGTGCAGAATGTATAAGCTGTGATTATAGAGGATTCCACCAAGGTTTCTGAGAAAGACTGAGAGGCCAGACAATCTGCAACACTTTGGACTCTATAGCAAGCCAGCAAGAAGCCAACATGTAAAGATTTGATGGTGAAGCCTAAGCTTCAGTGGAGACCAAAGATGGTGGAAAAGCTGAAGGAAAACTACAGGAACTAAGTGAGACAGCCTGACGAGAGGGCGTGAGGGTGAGGGCGATGGAACGGCCGGAAGGCAGGCCTGGCTGCCTGCCATGCTTGCTGGAGGCAAGGCAATGCTGCCATGTACCCTAGATGATGGGTGAGGTGAGGCACTGTGCTTGTCTGCTGTTTTAGTCCTACTTGTTATTCAGTCTTCCCTCTCCCTTCAGAATGAAAGATATTCAGCTCTATGCCATTGTGTATTGGGGGAACTATTAATTGCTTTTGCACTGTACAATGGGTTCACAATTAAGAGTTTGCCCTTGAGCTTCAGAGAAACTTTTTGAACAGTGTTGAAATTGTTAAGGCTTTGGAGGACTTAAATGGATTTTTTTTGTCTTTTGAAGACAGGGTCTCCCTTTAGTCCCAGCTGGCCCTGGAGCTGCTCTGTAGACCAGCCGTGGCGCTGGAACTCACAAGAGATCCTCCTGCCTCTGCCTCTGCCTCCTGAGTACTGGGATTAAAGCATGCACCACCATGAGGCCTTTTTTTTTAAATGCTTTTATTTTGAGATAGTCATGAGCTTTGGCATGGCAGGGNCACACACACACACACACACACACACACACACACCAGGCTCCATACTAGAGCCCCACCACCCGCATGACATTCTGCTGTCTGCTTGTTTCTCGAACCTCTCTGTATACTTCTCTTTCTCTATGCTCCCTCATGTGCATACACCCCACACCCCTCTTTGCTAACTGCTTGGAAACACACGTTTACTTTCTTGCTCTCCCTGCCTGCAGCTGCTGTTCCAATGTCATCATGCCAGTGCCAAAAAGCTGTTTCCTTCTACTCTAATAAACGTGTTTCTATTTAAAAAAAAGAAAGAAAGCAGTAGGAACCACCCAAAGAGGAGTATCCTATGTGCAGTACTCAGAGGAACAGACAAAGTACTGGAACAGTCAAAGGACCCAGAAGAAAATGCTACAATTATGCCGAGCAGGCCTCCCCAAAACTCTGGCTGTGACTCACAAGGCTGGCTGCCCACCCTACTTGCCACTGGCACATGTGGCTGAAGACACCTCCATAGTCTCTGCCTTCAGCTGAGCTCCAGTTTGATTTTCCAGATTCTTGCATTCAAGGTGGAGCTGCTATAAGAGGGCAGGTGAACAGTGCAGTCCTGTCACACCGAACCTCACACACCCACTTCCCAACGCAGGGCCACATGTGGTGCTATGGATGAGTCTGAATGGTTCCTCACCGGCTCATGCTGTGCATGCTTGTTACCCAGTTGGCAGCATTTTGGGAGCCTGGGAACCTCTAGGAGGTGGGGCCTGGCTGATACTCTAGAGGCAGCCTTTGAAGGTTGTAGCACAGCATCTGTTCTGAGTCTTACTGTGCACTTTCTGATCCCTAGTGGCCGGCACCTGTTCCTACTGGCATGAGCTTTGTTATGCCTTTCCCATCGTGATAGACTAAAATAATCAGAAACTCTGAGCCAATAATAAATCTTTCCTCTCTTAAGTTGTCTGTCAGGTATACAGTGATGCAAAGGTAACCAGTGTAGTCTTGGCTGCCCACCAAAAATAGATGCCAAAACGCAACATACTTGGTTGCAGGACATTGAGAAATCAAGCTGGAACTTACCTGAAAACTTCTTTTGTGCCACTGGGGGAGAAAAGCCATTCATGTATCATAGTCAACCCTGCCAGACAAAATGTAGCCACTGATGTGAGGGCGCTGAGAAGGTTACAGAGGCAGCCAACCACTTTGGATTGGATTTGAGGTCTGCTCCATAGGAGTGGCACTATGAACCTGCTCAAAAGCCCATGGGTGGAGAAGTCATAGACAGACTAGGGGGTCAGGGTTATGATAGTTGTCTTGCTAAATGGACTTGTGGAACTACCATCTAACTATTTATGTTTGAATACATAGATCAGCTTCTGCTGTGGTCAACAGAGACTCAGAGCTGGTCAAAGGACTGAGAATAAGTGACTACTAAACATTCAGCCCTACATGAGACATCTATATCAATCCCACTCCCCGTGGCCTAAATCTCGAAGAGCATTGTGGAAGAGGGTGCGGAAAGAGTGTAAGAGCTGAGGATGGGGAGGAGTGATATGAAATGTTATCTTCCAGACACCACACAGCGCTGCATGTATGTGCTCACTGCAGCTGCAGTTACCTGCACAAGATCAGGCCAACAAGATCATTCAACTTTCCAATAGGCAGCACTAACTAGACTCAGCAGGTTATTAATCAAAATTTTTATTTATTTATTTATTTTGGCAAAGAATCATCAATTTCTTTTTTTTTCATTTTTTATGTTTACTTTCATTTATTTCATTTTTTAACAATAAGTAATAAGTTTTGAGTACAAGCATCCTTCATGCAAAACCAATTTGCAAGCAGCTATGCCCAAACCCATACAGCCCAAGGCTCCCACCATCCAGCTGGGGGGACTTGTATGTACAAACATGTTGATCAAATAAGCGTCTGGTCTATATTGCTGTAGTTTCGCCATTCACCCCAATCGCAGCCCTTACATTCTACCACACCCCCTCTTCCACAGATTGTTCCCTAGGCTTAGAAAAGGGGCACAGGTGGACGAGACGCAAAACAGTCTACTTTCTCTGGAGATGTCATTTTGGACTCTGACCAGTTCTGGCTGTTTCTTTTCATGGGCTGACAGTTTGTTCAGGAATAACCTTTCAATCCTACTAATGAATCACAGGCAATTATATATATAGATATTTAAACAGTATTAATTATTATGGTAGGTTACTTTGGTATAGACACAGATGTTTGGATGGTATGCTAATCCATGAATTACGTTTTTTCTGTAAAAGATGACCAGGTCTTACTGTGGCTTATAACATCTCCTAACCACTAGAGTATGTAAACTTGTGGCATCAGATGTGAGTTATTCCTCCAAGGAGAGAGCTAATAGCCAATTAGATTTGGGATATACAGACATATGGCTGCCACTGCTGCACTGTATTTCCAGGCAGGTGAGGTGTGGCTGATGCTGACAGAGGAGTCTTGCTTGACTCAAGGAGACCTATATTTGCTTTATTGGTTTAATGGCCTTTGGTAGCACTCTCTGGTATACCAGAGACCAGCTGTACACTTGTCGCAATACATCTTTCCCATGCTTACATCAGGTCTTACACAGCAGGGCCTTACCAACTCTCTTCTTGCAGGTATCTCAGTGTACAGGCAAGAAGCTTTTACCTTTTGGGGGGGGCGGTTGGATCTCCTGGACAACATCTCCTTGGCAGAATAATCCACTGCTGACATCAGAGCTCTCCTGTGTTAATATATTTTGCTTAAATGCACAGCTTAAAGAGACTCTAGTATTATATTTGGTTCTGAATAGAGAATAATCCTTTTCACAGTTCTTATGTCTATTAGTCAATTAAAGAAAGCAGTTTTTTCTGGTTTTATAAGAGATTACCTCTATAATAGTCAGCTCTAATTTACAGTTAGGGAATGACTTCATTACCATCATATTTTTCTTTGTTCTATGAAAAGGAGGTAAGAAAGTCTCTCATATTAAAACTTTGCGGCCCCTAGAACGTAAGGTTCATTAGGACTCATTATAAACAGTTGTTACAAATAGGATCCACAGAGATGTTTGATGCCTGTAGCAGTCTGAGGTTTTTCCTCCTTTTAATGCTTAGATGGGCCAACTTCTCTGCTGGTATTTCTTGGTACATCCTACACAATGCAAGGCTGTATCTTTTCTTTCTCGGCCGTTAACTTGGTGACGTTTTGACCTGTGGGAACATACAAATCTTTTCCTCATAGTTAGTTTTAAGATTAAATTGAAAGATTTTTGGCAAAAAGGTTTATTATATAACTGTATCCCCCCCCCTTTTTTATTTTTTGGCCCATGAGTCTCAAAAAGACAGTTGTAGTACACATACCTATAGGCAGGAATCAAGGTGTAAATTTCATTAAATTTATCCAAGCTGTTTTGGGTGACTGTATGTTGTTAATTTGGGAAGCAAACTTAATTCCTTAAGTTAAATTATCCTACAGGTAAAAGAGAATGTTACAAGATGATACTGTATAACACAAAAATTATAGAGAACATTTGTATATGTTAATCCCAAAGTTATTGTTATATAAATTTTAAGTAAAATACCATGTAATTTTAAATTAAATATACATTAATAGAATATAGACCCATGTCCCTCTCCTGCCCCTCCCACCCCTCCCAGTTCACCATTTCAGTCAGTTTTCTGATGCAGTCTTTCTGTTGTTGTTCTTTTAATATGCATCCCTCTCCACAAGAAATATTTATAACTGGGTTATTGATGCTAGCATCCACATATGAGGGATACCATTCGTCGTTTGTTTTTCTGTGATTGTGTTACTTCACTTAATATAATATCCTCCAGCTCCATCCATTTACCTGCAAAGTTCATGATATCATCCTTCTTTATTGCTGCATAGAACTCCATTGTGTACATGTACCACATTTTTTCTATCCACTCAGCAGTTGAGGGGCATTTGGGTTGGTTCCAGCTTTTTGCTATTGTGAACAGAGCTGCAATAAATATAGCTGTGCATGTATTTCTGCAGTAAGATGAGTCTTGTGGGTATATACCCAGGAGTGGTATGACTGGGTCAAATGGCAGGCTCATTTTGAGTCTTCTAAGGGTTCTCCACACTGCTTTCCATAGTGGCTGTACAAGTTTACATTCCCACCAGCAATGGATGAGTGTTCCCCTTTCCCCACAACCTCTCCAGCACTTGATATCATTTGTTTTCTTGATCCTGGCCAGTCTTATTGGAGTGAGGTGATATCTTAAAGTGGTCTTAATTTGCATTTCCCTAATTATTAGTGATGTTGAACAGTTTTTAAGATATTTCTCAGCCGTCTCTAATTCCTCCTCTGTGAAGTCTCTATTCAGCTCTTTGCTCCATCTTTTGAGTGATTCATTTGTTTTCTTTCTTCTTTGTTTTTTGAGTAGTTTTTATACTCTGGAGATCAATGCTTTGTCAGATGTATCTGCAGTGAAGGTTTCCTCCCACTCTGTGGGTTTTCTCTTCACTTACTTTATTGTTTCTTTGGATGTACAGGAGCTTTTGAGTTTAATGAGGTCCCATTTGTCAATTGTCGATCTTATTTCTTGTGCAGCTGCTGTCTGATTTAGGAAGTCTTTTCCTATGATTATGTCTTGTAGTCTGCTGCCAAGTTTTTCTTCTATCACCTGGAGAGTTTGGGGATTCACGTTGAGGTCTTTGATCCATCTGGAATTGACTTTCGTACATGCAAGAGGTAGGGGTTTAATTTCATTCTTCTACAAATGGTGATCCAGTTTTGCCAACACCACTTTGCTGAAAGATGCTGTTTTTCCTCCAATGCGTCTTCTTGGCTCCCTTGTCAAATATGAGGTGGCTGAAATTGTATGTGCTCAGGTTTGGATCTTCAGTTTTATTCCATTGGTAAACTGGTCTGTTTTTGTGCCAGTACCAAGCTGTCGTTATGACTATAGCCCTGTAGTATAGTTTGAAGTCTGGTATAGAGATCCTCCCTGTATTGCTCTTTTCACTTAGGGTTGCATTGGCTATTTGGGGTCTTTTGTTTTTCCAAATGAAATTAAGGATTTTTTTTCCAAGCCTGTGAAGAAACTCTTGGGGATTTTGATTGGTATTGCATTAAATCTGTACAAGAGTTTGGGTACATGGACATGAAATGGGAAGGGGGATGCCTTGGGAGTGTTGGAAAGAGTGGGAGGGAGGAGTTGGGAGTTCCAAGGGGAGGTGGGAAGGAAAAGCTGGGGGTGCATATGAACAACATATATGTGAAATTGTTCAAGAACAAATAAAAGGTATTATATTTTTATAAAGTAACACAGAATTAGTATCTAAAGTAGGGTCATTCTTATGACCAACCATGACCATGTGGTTCTTGGGCCTTTAGAACTGGTTCACTGGAAGAATCTGGAAGAACTCGAGATGCCAAGTACTCACTCGTGCTTTTGAAAGTTGAGAAAATTGGAATGCCAATAGAAATGTGGGCGGTGAAGGCCAAGGTTCTGAGGCTCCCATGGAAATAGGGACTCTTCTAGAAACTGGGCCACAGGCCATTCATATCTGATTTGGACAAAGAATTTATATACATTCTCTCCATTTGAGGCCAAATTCAGAAGTAAATAATTTCTTTGGTGGGGAAATTTCAAGATAGCAGAGTGGTCAGACTGTGGTATGGTTGTAGATGAATTTTTTTTAGCCAGGTTTATAAGAATCAAGAGTAAAATACAGAGCAGAAAGAGTTGTAAAATGTGTACTTTGGCCAGAAAAGAAGTCTGTTTGGTAACACTCTCTGGTATTCAAGAGACCATATGTACACTTGCATGTGTGGTCTCAATACATCTTTCCCATGTTAACATCAGGTCTTTGACAGCAGAGCCTTATCGCCTCTCTTCTTGCAGGCCACTAAACCAATAAAGCAAATATGGGTCTCTTTGAGTCAAGCAAGACTCCTCCATCAGCACCAGCTACACCTCACCTGCCTGGAAATACTGTGCAGCAGAGGCAGCCATATGCCTGTATATCCAAAATCTAATTGGCTATTAGCTCTCTCCTTAGAGGAATAACCCACGGCTGATGCCACAAGCTTACATCCTCTAATGGTTAGGAGATGTTATAAGCCACAGTAATACCCTGTCATATTTTACAGAAAAAAATGTAATTCATGGATTAACATACAATCCAAACATCTGCATCTATACCAAAGTAACCTACCATAACAATTAGTAATGTTTAAATACCTATATATCTAATTTCTTGTGCTTCATTAGTAGGATCAAAAGGTTATTCCTGGACAAACTGTCAGCCCATGAAAGGAAACAGCCAGAATTGACCAGAGTCCAAGACAACAGCTCCAGAGAGAGTGGACTGTTTTACCTCTCATCCACCTGTGCCCCTTTTCTAAGCCTAGGGAACAACCTGCGGAAGAGGGGGCGTGGTAGAATGTAAGGGCTGCGATTGGGGTGAATGGTGAAACTACAGCAATGTAGTCTGGACACTCATTTGATCAACTTGATTGAACAAACAACCTGTCACCCCCCACTGGATGATGGAGCTGTGTGGGTTTGGGCACAACTGCTTGCAAATTGGTTTTACGTGAAGGATGCTTATACTCATAAATGATCACTTATTGTTAAAAAATGAAAAAAACTGAGAGAAAGATGCAGGACAGTTATGGCAGAATGCATGATCTGGGGTGGGGTGGGGGGAAGGGAAAGAGAAATATGCCTGAACTGAATTGGAAAATTATGTATGAAATACACAAAGCATCAATGAAATTTTTTTTTAAAAAGAAGTCTGTTTGAAATTGCAGATAGATCAAGTAGCAACAAAGCAGCTATAGTGGTTAAAGAGATTTGTGACATTAGAAGGGGCCAATCAGGTTTCACTGAGACAGTGCAAAAGTTGCCTCAAGGGACTAGCATGATCTCACCAATTACAGACTTCAGGGTTCCTTGCAAGATAAAGACTGCCTGGGGAAGTGTTTTCCAGGTTCAGCCACTCAGGCACCTGAAGCTGCTATAACCAAGTTCCGAAGAGGCCTGGCTACAGCCCAAGCTGCCAACAGAACTTTGTGTCATCCACACAGTGCTGTTTTGCAGGCATGCAGAATGTATAAGCTGTGATTATAGAGGATTCCACCAAGGTTTCTGAGAAAGACTGAGAGGCCAGACAATCTGCAACACTTTGGACTCTATAGCAAGCCAGCAAGAAGCCAACATGTAAAGTTTTGATGGTGAAGCCTAAGCTTCAGTGGAGACCAAAGATGGTGGAAAAGCTGAAGGAAAACTACAGGAACCAAGTGAAGACAGCCTGACAGAGAGGGCGAGGGTGAGGGCCTGGCAAGGCCGGAGAGGCAGGCCTGGCCTGCCTGCCATGCTTGCTGGAGGCAAGGCAATGCTGCCGTGTACCCTAGATGATGGGTGAGGTGAGGCACTGTGCTTGCTCTGCTGTTTTAGTCCTACTTGTATTCAGTCTTCCCTCCCCTTCAGAATGAAAATATTCACTCTATGTCATTGTGTATTGGAACTATGTAACTTGCTTTTGCACTGTACATGGGTTCACAATTAAGAGTTTGCCTTGAGCTTCAGAAGAAACTTTTGAACAGTGTTGAAATTGTTAAGGCTTTGGAGGACTTAAATGCATTTTTTTTTTGTCTTTTTGAGACAGGGTCTCCCTTTAGTCCCAGCTGGCCTGGAGCTCGCTCTGTAGACCAGCCTGGCCTGGAACTCACAGAGATCCTCCTGCCTCTGCCTCTGCCTCCTGAGTACTGGGATTAAAGGCATGCACCACCAAGCCAGGCCTAAATGCATTTTCATTATGAGATAGTCATGAGCTTTGGCATGGCAGGGAAAGATCCTTATGGTATAAATCTGAATATCCCTCCCAGGCTCACATTTGGAACACTTGTTTCCCAGATTTTGGTGTTACTGTGAGCTGTGAAGTGCTTAGGAAATGGAACTTAGCAGGTGGAGCTAGGTGACCAGAAGTGGGCCTTGGAAAGTCATACTAAGACCCTGTGTCTGTCAGGCTGTCTTGGCTATCTGATCTACCATGTGCTCCTGAGTCTATGCCTCCCCTACCATGGTAGACTTAGACCCTCTAAAACTGTGAGCCAAAATCAATCTTACCAGCCTTGTTTTTGTCAGGTACTGTACTCAGAGAGATACCAAAGTAACTAATTCATGTAACACAGCCTTGTATTCATTTTCTGTACTGCCTAAAAAATTTTGAGCAATTAAATACACATTTATTTTTTTCACTGCCCCATAGAACAGCCTCAAGGGGATTCTGTGCCTCGGGTCTCACAAAGCTAGGATCAAGGTGTGGCCCTTGATGCCCCTTCTGACTATCCACAAGAAGAATAATTTCCCAGGGTTCAGTTCCTCCTGGGTGGAGGACCAAGGTCACTACTTCTTCACTGAAATGAACCAAGCACTTCCCCAGCACCTAGAGACTCTTTTAGCAACAGTGTGACCAATCATCTGCTTCAGATCCCTCTTACTTTCCTTTCTGTCACTTGCCAAAGAAAGCTCTCTGCTTCTAGAAGTTTCCGTGGATCCATTAGGGCCACCTTCAGAAACTCCTCTTGCAAGAATGTATTAGCTACTTTTTCATTGCTGTGATAAAGCAGTGACCAAGCAACCTGTGTTTGGCTTATGGTTCCAGAGGGATTAGAGCCCATCATGGTGGAGACACAGCAGCAGAGGTGGCCAGAAAAGAAAACTGAGCATGCACATCTTCCAGTAGGCACAGGTAACAGCACCAGGTTGGAAGAGGGCATCACTCTGAACTCCCAAACTTGCCCCAGTGACCTGCTTCCTCCAGCATGGCCACGCCTCCAAAAGCTTCCATGAACCTCCCTGAACAGCATCACCAACTGGGATGAAGTGTCCAAATACTGGGAGTCTGTGGGAGATGTACTCATTCAAACCCCCACACAGGATGACAGAACACAGCTAGATCAGAAGTAAGTTTTGGCCATCTTAACAGCCAGCTCCTACAGGGTCTCATAAGTGATAAACCCATTGCTGTGAACTCCTAAAGAGCAGTCCTGTCACACACAAACACATCCAGACAGTCTTACTAAGCTAACACAACCAGAAGAATGAGACAAGAAGGCAGAATGAAACTCTTCACTCCTGTAGCCTCCGATGTTCCTTTAAAGCTGCAAAATCGCCTGTCTTTGAATATCCTTCCTGACCTCTTATGAGGTCTGGCTTTAATCTAGGCCCTTGTCCAGAAGCCAACTACATCTGGATCTAGCTTCATAGCCTCTGGCCATTGGGTGGATGAGAAAACTCAGTATGATAAGCATGGTATGGGGAAGAACACAGGACACTCTGGGCTGGGGACAAAGAAATGAATGCCTCCTTCTCTAAGGGCATGTGGCCATTGAGGGCTGAGAAAGTGCTGCTGGCTGTGTGTAGAAGAGAAGAGAGCACCTGGTCCTGCTGAGCCCAGAGACATCCCTGTTCGCCCAGCATGGAAGGAACTCAGAACAGTCCACTCTATGAGAGAGTAGTTACACAGTTTGGAGAAGCTGATGGTGCACACAGCAGTCCCTGGCCAACAAATAGAATGGTGCCATCTGGGTTCCACTAAAGAGTGAGTGAGCTTCACTGGCTGAGTCAGCGATGTGGAGGACTGGTCCATCTCTCCTCTCCTCCATTCCTGTGGAGACCCAACGCAAACTGAAGTGTGATATAGAACTGAAGCCCATGCCAGAGCCCAGCAGATCCCAAGTGAGCAACAAAGAAAGCTATTGTGCAATGGGGTCACAGCAACAGTGATTGGCTGATGAGGATGAGGACAAAGATGACTGTCATGAGCTGAACTGTGCCCTCAAAGGCACATGCTAATTTCAATACCAATACCTCAGAATGTGACTATAAATGGAAGCGGCCTTTAAAGGAGGTGATTAAGTTATATGGCTCCATTTAGAGTAGCCCTAATCCAACTTGCTAGGTGTCCTGATGAGAGGTGGAAAGTAGGACAGACACAGAGAGAGAATCATACGAGGATACAGAGCTGATGCTTGTAGGTAACAAGCCAAGGACAGAGATCTCAGGAGGAACAGACCCTGCTGGCCATGGACTTGCAGCAGCCTCCAGAGCGGTGGGAATTAGTGCTGTTCCTAAGCCCAGGTCTGCTGCATAGCTTGCAGGTTTGATGAGATAATAATTATAAAAGCACAGTGAGACCCTGAGGAAAAGACTGCCATCCAATGTGCAGGCCCACAAAGTATGTGCCGGGCAGAAGAGCAGCTGGAGGACATGGTGTCTAGGCCACAATGTGTCTGACCAGGAGCCAGGACAGGAGGGAAGAGACTGCAAGAACTAAGGAAGAGTTAGGAGACCAATGAGCAGGAGCACTGGGCATGGCCCAAGAAGAGGGTGTGGCCAAAGGCTGTGGGCTCTGCGACTCAGGCCTTTCATGATAGAACATTTCAAAGCAACATCCCAGTGCCATGTGGGGGACAGAGTTGGGTCTAGCGATCACAGCAGTGGGTAAGCAGGTCCAGGCAGAGCACAAAATCGAGGGTGAGGACCCAACCTGAAGGAATCTCAACAGCTGCATGCAGCAGAGAAGTAGCTAGGAAGATGTTTGCTCAGAGAGGAGGGGAGAAAGCATAGAGCCAGCCAGGGGACTGTGCAGCAATGAATTGCCCATAAGAATCCCCCTGGGCATGGCTAGGAGAGTCCCTGCTAGGATCCAGGCCTGTGTGTAGTACTAGCAACTGGATGGATGGATGGATGGATGGGTATCTGGATAAACGGGTGGATGGATGAATGGATAGGTGGATGGATGAATGGGTGGATGAATGAATGGGTGGATGGATGAATGGATAGGTGGATGGATGAATGGGTAGATGGATGAATGGGTGGATGGATGAATGGGTGGATGGATGAATGGGTGGCTGGATGAATGGGTGGATGGGTGGATGGGTGAATGGGTGGATGGATGAATGGGTGGATGAAGTGAACATACAAGCCACCTCTCCAAGGTCCTATGGATGCTTCTGTTTTCTTGTTACTAGCTAGCTGCTGAGGACACTGTGGACATATTATTTTGATGGGATGACTGCCCTTGGCCTATGTCACTGTGAAAAGCAGTCTCCTTAGATCTGGAACCTAGACTGGGGACATATATCTCTAGTCCCAACCTTTCTACCCACTGTGACCTGAGGTTTTGTTTTCAAGTCTACAGAATGGAGAATTTAATATCACTTAGCTTTTAAAGTTATGGTAAACATTACAGATAACTAGAAAACACCCAGCATTCTACCTAGAAGGGCAAAGTTGTAAGTAAACTATGTCTACGATAGTCCACACTCTGTGCACCCCAGCTCTGAAAGCAATATTTCCCCAGATGGTGCTGACTGCTATTGTAAAGATGGGATGACACACTCAGAGTCGGAAGTCAGCAATCTCCATCATAAATTCTATTTACCACTTCCTCACCCTGTGATGGGGAATCACAAAGTTATATGGTGCTTATGAAATTAAACCCCAACACTTCAGCACAGCACTGGGAAGAGTTCCTGGGACCAAGTGAGTTCCCACTCACGGTCATTTACTGTTTTCTGTCACTGAGATAGGAAATCTCAAAAGTTCTCCTGGAAGGAGCTTCAGAGAGGGAGAAAGTAAAAGATAGGTGTTGGCAAGGGTGAAATGGGGAAAATAGGGAACTTTAACTGGGGGTGGAGTAAGAATGGGTATATAGGGATAGGAAGAGGTAAAATAAATAACACAGGTGATGTGAAAAAACAGAGGGAAATGTATTATTTTAAAAGCCTACTGAAAAAAATGAAAAAAAAATAAAAGCCTACTGAAAAATACAATGTAATATCTATACATGAGTGCATGTGTATACCTGAAGGCTATATAACAAAAGAAAGACAGCTCCAGGCAGGGAAAACTTCCCTTCGACCTGTTGAACAGGGTAGTATAAGAGACTCCCCAAATAACACAGGCCACACCCTTGATTGCCTCCCAGAACTTGAGGGTAAGACCCTATTGCTGAAGACAGGACACACCAGATATAGGACTTGGAGCAGTAAAACAGGAATTGGCTGGAAGCTTCTCCCTGAAGACAAGATCCCATAATATCAGAAAATACTGTGCAGAACTGACAAGAGAGCAAATCAACCAACGATTCTTTCAAGCTGTGAAGTATATAAACCACAACAGTGACCAGCTCAGAAAATAATACTTACTGGTTCAGTAGTGGCATGTTTATCTTGGGAGTAATAAACAGCTATCTAACTGGACTTACAGCCTATTCAGTAGGAGGGAACTCATGTGTAGTACTATAAATATAGCCAAATACAAATGCTTGGAGAGGCCATAGATCCTGGAGAAAAACCTATTTTCATCACAACCTAGGCTAACATAATTTCTTACTGTATTTTAAATAAATATCCTTATATTTACAGATAAGTGCACCTCTCGCCACTGATCAAAGAAGCTTCTTTTTATAACAGATGGAGTAATAATAACTATTATAAAGTTCCCAAACTGGTCAAACACAGAGAATAACTGTGAGGTGCCCAGCCCTAAGTGACATATCTACAATGCAGCCTCTACACCTAAGGCTCAGGGAACACAGAAGAACAGGGGAGGAGAAAAAATATTAATACAGCTCTCAACTCTCACCAGAGAAGCTTCCCCATATAGCGGATGATGAATAATCCAGTGAGCCACAACTGGCCAAAGTACCTGGAGTAAGAGACTGCAGAGTGGTTAACACTGAATAGGACACCTACGTCAAACTCCTACCTCCCAAGGCTCAGGAACCACTGTGGAAGAGGGGTTGGGAAAAGTGTAAGAGTCAGAGGTGGTAGATGACCACAAGGAAATAGTTTTCCAGACAGCTGGGAAATCATGCCTATGAGCAGCAGTGGTAGCAGCAGGCACAAGCCCCATTCAGCAGCAGTCAGGCTGAAGCAAAACAAAATCCCCACAGAGAAGTAGGGAAGTGGGTAAGAACCCTGATCTTACCTCAGGGACTACTGACAGCCAATAACTACTAGGTGAAGGAGAGTCAGTTTTCTTCAGGAGTGTGTGACACTCGATCAGTTAACCAGGCTCTAGGAGAGGTAATCACTCTAAAGGGACCTTTGGGGACACAAATGTGGCTCTACATGTCTTAACACATATGACAGAGTGCATGAACTCTGGAGGGGGAGCTACAAGAGGGCAGCAGGTAGGGGAGGGGGTTGAAATGTGATCAAAATATTAATTCAATTTAAAAATCTCCCAACTTTTAAAATTAAATTTTATGTATTTTGTACACAAAATACATGAAAATCATCTAGCTACCCTCTTCCCCATCAGCACCGTCCCATACCCCACTGGATTTCATGCACTCTGTCATTTATGTTAAGGCCCATCACATCGAGTTAGCATCCAGAGAGAGAAGGAAGGAGAGACACTTGGCTGTGCCAAACTGTTGCACAGTATCTCCCAGGCAGTTGAGGTTAAGCTGATACTGACGGAGAAGTCTTTTGCTTGTCCCAGGGAGACCAATATTTTACTATATTTGCTTTAGTGGCCTTTGGTAATGCTCTTTAGCATTTCAAAGGCCAGTTGTTTGTACATTAGCAAGTGATGTCGCAACATTTTTTTTTATGCTCACACCAGGTCTTCCAAAAACAGGACCTTACTGCCTTTCTCCTTGCATTTATCCCACTAATAGGCAAAGAAGGCCTTTATAATTGGGGGGGGGGTTGAATCCCTAGCCAACATCTCCTACACAGAATAATTGCTTGCTGATGTCAGAGCTTTCCTGGACTAAGATATTTTGCTTAATTACACAGCTTATAAAGACTTTACTATTGAATTTGGCTCTAGAATAGAGAATTATCCTTTCATCACATTTCCTATGCCTATCAGTTAATTAAAAAAGGGTAGTTTATACCTGTTTTATAAGAAAGTTCCCAGTATAACAGTTGCTCTAATTTACAGTTAGGGAATGATTTTCATTACATCAGGTTTTTCTTTTTCCTAGGAAGGGGAGAGGTAGAAGGTTTCTCAGTATCTGGAAGGTAAACTTCGTTAGGGCCCATTATAAACAGTTAACCCCAATAGTAATCAGAGACATGCGGATGTCTTGCACTAATGACCTAGACCAGTCTGGAAGTTCTCTGCTTTCGTTTATGTTCAAATGGGTCAAGCCTCCTCTGCTGCATTGTCCCAGTCCATCCTCCTCAACAGCCCGAAAGTTGGACAGTTTCAGCATTTAGATTGGTGATTTTTCCTGTGGGAACATACAATTCGCCGCCCATTGTTAGTTGCAAGATCTCAAAAATTGAGAAAATTTATCAATAGATTGGAACACAGAGTTTTCCTTTTGTATCCCAGAAAGGATACTACCCACCCGCACCACCCCACCCCCAGACTACCCTCCGACTACCCACCTCCACCGTACCTCTTTTTTTTTTAAAGTTTGTTAGGTTTATGCCCATCTAGGCTGCCTAAGTTTTATTACCCATACCCCTAAACAGGAGCCAGCCATAAGCTTGCATTAAATTTACCAAACTGTTTTCTCATTGATTGTATGCTACGTATTTGGGAAGTAAATTTAAGCTTAGTTTCTTTAAATCGTCCTACAAGTAAAAGGAAAAAGAAAGTGTTATAATGTTATGTTGTATAATTCAGAAAATATAGAGACCATTTGTGTACCTTAACCCATTACAAATTATGAATAAAACAATTAACATTTGTATCCCCAATTAGTTCAATTGTATTAACATTTTCACAAAAACCTACACCCAAATTTAAACTAATCGAAACATTTCACTAAGCCTTAAAATATCCCATAATATGGGGATAACGATTGGGCAGGGTGAGTAACTGCTAAGATAAAATTTTACCCAATATAACGCTTTGCTCTTTAAGATATATGAACTGGGACTATTACTTCAGAGAAATCAATTCCATTAACTTATAGGGTTTATTTTGTATTTGTGTATAAAGCTCTACTGAAATACCTTTCTATATAATATATGTTATTTTTAATTATAATACCCTTTTAAAACTAGCAAAGCTTTAGCAGAGTAGGAGTGTTAATGACTATCTTCCTCAAGCTCATTGGGCTTCTTCAGGCTGTGGCATGAAAACTGCTTTAAGACTTTTCAAGTATCTAGCTCCTTTTTTTTTTTTTTTAATTTTTTTTTTTTGTTTTTTTTTTTTTTTAGTACAGCATCCTTAATATAAAACCAATTTGCAAGCATGGTGCCCCAGCCCACACAGCCCAAGCGCCACCATCCAACGGGGAGGGGCTTGGATGTTCAATCAAGTTGATCAAAGAAGTGTCCAGACTTAGTGTCGTAGTGGAACCATTCACCTTAATTGCAGCCCTTACATTCTTCCACGCCACCTCTTCCGCAGATTGTTTCCTTAGGCTTAGAAACAGGGCACAGGTGGACAAGAAGCACACAGTCTACTTTGTCGGAGATGTCGTTTTGGACTCTGATCATTCTGGCTGTGTCCTTTCATGGGCTGACCGTTTGTCCATGGATAACCTTTCAATCCTACTAATGAAGCACAAGCCGATTAGATATAGAGGTATTTAAACATTGTTAGTTACTATGGTAGGTTACTTTTGGTATAGACACATATGTTTTGGAATGGTGTGTTACTCCCAAGGATTACTTTTTCCTGGCAGATGAGACAAGGGGTTACCTGGCATCTACAATCTCCTAACCACTAGAGGACATTAAGCTTGTGGCATCTGCTGTTATTCCAAGGAGAGAGCTAATGGTCAAATAGAGTTGGGATGTACAGACCATAATGTCTGCTACTGCTGCCAGTTCGTCCAGGCAGGTGATATGTAGCTGGTGCTGATGGAGGGGTTGTGCTTGACTCAAGGAGACCAACATTGCTTTATTGGTTAAGGCCCTTGGTAACACGCTCTGGTAGTCCAGAGACCAACTCTACACTAGCAAGTGCAGTCTTCGATATCTTCCGCATGATTACCTCCGGTCCCATTGACCTACAGCAGGGCTTTATCAACTCTTTTCTTGCATGTATCCCAGTTTATAGGCAATAAGTCTTTACCTTTTTTGGGGGGGGGGGGCTTTGATCCCCTGGCCAACTCTCCTTGGCAGAACAATCCAATGCTGCTTTCATGCTCTCCCCTGTATTAATATATTTGCTTAGATGCACCACTTAAAGAGACGTTAGAGATTATAATTTGGTTCTGAATAGAGAAATAAAATCCTTTTTACGTTCCTATGTCTATTAATCAATTAATAAAACAGTTTTATATACCAGTTTTATAAGGAGATTACGTTTTATAACAGTCATGCTCGAATTACAGTTAGAGGATGACTTCATTACCACCGTGTTTTCTTTGTTCTATGAAAAAGAGTAAGGAGGTCTCTCATATTAACTGTGCTGGCCCTAAAGGTAAGTTTCATTAGGACCATTATAAATAGTTGTTACCCCTATGGTCCTCAGAGATGTTTGATGCCTGTAGCAAGTCTAGGCTTTTCTCTGCTTTGATGTTAAGAGGGGTAACTTCTCTGCTTGTTTTTCTTGGTACAACCTACACAAGATGGAAGGCTGTATCCTTCCTTTCTCAGCCAGTGAGTTGGTGATATTATTGACCTGTGGAACATACAAATCTTTTCCCATAAGTTAGTTTTAAGCTTAACTTGAAAGTTTTTGACAAACGGTTTAATATGTAACTGGAGACCCCCTTTTTTTTATTTTAGTTTTTTTTTTTGACCCATAAATCTCCAAAGAGGCGGTTGTAGTACACATACCTAATAGGCAGGAATCAAAGGTGGTAAATTTCATTAAATTTGTCGATGCTTTTTGGGTGACTGTAATGTGTTAATTTGGGGAGCAAACTGTAATTCGTTAAGTTAAATTATCCTACAGGTAAAAGAGACTATTACAAGATGATACTGTAAAACAAAAAAATTATAGAAGAACATTTGTATATGTGTCCCAAAGTGTATTGTTAATAGAAATTTTAAGTAAAATAGCATGTAATTTTAATTCCATATAATTACATAGAATATAAAGACCCTGTACCCGCTCCCCACCCCTCCCACCCCTCCCCGGTTCACCATTTCAAGTCAGTTCTTTCTGATGCATTCTTTCGGTTGTTCTTTAAAAGCATCCTCTCCACAAGAAATATTTAACTGGGTTAATGAGGCACGACAGCCACAGATGAGGGATACCATTTCGTCATTTGTTTTTCCGGTGATTGTGGTTACTTCACTTAATATAATACCTCCAGCTCCATCCATTGACCTGAAGGTCAGGATGTTGTCTTTTACTGCTGCTAGAACTCCATTGTGTACATGTACCATCTTTTCTCTATCAACTTGTCAATTGAGGGGGCAATTTTGGGTTGGTATTCACAGCTTTTTTGCAGTGTGAACAGAGCTGCAATAATATAGCTGTGCATGTATTTTTTTTTTTTTTTTGGAAACCATTTCTATGTTATATCCAGGAGTTGTATGGCTGGTCAAATGGCACTATTTTGGAGGCTTCCAAAGTTTTCTCAACATTGCTTTCCATAGTGGCTGTAAAGTTTTTACATCAGCATGGATGAGTGTTCTCCTTTCTCCACAACCTCTCCAACACCTGGTAACATTTGTTTTCTTGATACTGGCCATTCCTTATTGGAGTGAGGTGATATCCCTAATTATTAAGTGATGTTGAAATAGTTTTTAAGATGTTTCTCAGGTATCTATCTAGTTCCTCCTCTGTGAAGGCCTCTAGTCAGTTCTTTGCTCCATCTTTTGGTGTTCATTTGTTTTCTTTCCTTCTGTGTTTTTTGAGTAGTTTGTTACTCTGGAAATTAATGCTTTTTGTCAGATGTATCTGAGTGAAGGTTTCCTCCCACTCTGTGGTTTTTCTTTCTCTTCACTTCCTGGATTGTTTAGGTTTGATGTGCCGAAGCTTTTGAGTTTAAATGAGGTCCCATTTTGTCAGTTGTCAATCCTATTTTTCTTGTGCAGCTGCTGTCTGAATTAAGAAGTCTTTTTCCTATACCTATGTCTTTTAGTCTGCTGCAAGTTTTTTTTTCTATTACCTCCAGAGCTTTGGATTTCACATTGAAGGTTCTTTAATTCATCTGGAATTTACTTTTGTCAAGGGCGAGAGGTAGGGGTTAAATTTCCATTCTTCTACAAGTGGCGATCCATTTTTACCAACACCACTTTTGAAGATTTTTGTCTTTTCCTCCATTGTGTCTTCTTGGCCCCTTTAGCAAATATGAGGAGGCTGAAACTATATGAGCTCAAGTTTTGGATCTCAGTTTTGTTCCATTGGTCACTGGTCTGTTTTTGTGCCAGTACAAACGGTTTTTTTTATGACGCTAGCCCTGTAGTATAGGGGTTAATTTGCTGGTATAGAGATCCCCCTTATTGCTCTTTTCGCTCAGGGTTGCTTTTGGCTATTTGGGATCTTTGGGTTTGTTTCCAAATGAAATTGAGGAGTTTTTTCCAAACCTTGGGAAGAATCTCTTGGGGGATTTTTGATTGGATTGCATTAAATGTGTATACGAGTTTAGGGTAGAATGGACATTTTTACTTCTATTATTTTTCCCAATCCATGTGCAATGGGGAGGTTTTGTCCATCTTCTGATGTCCTTCTTCAATCTCCTTTGTCAGAGGTTTAAATTTTTTGTTGTAGAGATCCTTGGGTCTTTGGTTTAGGTTTGTTCCTAGTATTTTATTGTTTTTGAGGCTATTGTGAGGGGGAAGTTCGCCGTGTAGTCCCTTCTTCAGGTGCTTATTGTTGGTGTAGAGAAAGCTACTGAATTTTCTAGATTTATTTTGTATCCTGCCACTTTACTGAGTTTTCTTAATCGTTTCTAAGGAGTTTCCTGGTGGAGTTCTTAGCAATCCCTTAGGTAGACAATCAAGCCATCAACAAATGGTATAAGCTTTGACTCCTCTGTTTTCCAGTTAGAAACGCGCTTAATGTTCCTTTTCTTGCCGTATTGTCCCTAGCAAGTGTTTCAGCACGCTAGTGAAAAGGAGTGGACAGTGCAGGCCTTGCCTGAGTCCCTACCCTTAAGGGGAATGCTGCTTTATCCCTCCAATCCATTTCCCTCTAGGACCCTTTAAACATGAGGGATGCTGAATTTTGTCAAAAACTTTTTTTCTGCATCGATTGGGATGATTGTGTGGTTTTTTGTCTTTCAGTCCATGTATATATGCGTGATGACATTTATTGATTTGCATAATGTTGAACCAATCCCTGCATCTCTGGTATTGTAAGCCAACTTGGTCATGATGGGATGATCTTCTTGATGTGGTTCTGTTTGCGATTTGCCAGTATCTGTTTAGAATTTTTGTCATCTGTGTTCATTGGGAGATGGGTCTATAGTTCTCCTTTTTTGGTTATTCTTTGCCTGTTTGGTAATAGTGTGAGGCTGGCTTCAGAGAAGGAATCTGGTAGAACTCCCTCCTTTTGTATCCTTCTAACAACTTTGAGTAGTAATGGTTGTAGTCTTTTTGAAATATTTTAATTAGATTTTGCTGTGAAACCATCTGGGCCTGGACATTTTTTTGGTTGGGAGGCGAATTATTACATCTTCAATTTTCTTCAGAGTGTTATTGGTCTAATTTAAAGCCTGGTCGATCTCATCTCTTCTTGGGGTGAGGTTTGGTGATTCCCCCAAGGACTTCAGATATTCATCCAGGTTCTTCTGGTTTTTCAAACTTAGTAGAGTAGAGGTTTTTGAAGTAGTCCCTTATGGGGTTGCTGGATCTTTTCATTGTCCTGTTGTGATATTTCCCCTTCATCACAGATTCATTGATTTGGAGTTGTTCCTTTTCTTTTTGGGTAACTGGGCTAGAAGTTTGTATTATCATTGTCGGTCAGTTCCAGGAATGTTTTATTTCGTGCGTTATGTCTCGGCCGTGACCCATTCCAGGAGTCGGAGAGTGGGTGTGGGTAGTCTCCCAGGGGGGGCTTTAAGTTGTAGGGTTTATCCTGGTGTTGATATTTGTTTTTGATTACACTGTGGTCTGATAGAAAATATGAAAAAGTTCAATCTGTTTTATAGTGGTTGTTTTTTCCTGTGGCCCAGGATATGGTCTATTTTGGAGAATGTTCCCATGGGGTGCTGAGTAGAAAAGTGTGTTCTCGTTGATTGTATTAGGGTGGAATATTAACACCTAGGATTCTGTGTAGGTCCATTGTGGTGTAGTTTGTATCATTCCAGTTTAAATGTCTCTCTGTTATATCCGTTGCTCACTGTATAAGGTAATTGTCTAAGGTTATATTTGTCGTATCATCTGTTAGTGGGGTATGGAAGTCCCCTACTATTAGTATACTGGTGTTAACCAAGCCGCCTGAAGATCCTGAAGAAATGTCTTTACAAAGTTGTGTGCGCTGGCGTTTGGGTGCCGGATTATATGATGATTGTGAGATCTTCATTGTCAATTGTCCTTTAAAATAAAGATGTATGGCCATATTTGACTTCTTTTGTTTTTCTTTGTGCTTTGAGTCTATATTTTGTCTTGATATTAGAATAGCAAAACCTGCTTTCTTTTTGGTACATTTTTTAGCCATTTTGCTGAATATTTTCCGTCCCATCCATCTTACCCTTAATTAATGGTGCCTGTCCGCTTGAAATGAGATCGGGTTTCTTTGTAGATCATGTGATGATTTTGAAGATGCGATTCTAGTCTATGATTTTCTGGAAGGGTCAGCCCATTCTACCAGTTATTTTTGAGAGGTTAGCGCATTAATATTGTTAATTTATTTCGAAAATTAGTTTTACTTTGAGCTCTGTATTATGCCAATTTGGAGCTTTTGTTCTCTGATTCTATTCCTTACGTATTTATATATTTTTTATTAGTTTTCTTTTCTAGGTATCTTTGGAGGACTAGTTTGCTCCTCGTCTACCGCCTGTTGGACTTGCCTTCAAGTATTTTACGAAAGCGTGGTTTTGTCTGGAGAGAAATTAGTATTCTTACAATAATCTCGTTTATTGTGATGGAATGATTTTTCTCTCTCCTTCATTATAATATGGACACTTTTTGCGCGGGTAAGCAGGTATTCTGGTTGAGTCATCCATAGGTCTTTTGAAACACTGGAAATCTTGCTGCATGTTTCCTCTTCTTTTGCTTTATGTGTTTGGCGCCAAGGAAAGGTCAGTTGTAATTCTGATGGTTTTCTTTTTTGTACTTTGTTTAACTTTTGTGCCTTTATTTATTTCTATGCTATTGTTTTATTTGTATTTTTTTAATTTTTTTAAATTTATTTATTTTTTTATATTTTCTTTTGTTATGCGTAGTTGTGGCATGTTCGCAATGCCCGCGGAGGTAGAAGAGGGTGGTTTGGATGTCCCGTGGAATGGAGTTCTCACCGAAATTGGAGCCCAGCAGTTTCTTGGGCCGCCATGTGGGTGTCTGGGCTGATCGGCCCGTGGGTCCTCTGAAAGAGCGCGATCCAGCACTCTTAACGGCTAAGGCCATCTCTCCAGCCCCAATTTTATTTTTTGTTTTTTTTTTTATATTTTTTTAAATTTTATTTATTTCTCTATATATGTGGCATCGTTTTCTGATCTGTGTCTATTGGAGTCTGTAATGCTTCTTTTATTTGAATGGGTTTGTCTATTTTTAAGTTTGGGGAGAGTTTTTCATCTATTATTGTGTTGAAGATATGATCAATACCATTTTCTTGAAATTCTTCTCCTTCCTCTATTCCTATATTCAGAAGTTTGATCTTAATAGTGTCCCAATATTCCTGGTTGCTCCACTTTGTGTATTTTTTAAAATTTCATATCTTATTTGAGTTTTTTTTAGTTTCTTTGTGTTATCTTCCAGAATCTGATATTCTTGTTCTGCTTCCTCAATTCTATTTCTGAGGCTTTTTCCTTTCCTTTCTCTCTTAATTGGATTGAGTGTTCTATTTCCTTTTTCATTTCATCCGTTATTTCTTTAACATAACCAATTTCATTTTTGAGTTTCCCTCAATCTCTTCTTGATTCTCCTTAATTCATTGGTTGGCTTCCTTTTTCAGTGTTTCTTACTTTCCTTAAGGTGTTTTTTTTTTTTTTTTTCATCTCTCTCAGTTTTCTGGAGTTTGTCAATACCTTCCTTTAGTCTTTCGAAAGTTTCTTATCCGCTAGGTCCTTTTGAGTTTGTCATTCTCTCTCTTAGTCCTGAATTCGTATCCTTTATTTTCTGTAATTTCTCTTGTATATCGCCAATTTTCCTTAAGGGTTTTCCTTGGGTCACTCCAGGGGATCCCATTGTACCCTATCTCCTACAGGGTTGTAAGACTTTGGTGTGGAATTATCCTGCACCTTTCCCATGCTGTCCTCATCTTCTGTGTCCCTGGCATGTGGGTTTCCATTTTTGATTCAATCACAAAATGCCTTTTCAGTGTGTGAAGGCTGAAATCTTTGTTTTATTTTGCGTCCTGGTCCTTCCGATGCTCCCCCCCCCACCATTTCTTCTTTTATGGAGTGCTTGACTTGTCTAGGTTTCAGGCTTTCACTTTGTTTATAGATTGGATATTGGAAGTCTAAGTCACTCTTCCTTTCCTGTTCTGAGGAGATCCCCTAAAATCCACTAGATACTCTCTCCTCAATTCCAGTTGTTGTGGTGGGGGGCGGGGTGGGATGCCTGGCTTAGCTCATGCCCCGGTACTGACCTGGAGCAGTGTCGGGCTGCTCCAAGTGATCCTAGAAGGTCTGGAACCTGAGCCAACACAGACCTCACTCTCGGCACCAGAGCTTCAGACCCAAACCAGGACCTGCTTCCGTTGCATAGGGGGGAGAGGGTGACCTCGCCGGGCTTAGGGCTCTGATATAGTCCGCCAGCCACCAGTCCCTCTTCCACAGAACCAGAAAATCAATTGTCCAGCACCACTGAGAGTCCAATCTGTCTAAGCTTTTACCTGCCTGGAGACAGTGGCCGGCTGCTTCACGTGATCCTAGCAGGTCCAGAACCTGGGCCCAAACACAGACCTCACACCAGCACCCGAGCAGACCCAAACCCGCAGGTTCACTTCTGGCTGCGAGGGGGGAAGCGTGACCCACCAGGGTTAGGGCTCCAATCTAGCCATGCCACGCCACCAGTCCCCGCCCCAGACAAACCTAGCAATCAATGTCCAGCACCTGAGAGTCAATCTGTCCTAAACTTTTACCTGCCTGGAGCAGTGTCAGGCTGCTCCAGGTGATCCTAGCAGTTCTGGAACCTGAGCCCAAACACACGACCTCACTCCGGCACCCGAGTCAGACCCAAACCCAGGACCACTCATGGTCCATATTTTGTAAGAAATTACATTTGTCTAGGTTTTTGTCCAAGATCTATGGCCCCTCCATTCATGTGTATTTGGCTATGTTTCTGAAGAGGAGGCAGAAAGATTATAAGAGCCAGGGGAGAAGGTGCACAATCACATGGAAATAGAGTCCTACAGTCTCCTATGAGCCTACACCAATGTCGTCAGCATGCACAAGGCCCATTCAAATTCAAGCAGAACAAAAACCCAAAACAGCATAGAAATGAAGAAATAGGGATTGCCCCTCCCAAACCTAGCTGAAGAAATGTTGGCTTACTACTGGGTGAGGGAGAGCTGATCTTCTTTAAGGGAGTGACTGGAGATAGGCTGGCTAGAACCCAGTGAATGAACTTGCACCTAGGGACATCGGGGAT
>VZQC01010739.1:11580-28384 GCA_009823505.1 Rhizomys pruinosus
TGTGTGTGTGTGTGTGTGTGTGTGTGTGTGTGTGTGTGTGTGCTGATTTCTGTCTTCCTACAGAAACTGAATAAAAAGAAAGAAAAAATGAACTCAGCTGGGCATGGTGGTACACACCTTTAATCCCAGTACTTGGGAAGCAGAGGCAGACAGATTTCTGTGAGATCCAGGTCAGCTCAAGCTTCCAGGAGACCCTGTCTTAAAAAGACATTCCCCCCACCCCTGCCGAAAAAGAGTGTGAGCCCAAGGCAGGGCTGAAGTTGTAGGTTAGTGGTAACCTGCTTTCCTATGCCGTGTGAAATCCTGAGTTCTAGCCCCAGCAACACAAAATAAAGATGTTCGTTGTTGCATTGGTGATTTTACTTCTTCATGCCTCACTTTATCCATCTATCTCCATTTTCAGAAGACTAGCAAACTATGAGGCACTATTTTAGAATATAAGACTTTTTGGACATTAGAAATTGGTAGTTTATATTCAAATTTTCTGTAGCTGACAATCTACAAATATGTTTGATGTATGCTTAAACTACAGAATGGTTAAATACAGTCATGATCTCATGGTGACTTTATTGTGAGGAAATTTAATATCTACTCTTTCAGCAATTTTGAAATATTGGAGGGTCTTCCAAATACCTAATTGTGATAACTCGGTGGGTAAAGCTGCTTGCTGCCAAACCTGAAAATTTGAGTTTGATCTCTGATCTCTGGATTCCACATGGTAGAAGAAAACTGATTGACACAAGTTGTCCTCTGTCCTCCAGTGTGCCAAACAGATAGCCACGATTCTGTGGTTACAGCATTATTTTCAATAGCCAAGATGTGAGATCCACCTAGATATTTTTAACAAATGAACAGATAAAGAAAATGTGAAGTATATATTAGACTATTAAACATTCCCATTTTAGGGGGGGCATCAAAACTGAAGGATGTAAGTTCTTGAGTGAATTAACTAATTAGTAGAAGACAGCATAGGTCAAAGTAGGGACAACCCTCATGGCAGCAAATCTGGCTTGAGTCACAGTTCGGCTCAAGCCAGACTGTGTCTGTACAGTGACTGACAACTGGAACCAGTGCATGCTCAACCCTCCCATCTATTCACTCTATTCACCTCCCATGTAAAGCACCTCTTAAAGAGCCTTCCTAGGGAGCTCCCCAGATGGCATACCCCACCAATTGTCCCCAACGTTAGTGTCCCCAATTGTTTGATTTACCTACCCAATTGGTGAGGTACAAGGCACTATATCCAAAAACTTCTCTTGCAGATACTTAATTTCAATTGTATATGTGTATCATGTTTATTATAGAACATATACACCAAAACAGACCTGAAAAGAACCTAAACAAAAATGTGAATCCTGAACACTGGATATCCATCTCTGAGTGTATATGCCCAGTGCTCTGAGCCTCTCAGCCACCTGGAACTCAGTGGTAAACACATTCCTTAATGCCGTCTTCTGTATTAGTGGAGCTACAAATAACCAAATGCCAGATTGACTGTGGCTTGAGCACATATTCACTATATGTAAGGATTCCAAGCAACATGAATACAATAATGAAACTATATCTGATTAATGTATTAAAAAAACTGGGGGGAGCACAACAATCACCCATAATTACCACTAAGACCCAATTCTGGTTATACTTTGCGATGTAGTTTTTCACTGACTTTCTTCACAGTAACATATTTCAAAGTGCGCTGTTTTATAAGTTCCTTTTGTTGTTGACCAAGAATATTTCAGTGTCAGATCCTTGTTACTTGCTGTTGGCCATGAGGAGCATCCTAGGAGGCAAGGGCTCAGTGAGAGGTGGCCCCAAGCCCCACAGAGGAGGCAGTAGAGCCCCAGGTTTGGAGGTGTGGAGGTGTGCCTCTTCCACAGTGTGCTGGGTCAGGAACTTTGGAATACAAAGGAACACAAAAAAAACAAGTTCAGCCAGAATACTGGGGAATCAAATAGCATCCAAGACTATCTGGCACCATTTGAGCAGTATGGATGCACCGCAAGAGTCTAAGAGTCTTCCATTCCCATATCTAGAAGGAGAATTTATCCTTCCATGGGAGATCTATTCAAGAGACCCAAGGATGAAAAATGCCCATTAAAGAGGAAATGAAGCGGGAAATGAAAAATGTTGACTTCCTATCACCAAGCTGACAAGATTTTTTTCATCTTCAGAGAACTTGGAGGGAGCAATGGGAAAATCTAGCAAAGACAATGAAGAACTACTCAGACTTGGGATGCAAAGTACAAGTTAGGCAAGCAGAATTGAAAGGATTCTGACTGAAAACAATAATCCCTCCAGCAACAAGGACACCTCAGGCCCAAGTGGCAGTAGAGATGTTCTGACACTGAACTTTTCTTCGATCAGGGACATGCTGCAGGATCCTCTGTCATGACAGTGAGCTATTGCGGGAGTTTGCAGTTAGCCCCTGATCATGAAGAACTAACTGCACAGTGTGTTGTGCAGCACAGCATCATGAATTCAATACTCACCATGAACAATTATAAATATTCTGACACTCTTCCGTCCTCTGTAATTCTACCTGTGTCTCCACAGCCCCACCACCGCCCTCTCCCCCACCACTAAACAGGAAGTTAAAGCCTATTAACCACATAAAATCTACACATGGGACCATTGACATCCAAACTGGGCTTTTCTTAAAAAGAAAACAGCTTCAGCAAAAGACATTATGTCTGACCTTCCAACGTATACAGTGACATAACAAAATGAACTATTCCTTGAGTCACCCTAACCCTACTCAGAAGATATGATTTGTTTTTTGGGGTTTTTTGTTGTTGTTTTTTTTGTTTTGTGGTTTTTGTTTTACTTTTTTGGTCTTTTTGAGACAGGGTCTCTTTGTAGCCCCAGCTGTCCTGGAACTCACTCTGTAGACCAGTGTATTAGTCACTTTTCTGTTGCTGTAATAAAGCACCATGACCAAGGAACTTATAAAAGGAAGAGTTTATTTGAGCTTACGATTGACCGTTCCAGGGAATTAGAGTCCATGTGGCGGGAGGCATGGCGGCTGGATCTGGAGAAGCACGCCGAGGGTCACATCTCGCAAAGAGCACAGGAAGCAGAGAGAGCAACTGTAGACCACGAGGCTTGTTAAAACTCACTAAGCCTGCCCCCAACAACGCACTTCCTCCAGCACGGCCACACTTTCTAAGATCTCCAAAAACAGTGCCACCAACTGGAGACAAATGTCTGAATACTTACAGCCTATGGGTGACACTCATTCAAATCACCACAACCAGGCTGGCCTTGAACTCACAAAGATCCACCTGCCTCTGCCTCCCGAGTGCTAGGATTAAAGGCATGTGCCACCATGCCCTGCTAAATTTTTTTATGTGTATGAATGTACTGTCTGCATGTAGGTTTGTGCACCCGTGTCATGCAATGCCGCGGAGGTCAGAAGAGAGTGTCGGATTCCCCTGGAACTGGAGTTCTCCTGGAATTGGAGTTACAGACGGTTCTCAGCCACCATGTGGGTTCTGGGGATCAAACCCAGGTCCTCTGCAAGAGCGGTCGCGCTCTTAACCGCTAGGCCATCTCTCCAGCCCCAGAAGACAGCATTTGTAACCTGGCACCACCACATTGTCTGCATTTATTATAAAACCCACCAAGAAGACAAGCTTGAAAAACGTGACTGTCTTGAAGACTCCATTCACCGCTTCAGTATGGGCTTATGCTCTGAAATGGAAAATTTCTCCCAATTCCTTTGTTTTCTTTTGTGCTGATTAGTTTTTTTTCTCAACTTGACACAAACTAGAGTCACACGGGAAGAGGAACTCTGAATTGAAGAATGGCCTTCACTGGATTGTCCTGTGACCATCTGTAAGGCATTTTCTGAATTGCTAACTGATGTAGGAAGGCCCAGCCACTGTGGGCGGTGCCATCACTAGGTAGGTAAGCCTGGGCTATACAAGAAAGGTAGCTGAGCAAGCTAGGGGGAGTAATCCAGTAAACAGAACTCTTCAGTGATCTCTGCTTCAGCTCCTGCCTGCAGGTTTCAGCCTTGTGTCTTTCCCTGACTTCCCTCAAAGATGGACTGTGCCCTAGAAGTATAAGATGAAATAAACCCTTTCCTCCCCAAGTTAGTTTTGGTCAGTGTTTTATCATAGCAATAGGAAGTAACTAGGACACCTTTGTTTCTTCTTTCTAATAGTGAAAAAGAAAAACCTGGAAACACTAGCTAGACATCGCCTCTCATAACAGTTTTCACTACCGACAATACCTTCTTCTAAATTTGACTTATGGCTCAAGACCTTAGAAGCCTGGAACCATAAGTATCTGGCTTCTAACACAGGTTAGAGGCTTACTCTTCTGGGTTCTAAGTGCCAGCCACCTGGTACTCACATTTTGTAAAATCCCCAGCTCTAAGTAATAGCTATCGATAGCAGTAGTTAGGGCCAGCAGCATCACAGCCCTCCAGCCCTCAGGTATTGGGACCCTCAGCTCCTAACAGTATCTAATGTTATAGTTTTCAGGCATTCAGTACTGAGACCCTCAGCTCCTAACCCTACAGTGACTAGGAAATTAATATTACAGAGCTCAGGCAGGCCTGGAATATCAGGACTCGGCCTATGGCTTGACAGCTCCAGTGACCAGGGTCCTGTCGTGCATCTATCTTTGACTCTTGTCAGCCTTCCATTTTTCAGTCTTAGTGTTCTACTTATACCTCCTTCCACTGCCCTTCCTCATCTCACCTACCTACCTCTACCCCCCTTCCCCCACATATCTGGCAGTTTCTTTCAGCTGCCTTCCAGTCACTGTCATTTGTTGTCACTGTCTTCTCTTCCTGTTTCCAGTTCTACCTGCTTGTTCCAGTGAGAAAGGTCAAGTAGGCAAGAAAAGACAATTGGGAGAAGCCTTTTCTTAGGCCTGCTTCTGAAACACCATGGGGTAACATGAGAAGCACTCGGAACCCTTGTTGAAGGGATTCAGTAAGGGATTGCTTCCAACTCCACTGTTGCCTTATTGAGTACCTGAGGGGGTGGTACCCCCTCCCATCTTGAGTGAAAATAGCTACAGGATCATGAAAAGCTCACCCAGGCCTATCTCACCAGGGATAATGCTTTCCAAGGCTGACACAGCTGTCTGCAACTGTCATGTCCCAACCAAGGCCTCCTAGGGGAGGAGTCATGGTTTCAGCCACAGTTGGTCTTACAGCTGGTGTGTGTCACAGCGGTTCTAAGTACACAGAACAGCCAGGCTGCTTACCAGGGATACCTGGCTGCAAGAGAAGGGGGTGCTCGGAATGGCAGCTTCCCAGCTCCAAGCTTCTAGGCATAATGGAAGGGTCCATTGCTATTCCAAAGGTCTAAACTGCCCATTCTTTGGGAGTTTTATTCAATCACAGAATGTGCAACACAAAACTAACATTGTCGGCAGCATTTAAGTGTTCAATCCTGCCCCTGTATAGGGAGTTTCGGGTCCCTCTATCTGCCTCAGCTAGCAGTGGCTGTAGCCTAATCGTCCCTGCAACTGTGCAAGGAATTCTGCCTAGTACTTAAGGTAGTCAGCCAAGGTAGCAACACTTGCCATAGGAAAGGTAGCCAATAGGCTGTATTATGGTAACAGGAGAAGACTGGGCCGTGGTGTTTACGGTAGCTACTCAGAACCTACGGTATTTACGGTAACGGGGGGCCGGGCTCGCCAAGACCAGCTTGGTCAGCTCTGCCCGCTCGAGGCGGTCCAGGACCTGGGGACAATGCACTATGGCCCTCCGGGGCAGTGAGGGGCCCTCTGCCCGGGCCCGCCGCAGCCACGCCCCGCAGCCGGCCCCCCGGGGTGCGAGGCAGTCGTCCCTTCGCCCCTCGGTGGGGGCCCCAGCCTGAGCCGTGGGACCTGCCCGCGCCCCGCACGCCTTCATGGGTCTGTGCTACAGCCTGTGGCCGCTCCTCTTCGGGGACTCGGGGGACGCTCCTTGCGCGGCCCCGGGCATGCGGGCGGACGGTGCGCGGCCCCCAGCCGGCCCGGCCCCCGCGGGGACCCCGCGGCAGCCGAGCGGACGACTCCAGACCCCGGCTTGCGCACAACGGGGTGCAGACCCGCAGACCAGGCGCGCCGAGGAGAGGGAGGCGGCCAGGGAGGCGAGGAAAGTGAGCCGGGGCATCGACCGCATGCTGCGCGAGCAGAAGCGAGATCTGCAGCAGACGCACCGGCTCCTGCTGCTGGGTAGGTCCTGGCGCGGGGACGGGGACTGGGACCTGGGACAGAACCGCTGGGCGGGACGCACGCGTGACAGACCAGACCGGGATGGGCTCGGGAGGAATGTCAGATGTGTAGATTGAGGACAGAATGACTTTTGGTTCTGACAAAAAAAGTGACCCCATCTCCAAAACGCTCCTGGGTGATTTCCCTCTCACACCTTGTGACTAAGGCCTGTGGCTCGCCGATTACTAATTAATGTTGCTCTCTGGGAAATTTCCGCCCTTGATCCATTGATTTCCACAGCAAGGGCTCTGCTGGCATGTGTCACCCCAGCCCTCCATTTCCTGCCACAGTACAGGCTGAATGGTTTAAGAACACCGATTAAAGGAGACTTAGAAAGCCTTTTAGCCTGACCACAAAGCTTTTATTTCCAGTCACTGCCCTAGAGCATAGTTGTAGGTAGCTGTAAGGGTGCTGGCTTTTGAGAAATAGCGTCAGTGTCTGTTAGTATTGTCGAAGTTCAGCCTTGGCGCTGTGGAAGTGTTCGTTCTTTCTCAGAACCAGCAGGTGAAGAAGGGATGTGTCCCCGTTGTCCCCAGCCTGCGTACCCTTCCCCACCCCAACGTCCCCCTACCGGCTGTAATAAAGTTGACAACAAACCTGCCAGAATTTTTTGGTGCGCATTTTTGGTATTTTCTCAGAGCTTAGCTTTAGCACGTCTAAGTGTGCTCTTACTAATTAACCAGAAAGCATGTTTCTATGTACTCAATGGTGGAATGAAAGAGAAAATAAACCATGAATAATCGTGCATCATGTGTGTGGTGTATGTGTACACTCAGACGCAGACGTTGACCCTGGCACTAGACAGCTGGCAAACTGAGCACAGGAGTTATAGCACATAGGCATGTCTAGCTTCTAGATGCTGGGATCCAAACTCAGGTCTTGGAGTGTGAGCATAAAGCACACTTATCAAGAGTCTTCTCTCCATTCCCTAAATCAATAATCCCTTTTCAAAAATTTATTTTGTTTGTATGTGAGCAGGCACAGCCATGCTGCAGCATGCACGTGAAGGTTAGAGGACAGCTTGGTAGAGCTGGTTACCTCCCATCACCATGTGAGCCCCAAGGATCAAACTAGGGTCGGCAGGCTTGGCAGCAAGCTCCAATCCTAAATCATGAATTCTTGATGTTACCTGTTCCTTTTAAATTCTCAGGGTAAAATAAAGATTTCAGAAGTCAGTCCACCTTTGTGAGATATTTAGGGAAGATTCATAAGGTCTGTGCTCTGCTACGCATAGGGGGGCCAGACCATGAGTAAAAAGCGAGTTTATAAATGAGTGCAACTTTCTAAATTGAGACAACATTGAGTTTAAATGGACTCAGCCAATTACTTAAACATTTGAAGCAATTAGCTGTTGTATCATGGTGAAATATCTGAATTCTAAAACAAAAGGACTAGCCAGAGCCAAGGCAATTTTAGGGCAGTGAAATTAACCAGTGCACCCAGGTCAGATACATGTTACTGAACATTTGTCCAAACCCACCGAGGGCTCAGCACCAAGATGCTGTTCTGGCTGCAGATTTGGTGAGAGTGATGTGTCAGAGCTGTTGCATGACTGGTGCCAGATGACCCCTCTGCAGCAGGGTGATGAGCCTAGGCATGCATGTGGAAGCCAAGCATGCATATAGAGACTAGGCATGCACGTGGAGACTAGGCATACATGTGGAGACCAGGCATACATGTAGAGACTGGGCATGCATGAGGAGGCTAGGCATGCATGTGGAAGCCAGGCATACATGTAGAGACTGGGCATGCATGTGGAGGGTAGGCATGCATGTGGAAGCCAGGCATGCATGTGGAGACTAGGCATACATGTGGAGACCAGGCACACGTGTAGAGACTGGGCATGCATGTGGAGGCTAGGCATGCATGTGGAAGCCAGGCATGCATGTGGAGACTAGGCATACATGTGGAGACCAGGCATACATGTAGAGACTGGGCATGCATGTGGAGGCTAGGCATGCATGTGGAGACTAGGCATGCATGTGGAGACTAGGCATGCACGTGGAAGTCTAGGCATGCATGTGGAGGCTAGCCATGCATGTGGAGGCTAGGCATGCACGTGGAGACTAGACACGCATGTGGAGACTAGCCATGCATGTAGAGACTGGGCATGCATATGGAGGCTAGGCATGCATGTGGAGAATAGGCATACATGTAGAGACTAGGCATGCATGTGGAAGGTAGGCATGCATGTGGAGACTAGGCATGCATGTGGAGACTAGGCATGCATGTGGAGACTAGCCATGCATGTGGAGACTAGGCATACATGTAGAGACTAGCCATGCATGTGGAGACTAACCATGCATGTAGAGACCAGTCATGCATATGGAGACCAGGCATGCATGTGGAGACTGGGCATGCATGTGGAGAGTAGCCATACATGTGGAAGCTGAGCATGCATGTGGAGGCTGGGCATGCATGTGGAGGTTAAGCATGCATGTGGAGACTAGCCATACATGTGGAGACTGGCATGCATGTGGAGACTAGCCATGCATGTGGAAGCTAGGCATGCATGTGGAGGCTGGGCATGCATGTGGAGGCTAAGCATGCATGTGGAGACTAGCCATGCATATGGAGACTGGGCATGCATGTGGAGACTAGCCATGCATGTGGAAGCTAGGCATGCATGTGGAGACTGGACATGCATGTGGAGGCTGGGCATGCATGTGGAGGCTGGGCATGCATGTGGAGGCTAGGCATGCATGTGGAGGATAGGCATGCATGTGGAGGCTAGGCATGCATGTGGAGAATAGGCATACATATAGAGACTAGGCATGCATGTGGAGGCTAGGCATGCATGTGGAGACTAGGCATGCCTGTAGAAACTGGGCATGCATGTGGAGACTAGGCATGCATGTGGAAGCTAGCCATGCATGTGGAGACTAGGCATGCATATAGAGATTAGGCATGCATGTAGAGACTAGGCATGCACATGGAGGGCTAGGCATGCACATGGAGGGCTAGGCATGCACATGGAGAGCTAGGCATGCACATGGAGAGCTAGGCATGCATGTGGAGGGCTAGGCATGCACGTGGAGAGCTAGGCATGCACATGGAAGGCTAGGCATGCATGGGGAGGATATGGACAAAATGTACTTTCTCCTCAGTTTTGCTGTGAAGCAAAACTTCAAAAATCTGTCAAAAACAAAGTTCCTGCCTAGGAGCAGAGGCAGGTGAAAGGGTTTGTCCTTAGGATGGTACCCTGAGAGGAGAGGCTAGTAGGAAAGAAGAGATACACAGTGACCAGAGCAGTGGGTGGGGTTATTCTAAAAGGTCCATCTCTAAGTCAGACAAGTCGATCAAGTTAGAGTGTCAAGACCATGCCCGCTGTTGGGAACTGTGGCTTACAAGGAAGAAAAGCATCATTTAAAGAGCTTTCCAACTGCAGTTTTAGGAAGTCAGATTATCCGCCAAAACTGCATCTTTGTCTCTGCCCTGCAGTGTCCACTCCTTGCTGCAGAAGGTGAACAGCACACATAGGCCCTGACCCTGCAGGCCTGTGGGTGGTGTCTCTATACACCATCAGGAGGATCTGCAGCGTAATAGCCTGCTGCTGGTACCTGGCGTCATACTCAGATTTTCCTACTCTTACGTGCTCTTCTGGGGAAATGTTAGGAAGTGTGGGCCACCAGTAAAGTCAACTCATGGAGGATAACAGGAAACACGAGGCCAGATCAGGTTTTCCTCTAAGCAAAAGAGCCTGGGAGGGGAGTGCCTCACAGCTTCGGATTAACAGTCACTTCCTTTATTTTGGAAACTGAGGTTTCTCTTCAGGGAAGTAATTTTCTCCTGAAGAAAGTGCAGAAGATATTTTGTCATAACAGAAAAGTATTGATTACATCCATGTGATTAAACTAGTTATAAGGGGAAAGTTCACTTCATCCACTGAAACCCTTGTTACCAACTCAGCCCCACTATGTGCCAGGTAATTCTCTTCCCAACCCATGGGTTCCACAGGATGAGGAGTCCAGATTGAGCCCAGAAGATGTAGTCATTAAAGACAAATGACAAAAATAATCTACAGAAAATAACTGTCTGAACACACATATGGCACAAGGATTCATATAGAATTCTCTTTAAAATATACACTTTTCCAAGCAGGATATGGTGACACACACCTTTAATACCAGTCACTCAGAAGGCTGAAATAAGAACGCTACTAGTTAAGTTACTGAGCAACTTAACAAGACCCTGTCTCAACAATTTTTTTAAGCTGGGATTTTGCTCTACGGTACAGCATTTGGCTGACATATACAAGGCCCAATTATGTTCAAGCCCCAGTACCACAAAAATAAAATGACATGCTGTCTCCCTTTCCTGGAATATTTTGTTGATGTGAGGACACAGGAAAGGTAGAAACAACTACTGCGGGCATTTTGATGCTGACGAATCACGTATAGTGCCGTTGTTGGTCCTGTGTGCAAACTACTTGTGTCTAACCATTAAAATGAAACAAAAACAGATTTTAGACTGAATTAGAACTTTGGAAAAGAACCTTTATTTCTCTAAGTTGGAACCAATGATATTTAAGCTTTGTAAAGTTTTGATGGTCGGGTTTTAATTTTGCAGAATGTCTGCTCTCATACTACTTCTAAAAATTGGCATTATGTTAGTTAGGATTGTGATTAAGTATCTTATTCATTTAGTAAGAAAGGAGATTGCTATCTTAAAGCTCTCTGAGAGACAACAGAAGGCCCTCGTTTGGCTGATATGTTGATAGCACTCAGCTGTCCATGGGTTAGGAACAGGAATCTGTAGTGGATATCTGAAAGAATGCCCTTTACATAGCAGCAGGCTCACATATGTAGCTCTTACATGCGTTTATTTCTGTCCTTTCCCATCTGCTAATATGTTTTGCTTAGAAAATCTTTTTAGAGATGTGTTTTCCTTGGTAGTTGAGTTTTATCATTGTGTGGAAAATTGTTTTTATTTGTTAATAATCTTATATGTATTTCATATAATTTTTATACATAATACTAAGTTAAAATAATTTATAACATAATCCATGTGCCTTTTTATTTTCTGTAAATGAATAAAAACATTATATTTAGGGAATACCAAGATATTTAACATATTTTTGATATGCTACTTTCAAACAGGATGGAGTCAGTTAGCCGCAATGCACTGTGTCATGCTGCCAGACCTGCTGAGGCTAGATAAATTTAGGCCTCCACTTCTGGAGATGCTCGCCCGAAGATGGCAAGATCGATGCTTGGAGGTAATGTTGAGGTGATAAGGGAGATAACAAAAATGTTAAAAAAAAAAAAAAAAGAAGCTTAGTGAAATGTGAATTTCAAAAAAAAATAATAATGATGGTTAGTGTTTATCTTGTTATCTTTATCACTTACTCATTCCATTATAGAAAATGTGATGGATTCAGGACTGCCATAGTTTTGTTTCTCTGTTTATATACGCAACAGTAATTTTCTAGCTTGTTTATTGATTTACTTTTTAAAAAGCCCAGTGAAGGTCTAGGGAGATGGCTCAGAGGTTTAAGAGCACTGGCTGCTTTTGTAGAGGACCCAGGTTCATATCCCATCATACACACGATGGTTAACATCCACCCATAACTCCAAGTCTAAAAGGGCATTCTTTCAGATATCCACCACAGATTCCTGTTCCTTAACCATGGACAGCTGAGTGCTACCAACACATCAGCCAAAGTAACTCAGAGAGATCTGATGCCCTCTTCTGACCTCTTTGGGCACTGAACAACACAGGCACACATACATGCAGGCAATACATTCAAATGCATAAAATAAAAAATAAAAATATTTTTAAAATTCTAATAGGTATTTTTATAAAAATTTTACATACTTAAATATTGGTTTCTGTAGAGATTATGCACTCATATTACACACTCATACACACACGCATGCACGCTCACACACACGTATATCTATTCCCCCTAGGCTCACACTTTCGAGTGTAATCACATCTGTCAAATTCCATGTGAATAAAGCTCAATATATGATCCGGTTAGATAGTAAAGCACAAAATGCATGGAATTAGAAGAGAATTGGTTTGACTGTTAGTTCCAACAATTATTACTTTGTGATCCTGAATCCTTTGCTCCCCCTATTTGGGACTCATTTCTAAAATTCAGATAACGTAGTTCTCATGAGAACAAATATGCTACTAAGTAATTTTGCTCTGTGGACAACATAGAGTATACTTACTAGTATACACACTAATATGGCCAGTATTACTGAAAAATAATATTTATTTTTAGGGAATGTGGGACTGCTGTCAAATATCTGTCCTATTGCTGACTGAAACACCATTATGTAGTAAAAGACTTTAACATATTTACCTGTCCTGTTACCCATTTCCTCAGCCCTAAGTTAAATTGAAGCACACCCAATTTTTCATAGGTTTGTACTGAATAATATATTTTTAAAAAATTTTTATTTTTACATGTATATGAATGTACTGTTTGCATGTAGGTTTGTGCACCCGTGTCGTGCAATGCCTCGGAGGTCAGAAGAGGGTGTCGGATTCCCCTGGAACTGGAGCTAAAGACAGTTCTCAGCCACCATGTGGGTGCTGGGGATCGAACCCTGGTCCTCTGCAAGAGCAGTCGGTGCTCTTAACTGCTAAGCTATCTCTCCAGCCCATGTACTGAATAATATTTTAATTCACCTCAGAAGTCAGTTAGAAATAACTTAAAAAAATTTTTTTTGGTCTTTTTGAGAAAGGTTCTCCCTGTTGCCCCAGCTGGCCTGGAACTCACTATGTAGACCAAGCTGGCCTTGAACTCATAGAGATCTACCTGCCTCTGTCTCCCAAGTGCTGAGATTAAAGGCATGCGCCACCATGCCCAGCTAGTAATAACTTTTTAACTCCAACTTTTATTCAGATGCAGCTGAGTTGTCCTTTCATCTATATAAATAGTTAATAAGCTTATTGGTACTTTGCTTAAAGATTGTTTAGCTTCTTTGGCCTCATGCTTGTGATGCTTCTACTAAAGCAAAACTAAACTTACACTACAAAATTAAAAAGTTGCATGAGAAAATTGATGTGATTTTGAAAATGATTCCCTCTATAGGGAAGAGGTTACACAGAAATATTTTTGTCCATTTTGTTCATGTCTAAGTATATGTGACTCATGTGGATTTATACCTATTTCATTATATAAAAGATCAATGCTTGAGGTAATGTTGATATGATAAAGTAGATAACAAATATTAAAAAGGTTTGGCAAAATGTAAATTTCAAATCAAGAATAATTTTATGAGACTGCTGTCATATATCTGGCCTGTTGTTGACCAAAACATTATTATTCAGTGAATGGCTTTAACTTATTTGCCTGTTCTGATCTCCCTTCACTTAGCTCTGGGCAGAATTGTACTATATAAATAAATTTGCTAGCTGGGTTAAATTCCTATAAGAGGGAGAGCATTTTAATAGTATTAGTTACATGGGAATTTAATATTTGAAAATGCTGTATTAAGAGTTTAAGAATGCTTTGGAGGCTGGACTTGGTGGTACATGCCTTCAATCCTACTACTCAGGAGGCAGAGGCAGGTGGATCTCTATGAGTTCAAGGCCAGCATGGTCTATAGAGTAAGTTCCAGGCCAGCTGGGGCTATGGGAGAGCCTGTCTCAAAAAGACCAAAAAGAAAAAAAAAATGCTTTGTAAAAGGAAGTTTTGAACATAAAGCTGATTAAATGGATAATGCTGTCCATTAGCTTTAAAACGCCTTTGAATGAAGTTATCTTTGATCATGTATGAGGTGCCCGTGTATATAATTAATTCTATAACTACTTCCTATTTGCTTAATAGTTTTTCTTGTGTAAATAAACATGAGTTCTATGCCATTATGAACTTTCTGATCTGTGGATATTCATCTTGCAACTGACCTGCTTTCTTCTTTTCACAACTTTTTCTGTGCTCTGTTAGGTCAGAGAGACTGCACAGGCCTTGCTTCTAGCAGAGCTGAGAAGAATTGAGCAGGCAGGACGAAAAGAAGCATTGATGCCTGGGCTCCTTATTTACCTCAGTATATGGACCACGTTATCTCACGTAAGAGCGCTCATGTTTTTCCAAGCACTTTGCAGGACTGTATTGAAAGAGTACCAAACTCTCAAGTATTCATGCTACTAGAAGTCAACAAAAGTGACTTTTTCCTTTTTCTTAAACTAAGGAGAGCTCCTTAAATTCTTGTCTTTTCTATTTGACTCTCACTAGTTTAGAGTTTGGTAATGAAAAAGACCAAAAGAGAACAAATATCATAATCATTTGACCTCATATAAAATTAATGCCAATTTAAAAAAACACCCCTACCTTATTCAACACTGGCTTTTTCTTCTGCCTATCGTTTTGTCTTTTTTTTGGGGGGGTGCTTTTTGAGACAGGGTCTCCCTTTATTCCCAGCTGGCTTGGAGCTCACTATGTACTCCAGGCTGACCTTGAACTCATAGAGCTCTGCCTGCCTCTGCCTCCCAAGTGCTGGGATTAAAGGCAATTGCCACCACGCCCGGCCTCTGCCCATTGTTTTGTTGTGCAACTGGGTGCCAAGTTGGCCCATACCAATCTCATGATATGAAGTGCAAGCACAAGGTAAGATTCCTTACCAGTTGATACAGCAATGAAGAGCAGACTTGGGCCTCTAGATATGAACACTCATTTTAAAATATTGGGCTCAAGGGGCTGGAGAGATGGCCTAGCGGTTAAGAGCACCGACCGCTCTTACAGAGGACCCGGGTTCGATCCCCAGCACCCACATGGCGGCCGAGAGCCGTCTGAAACTCCAATTCCAGGAGAACTCCAGTTCCAGGGGAATCTGAGACCCTCTTCTGACCTCCGCGGCATTGCACGACACGGGTGCACAGACCTGCATGCAGACAGTACATTGATACACATACAGAAATAAATAAAATAAAAATAAATTTAAAAAAATCTTCCTAGCTAATATAACAGCACATGTTTTTAATAATTATAGTACACTGTCATTAACAAGTATATAGCTTTGGGGCTAGATAGATAGCTCGGCATCTAAGAGCACTGACCACTCTTCTAGAGGACCAAGACTCAGTTCCTAGCATCCACATGGCAGCTAACCAGCTCTTCTTAATTCTAGTTCCACAATCCCACAGAGGTCTGAAGAGGAGATAAATCTGGCAGTCATGTGACATCAAACCTTTGTAGAGGAGAACCAAAGCTAGAATTCCAAACACTAACCAGAACAATCCAGAAGTGATAAGACAACCCAAATAAGTATACTGCTATCTAGGCATAGCAAAAGTTTAAAGGTTAACCTGGAAAATCTTCAAAAATATTTGGATTTTATCATGAAAAATGGGCTGGCTGAATACTAAAAAGCATAAGAACTATCTTTCTAAGAAAAAGGTGATGCCTAATTGGGAAAGATTGACAAGAAAATTGAAGAGAATATTAAAGGTTAGAACATTTTTTTATTTTTCTGTGGGACTCATACTTTACAGGATCTTAAATCAGGGCCATGTGGATGCACTGCAATGGGCCACAGAATACTGTATCCCCATACAGATGATCCTGTCCATGCGACTATTGACAGAAAATGGTAAACAAGACATATTGGTGTAGAAGTTCTAAGTTAATGACATGGAGGGTGAATAACTAACATACACACATCCAGCTACACAGCAATTCCATCCTTGGCTAGCTACTTTATAGAAAAAGTGCAAAATGAATGAATGAATGAATGATTGAATGAATGAATAAATAGGTAAATGCTATGGAAAATAAGACCTTTAAATTTGTTATTTATTTTTCTGAATATCTTGAAGCCTTCATGATTGACATCTCACCTTGCACACCACTCCTACTAGGGTATCAAGTCAGTGATTCCTGTCTGCTTTTTCAATTGCTAGAAGAGTCTGAAAAGTTCTCTGAAAAGTCCCCCAGGGGTTAGAGAGATAGCTTAGCAGTTAAGTGCACTGACTGCTCTTGCAGAAGACCTGGGTTTGATTCTCAACATCCATATGGCAGCTTGCAATTATCACTAACTCCAGTTCCAGGGGATCCAATGACCTCTTCTGACCTCCCGAGGCATTGCACAACATGGGTGCACTTACATGCATGCAGGCAATCCACTCATACAAATAAAGTAAAAATAATAAGTAAAACACAAAAAAGAAAATAAGTCCCATATATGGGATTTCAAGAACACTGACCATCTTTCTTGATAGCAGTAACTATAAAACACTCTAAGTGTGACCTGGGATCTTGGGCAACATTCCATCTCCTTCATTCAATACTTTGTTTTAAGCTGCCTTTTTTATGTTTGGGCTCCTCTCTTCAAACTGTTATAGATTCTTTTCCAATGATTGCTGATCTATTTTCCTATATATGAGAAATATAAAGCATAATAATGGTGCATGGGAATTTCTTTTTAAATGTCTGCTTCTGAGGCCGGAGAGATGGCGTAGTGGTTAAGAATGCTTCCTACTCTTTGCAGAGGATCTGAATTCAGTTTCCAGCATCCACATTTGGTAGCTCTCAATCTCCAGTTCCAGGGGATCTGACACTCTCTTCTGGCCTGCATGGTTACCCACGTGCATGAGAAAACACACACACACACACACACACACACACACACACACA
>VZQC01010739.1:31962-56175 GCA_009823505.1 Rhizomys pruinosus
TTTTTTTTAATTTTTTATTATTCTTATTTTATGTGTATGAGTATATTGCCTGCATGTATGTAAGTGCACCTGTGTCATGCAGTGTCAGCAGAAGTCAGAAAAGGGTATTGGATTCTCCTGGAACTTGAGTTACAGACGTTTGTGAGGACTGGCAAACATTTGTGATATGTAGGTATGGAGAATTGAACTCAGAGGTACTCTGCAAGAGCTGTCAATGTTCTTAACCACTGAGACATTGCTCCAGCCCACTTTATTTATTCTTATTTTTAATTACAATCTTTCTCTCTCTATATATATACACAATATATACATATTATATATATATATAATACACACACACACACACACACACACACACACATCCTGGAAGTATATGGAAGACAGAGGACAACTTGTAGGGTCAATTCTCTCTCACCATATGGGTCTCAGGGATCAAACTTAGATCCTCAGACCATCAAGCTGGACTGCAAACATTTTCATCTGCTGAACCATCTCATTGGCCAAACACCACACCACACCACACAGATTTGAATGGAACAGACAGTCACCTAAAATCCCTCAAAGCATTTTTTTTAATTTTATTTATTTCTGTATGTGTATGAATGTACTGTCTGCATGCAAGTCTGTGCACCCGTGTCGTACAATGCCGCGGAGGTCAGAAGAGGGTGTCGGATTCCCCTGGAACTGGAGTTCTCCTGGAATTGGAGTTTCAGACGGTTTTCGGCCGCCATGTGGGTGCTGGGGATCGAACCCGGGTCCTCTGTAAGAGCGGTCGGTGCTCTTAACCGCTAGGCCATCTCTCCAGCCCCATGACCAAAGCATTTTTAAAGAAGTGTAATTATTTTTATGAAGTTTGGGACTTTGTAAAACTATTGTATTATATTTTGGATGAAGAGAAATGTTGCCTCAGATTTATTCAGATTAGAAGCTGTTTTCCAGAGCCCACTCATATATTTCTTACTTGTGACATTCTACATGTAGCATTTTGATAATTGACTTTTTTATGAGGTCAAGCTCCTGCTGGTTTGTGAAATTTGCCCTTCATTCCAGGCAGTGACTTCTGTACACTAAATGTTGATGGTGCCTCATTTCTTTTGGCCTGCAATACAGAATGACCTTCTGGGGCATGAGGTCACAGACGTAATTATTTCTCATACATTGTGTTCTGCTTGTTCACAGTAGCTCATCTCCTCTTTTAGTTTCAGGAAACATTAGACACATAAAAAGTCACTACTGTTGTATAAACCCACATCTCTTCTAGTAAGGATGCTGCTAGACTCTTATGCAGTTATGCCCAGTGTAGTATTAATTTGCAAATTTATCATCTCAGATATTGCTAGAAAGATGTGTAACACATTGTATTTAATATGTATTGATGCCATCGGAAAGCACAGCCTTTTATTCTTATGGAATCCCTGCCTTTTTAGCTTCCCTTTGTGTTAAGGTTACCGGGGTTAGGCTGGTCTTTTTATCCCACTTGGAAACAGAATAAGATTTCTTTGTTCAGTGAAAGACACTCCTGGTAAATATTTTGGTTTGACTTCCAACAAGCCACTCTGTAATACCTGTTTTAACTTACAATTGAAGTCACATTTCTGATGATTATAAACTAGTGGTCACTGAGTCCAAATGTGCATGCATCAGCAGACAGACCAGAAGGTAAGATGGAGCTGTAAAGGAAAAATGTAGCAGTAAAAATAATCCAAGTGTTAGTGTATTCTCTGGTAGATAGATGTTTTCAAGATCTGTGAGAGAAGAGGGTGGGAGAAAGACAAGGAAGAGGATTTGACAAATAGGATTTAAATACATCCCTTCCCCAGCCCTCAAAGGCCTTGCGTTCACAGCATTCCTTCCTTCCTTTTTCCTATCTTTTACTTTGTATATGTCTTAGTTGTCTGGAACTTTCTGAGAACCATTTTGGGAGAATGATTTTTTGTGATGCTGAGAACTTTTTTTGATATAAGTAGATGCTCAGAATGTTTTTTAAAAATCTATTTTAGGCCGAAATATCTAAACAATCTCTGGTTTTTAAAGCATCTCATCAGTAGCCAGACTGTTGTTTTGGTCCATGCTATGAAATGACCACTGCTTGCTTATAACAGTGTCTCTCAATGAATATTTCCCAGATTGATGAGCCTCTTGCATTTCATGTTGCTTTTCTTATAATTTTTCCTTCTCTTTTTATTGTCTAGTAACTGTGAATAATGTCCATTTCTATTGAGGTGTCTCATTTCACCCCTGGTGACTAATGCCCTGATTTCTGATTAGCTGTTTATACTGTTTGGGGAGTATAGAAGACAGGTAAGCAAACTTATATAATGCAAAGTACACTGTGTATTGTATCTGTTTACATTGTTTCATTGGGAATTAGGTATTTGTTCCTCTTATTTCTTCTGGAATGTCAGTGGTATTGAGCTTGATTCTAAACACTCTAGACTGATCATGTATTTAACAGCATTAAATGGTTCTACTTATCTATATTTGGCTACTAACATAATGGAATAACAATGGAATTTTTTCTTAATTAGTCACAGCTACTTAAAAGAAAATCCCTTCCATGTGACATGTTCTTAGCAGTGATATTGAATATTCTTGTGATTTTTCTTATATCTGTTTGATAGTCTCAGAACCTAGAACAAGAAAGTGGCAGATTAAAAAATGAAAGCAAGTCTGGGTAAACTGGTTATTCAGACTTATTTTTAAATAATAAAAAGCAAACTTTGTAATCAGGTGGTGCTGGGGGCTGAGAACTCTGCAGGTCAGTTGAGTAACTTCATCCTACTGAGAGCCAACACTGTCCACTCTGGTATGAGACCACAGTCTGCTCTTGAGTCACCAAAGGAAGACCCTGCAGTACCACAGTGTGGAACACAGCAAGAAGTGAAGGATAAAGAAATTCCACTCCCCATTCCTGATAGAGCAGCAATGCACTGGGGCCCTTCCCAGCGGGGCTCCCTGCCCTCCTCTCTCCATCTCATTCTACTTAGGCCTCTTCAGCACAGCTGCTTGGGCTGAAGAGCTTAAAATAATTTTGGTTATTTCCTCATGTCTCTTTTTTGATTTTACAACTCAGCTCTCTCTCTCATCTCTATTCATACAGCGCAGTAAGTTGAGACTTCTAGACTTGTTGGTGTCCAGGCCCCTAGGAGGCATGGCTGGCTTTCTTTGAGGTATGCACTTTTTACTACTGGCTTTAAGCACTGGCAGGCACTTAAGCCTGTGAAGATTATTTTATAAAAGAAAAGCACCCGTTCAACCTGTGATACATTCTTTTCTTTTAAAATGATGTTTAAATGGAAATGCCTGATAATACCTTTAACTGAGGTTCTAGTGGCCTTTGAGATAATAAATGACCTAATATCACTTGCTATGAAAAGTATGTATTGATTTGTGCCATTATTCTCTTGCTGATTTGCTGAAGAACAAAAATTTATAATGCTAATGGAAATAAAGTACTTTACAAAACATTGCCCGTGAATACTGGAACATGTTTTTGTAATAGAACAAGTGCCTAGTAAGCTTAAAGTGCATATTATCCCAGACAGACACTAGACCTGTTTAGTTTGTTTATGTAGAGCAAAAACCTGAGTTTATAGTATTGTGATATTGTAACAGTTAGACACTGAACATTTGTGCAAATACCCAATTTTGATTTGATTCTAAGATATGTATAATTTTATGCCACATTACATATTTTCTTAATTTTGTATGTTGGCCAAATATTATATCCATTTGCATTGTATTAATATTTCAGTTTGCTGGCTTGTTGTAATCTGCTTAGAATCGCATTGACCTTATGGTTTGGAAGGAAGACAGTAATTTAAAATTATAGCAAGAGGTGCTGGAGAGATGGCCTAGCAGTTAAGAGTGCCAACTGCTCTTGCAGAGGACCCGGGTTCGATCCCCAGCGCCCACATGGCAGCTGAGAACCATCTTTAACTCCAGTTCCAGGGGAATCCGACACCCTCTTCTGACCTCCGCGTCATTGCACGACACAGTGCACAAACCTCTATGCAGACAGTACATTCATACACATAAAACATAAATAAAATTTAAAAAAGATTCCCTAGTTGTTTCATCTTATTAAAAAATTATGGCAAGAAAGTTATCTGAACCAACTTTACTTGTACTAATTTGGTTGTAATTACTATAATGGTATATTTTTTCCTAGTATTTACAAATTTTGGGAATCAGAATGATCCAGTTTATTAAAGTTTCTTTGCCTTTGCCTAATGCATTTTCCCTTCCTCCTCCTCCTCCTCCTCCTCCTCCTCCTCCTGGCTTCTTTGTTTGTTTGTTTTTGGTTTTGTTTTGTTTTGTTAAGTCTGGTATTCTATACTTTAAACATATACTATGTTTATTAAGGATATATGCATACATATTTCAAATGTGTGTAATATTTATAAATGGCTTCATTTTACATGACATTTGCAGACTTGGTTAATGTTTTAGCACTTCTAGTACACAAACATAAAGAAAACAACTGTTTTATTTGTCTGAATACCTGAATTGACCTCAGCAAGATTGAGATTGATCTGGTTTCTTTCAGTCTGTTAAATACCAAGCCAGTCATCTGTAACAGTACTTAGTATTTTTGTAATTTTTCTGTACATATTTTGTTTGTCCTATAAAACTTAGCCATCACTTGAAAAGATTTTCCTTGATTGATTTAGAGATGAAAATTATTACAACCACCTATTTTTATTGCTTGTTGTTTTCACAGATTATTGCTACAGTCAACATCAGTGTTGTAATCACTGCTCTCTTTGTAGTCCTGTGGAAGGACTTTCCAGTTCACTAGGAAAAGACGATGAGACTTAAATTAGAAACGCGTACTTGCACTAAAGAACATCCTCTTTGAGGAATGGAACTGTGAGAGGAAGTTTGGTTATTCATAGGTAAATATTCCTGCTGGTTTAAGAACATAAATTAATTGTTAGGAACAAGATGGCTCAGCAATTAAGAGTGCCTACTGTTCTGGCTGCTCTTAGCATAAGTCCTGAGTTCCCAACACCCAGGAAGAGAAGTTCATGACTAACTGTAACCATAGTTCCAGAGGGATCCCATACCTTTGCCTCCAGACACCTGCACTCATGTGTTCAACCTTCCACACACATACATAACAAAAAGAATAAAAATAAATCTTTTTTTAAGAGATTGCCTTTAAAAAAGATTGCCCTTTTTCTTTTTTCTTTTTTTTAATGCTTCATTATTTCTTTTTTTATTGATGTTTTATGTATTTTATACATCATTTTTCATTTCTGTTCAGGCATATTCCCCTATCCCTTCCCCCCACCCCACCCCAAACCATCCCAGATCATGTATTCTGTCATAACTGTCCTGCATCTTTCTTTCAGTCTCTTTTTATGCTTAGGAATTCACATTATCCTCCATTAATTTCTTATTATTCTAAAATATGGATACATACTCTCCACCCATATACAGTAATTACAGAGTCTGAAAATAATTGGTGGGTGGATTCTAGAGCCCACTGAGGGATTCACATTATGACAACCTAATTGCTTTCAGATAAACCAAAAATATAACCATACTGTCATTCAGCTTGCCTTTCATCTGGGGGACTTGGTGTTAGCATCCACAAATGAGGGAAACCATTCTCTGTCTTTCTGGGACTGTGTCACCTCACTCAGCATAATGGCTTCGAACTCCATCCATTTACCTGCAAAGTTCATAATGCCATCCTTCTTTACCACTGAATAGTACTCCATTGTGTAGATGTACCACATTTTTGTCATCCACTCATCTGTTGAGGGACATATGGGCTGGTTCCAGCTCTTCACTATTGTGAAGAGAGCTGCAATAAACATGGATGTGCATATATCTTTGCGGTAGGATGAGTCTTTGAGGTATATACCCAGGAGTGCTATGATTGGGTCAGGTGGTAAGCTCATTCTGAGTCTTTTAAGGGTTCCACACTGCTTTCCATAGTGGTTGTACAAGTTTACATTCCCACCAGCAGTGGATGAGTGTTCCCCTTTCCCCACAACCCCTCCAGCATCTGTTGTCCTTTGCACTTTTTCAAGCTGAATGACATTTTTGTTATATTTTTGTTTATGTGAAAGCAACTATGTTGTTATAATGCAAATCTCTCAGTGGGCTCTAGAATCCCTCCACCAATTATTTTCAGACTCTGTAATTACTGTATATGGGTGAAGAGTATTTATCCATATTTTAGAGTAATATAAAATTAATGGAGGAAAATATGAATTCCTAAGCATAAAAAAAAAGACTGAGAGAAAGATGCAGGTCAGTTATGGCAGAATGCATGATCTGGGGTGGGGTGGGGTGAGGTGAGGTGGGGTGGGGTGAGGTGAGGTGGGGGAAGGGAAAGAGGAATATGTCTGAACTAAATTGAAAAATGATGTATGAAATACACAGAACATCAGTAAAACAGACAAACAAACAAAAAACCCTGTATGACCCTAAAGAGGATGGCATTCCAGATTCAGATCATCAAAAAAAAAAACAAAGGGATTGTAATTGCTTTTTTTTTCTCTTCTCCCTTTTTTTTTTTTTCCACATTTTTTACAACAAATAAGTTATAATTTATGAGTACACGCAGCCTTCCTGCACACACATTTGTCAAGCCCGTTTTGTCCAAACCCACACAGTCCATGGGTTCCACCATCCAGTTGTGGGGGGGCTTGTATGGTCAAATAAGTTGATCACATAATTGTCCAGACTATATTGCCGTAGTTTTACCATTCACCACCCTAATCTCAGCCCGTTAAATTTCTATCATGCCCCCCTCTTCGTGCAAGATTGTTTCCCTAGGCTTAGAAAAGGGGCACAGGTTAAAAAACTCAACTGGTTACTTATTAAACAAAATTAGTTTTGGCATAGCTTTAGGCATAAAGACATAAATTAACTTATATCTCAAACGTGAAGTGAATAAGCCCTTTTTTTCCCCTTCTTGAGACAGTGTCTCCCTGTAGCCTCAGTTCACTTTGGAACTCTATGTAAACCAAGCTGGCCTTGGACTCACAAAGATCCGTCTGCCTCTGCCTCTGCCACTGCCTCTGGAGTGCTGGAATTTAAGGCCCCTGCCACCACGGTCTGCTGAAGCTTTTTTTTAAACAGCTGGCAGGAGGTATCTAGAATGGATTGCTCAAGGTTTTTTGTTGTTGTTGTTTTTAGTTTTTTTTTTTTTTTGTTTGTATGTATGTAAGTACACACATATTTGGGCAGTGCTCACAAGTTCAAAAGAGGGCAGTGGATTCCCCCCCTAGGAACTGGAGTCAAACGGTTCTCAGCTGCATGTGTGGGTCATAGGGATTGAACCTGGGTCCGCTGCAAGAGCAGGATCAGCGCTCTTAACCGCTAGGGCCAGTCTCCAGCCCCCATTTTAAAAATTTTATTTAATTTTTTATTTATTTATATTTTATATTATGTTTTTATTATTTTAATTTATTTTATTGGAATGCTACAGTTTTTTTTTTTTTAAAAATGCTTAGTACCTTAAAAAAATTTTGCCCCCTAAGGAAGTGGGGTTTTGTTTGTTCGTTTTTGTTTTTTTTTCCCAAACATGTACTATTACGGTCAAGACACTAAACAGGAAATTTATCTCATTAATCTCAATTCTACATGAGGGTAGATGACTTAATCAAAAGAATCATGGTACTTCTCATAGTCTTGGGGTCACAGTGGCAAGATCACCTCAGGTGTTTCCTGGTTTTAAGGTGCGATGGGAGTCTGGGACCTTCTCAAGCTTTTCTCTGCGGTTAGCAACAGGAATTCCCTTTGCTTCTTCTCTGTCAGTTGGTTGTCCCTGACTGGCAGGAGGGCTGGAACTGGGACATTTCAGTTTTCAAGCAGATGGCAATAGAGAGGGATAAAAAGGATATTTGTGAAGGCCTTTCTAAGCTGTTTTGTGTTGGTGTTTTGTTGTTATTTTATTGTTTATTGTTTTGCGCCCGGAGGTCTCCCTGTAGCTCCGGTCTGTGGAACAACTCACTTCTGTAGACCAGGCTGGCCTTTGAACTCACAGAGAGCCACCTGCCTCGATGCTCCTGAGTGCTACACTACGCAGTGTACCTTTCCAGTATGGGCCTGACACATAGTCTGAAAAAGCACAAAAACAATTTTAATATCCTACATGAATGTTTGATACATACTTCATTATTTTCATTCAAATATATCAGCCTGTCATTGATTGGCCAATATTTGGCTTTGAAGCACATTGTTCTTACATATAACTATAGTTTTATCGTTGAAAATTTTTATTTATTTTTTTATATGTGTATGGATGTTTTGCCCGCCAATGTATATAATGTAAGTATATGCAATGTAGCAACACTGATCTTCCAGAGGCACAGAAGCAGTACATCAGCTCCACGGATTGGGGTTAACGGTTAGTTGATAAGCTGCCTTGTAGGTGCTGAGAAACTGAACCCAGGTCTTCCCCTAGGACATCAAGTCTCTTAACTGCTGAGCCATTTCTCCAGTGTTTAATTTTATAATTTGAATATAGATTCATAAATCCATCTTTCAGTAATCATAATCTGGCAAACTTCTATAATAAAAATCACTTTTTATCCATTCAACTTAGCAAGTTGATTAGATGATTTTACGTCAGTTAATTTAGATACCATTGGTAAGTGTAGTAAAGTTTCTGTGATAGTAATATGTGGAATTGATTTCTATTCCTTTCTGAGAAGCACACTATTTGAGTTTCAGTATTTTTTTTCTTTTGTAAAAGTTTTTTTATTATTCTTTATGCTTATGATGTCATAGTCTGCATGTACGTCGATGCCTCAGGTATCTGCATGCTGCAGGGGTCATAAGAGGGTCTCAGATTTCCCGGGAACTGGAGTTAAAAAGATGGTTCTTAGGCCGCCATGTGGGTGCTGGGATCGAACCCGGGATCCTCTGCAAGAGCAGTCGGCACTCTTAACTGCTGAGCCATCTCTCCAGCCCAATATGTTTGTTTTTTCTTTAAGAATATAAAGTAGGTGCAGGATGTGGTGGCAACACACCTTTACCCACCCGCGAGGCCAGAGTGAGCAGAGGCAGGTGGATCTCTGTGACTTCAAGGCCAGCCCCTAGTCTGCATAGCCACTCCAGGCCAGCCTGGACTAAAGGGAGAAGCCCTGTCCTCAAAAAAAAAAAAAAAAAAAAAAGAATAAAATAGGTACAATATATTTTGTTTTAGATTAAATTTTTGGTAAAGGAATTATTTGTGTGTTTATTTATTTATTTATTTATTTATTTATTTATTTATTTATTTTTGGTCTTGTTAAGGCAGGCTCTCCCTTTAGTCCCAGCTGTCATAGAGCCCCCTGTGTAGAGCAGCCTGGCCTTGAACTCCCAGAGTTCTACCTATCTCTGCCTCCTGAATGCTGGGATTAAAGGCATGTGTCACCACACTGGGCAAGGAATTCTTTTTCAAAAATAATTTCTTTTTAAAATTATGCATGTATGTGTGTAAGTATGTGCACGTATGAGTGTATATATTGTAGGTATGTGCGTATATGAGTGCAGATGCCCACATAGGTCATACATCTTAGAGCTGAAGTTATAGGCAATTGTGACCTGCTGGATATAGGTGCTGGGCACTGAACTTGGGTCCTCTGCAAGAGCAGTATCCCTTCTCGATAGCTGTGCCTTCTCTCTTGTCTTTAGTTACAAAGTTCCTGCGTATGAAGTGTGCATTCTTGGACCCTCTTTATCATCAATTAGATTCACCCTGTGGCCCTGCTGTATCAAGTTTGATAATGGTGACTGATCATCATTCTCAAAGTGTGTCGTCCAGGTGCATGAGCAGATTAACATGCATACATCCTTTTTAAAAAATTAACTTAGGGTCAAAGCACATTTAAATGCAGGCTTCTTCCTGTTCTACTTATTATTTGCCATACTTTTTTAGAAGTGATTGGTATAGGAGTTGGGAAGAAAGCATAGCTGAGAGAGATTTCAAAGGAAATGCTTTGACCTTTACTATGAATCAGTGAATCTTTATTCATATTCCTTTTGAGATGCCTACGTCTAGCTTTATAGATGGATTTGGGTTAAATATGTGTCCTAATTATTTTTCAAAACCTGTTGTTTCATGTCTCAAATATATACAAAGGAAGAATACTGTTAGTAACTTCCACATACCTATTGGGTAGTCTCAGCTACTACTAACTCCTGAGCCATTTTATTTTATTGAAATCCCCTCATCTTTTACACCTAATATTGTGAAGCCGTTCTCCAAACACAGTAACAGCTTAGTAGTGAATTGTGCCTTAAGAGGTAACAACACTTAAGCAAAAGTAACCAACAACTTTTAGAATGTCAAAAAATAAAAACTAATCTTTTAGTATCTGATAACTCAGTATTTATATTTCACTTTTCTGCAGTTTATTTACTATAAGACTCAAATAAAATCCATATATTGTAGTTGGTTGACATGATTCACTTTTCTTTAATGTATGGATCGGTGCTCATCTGTCTGCCCACATCCTGTATTTCCTTTTGTTGTTATTTGAGGAAGATGTTAGGAGGTTTGTACTGAGATACTCTGTATTAGTCACTTTTCTGTTGCTGTGATAGAACGCCAACGGAACTTATAAAAGGAAGAGTTTATTTGAGCTTACAGTTCCAGAGGAATTAGAGTCTATCATGGCGGGGTCGGGGGGGGGGGGGGAACATGGTGGCAGGAAGTGCCCAAGCAGAAAGCAGAGGTTCACATCTCCAAGCAGAAACAGGAAGCAGAGAGCAACTGGAGATTGGCAAAGCTTTTTTAACTCTCCAAGCCCACCCCCCAGTGATGTACTTCCTCCAGCATGGCCACACCTCTAAGACTTCCCAGAACAGCACCACCAGCTGAAGACAAAATGTCCAAATACTTGGAGCCTATGAAGGACATTCTCATTCAAACCACATGCTCCTTCCTTGCTTTTCATTAATATTGCAAGTTCTGATATTCCCAATTTCTGCATTTGTTGGCCATGGCATGTCTCCGCCGTAACTATCTTACACTCCTTAACTATCGTACACTCCTTAACTATCGTACACTCCTTAACTATCTTACACTCATTAACTATCTTACATTCTGAACTATGTTTAATGAAGGACAAGACAAAGTCTTGAGGTGGTTAATTAGGATTTATTTATTTATCTATTTACTTATTTATCTATTGGTTTTAGTTTGAGTTCATGGATTGAAACATGCATAGGTTTGAGCCCTTGTAGTAATTCTTACCATTTTTCAAACTGACCCATCTTTGTCCTGTGGCAGCCTCTTTAGCTGACTCCTAGCTGCTCAGATTGCTGTAGCCTCTGATAGCTTATTTACTCACAAGTTATTCCATGTTCTCCTTTGCACTTCCTGATTCATACCTGAATCCACTCTTAGTGGGAAGTGGTATTTGAGATCATAGAATGGGGCGCTATTTATACTCCTATTCACTTGGTGGCTTTTCTGGCAGATATACACACTTTGGTGGTAATCTTACAGTATATATAATACTTTAGTTTTATATTAAAACTTCACATTAAGCTTTGGATTATAGAATTTTTGTTACTCTATTGTTTGTTTGTTTGTTTGTTTGTTTGTTTGTTTTTAGGAAAGGTCTTTCTGTAGTCCCAGGTGCCCTGGAACTCCCTATGTAGAGCAGGCTGTGAACTCACAGAGATTTGCCTGCCTGTGCTGGGATTAAAGGGGTATACCACTATACCTGGCTTGGAATATAGAATTTTAACTTTTTAAAATATTTTATTATTTTTATTTTCTGGGTATGTATGTATTCCCTACTTGTATGGGAGTACGTCCATGTCATGTAGTGCTTGTGGAGGTCAGAAGAGGGCATTGGAATCCCTGAAACTAGAATTATGGAGGATTGTTAGTTGCCATTTGGGTGCTGGAAATTGAACCCAGATTCTCTGCAAGAGCATCCAGTGCTCTTAACCACTGAGGTGGCTCTCCAGCCCCCAAATATTAACTTTACTTCATTCAGGTTATATCTGCTGCCTCCTGCTCTTACAATATTTGTTGTAAGCAGCATCTGTGTAATTTCTCACTTGTCCTGTTCCCCCTCCCCCCAACTATACACACATGGCAGTATCAGCACAGCCACAGAAAAACTGTGTGGTAACAAAATCTTGTTTGTTCTTCATTGACTCATTGTGTTTGTTTGTGTGAAACTTGTTTGTTTTGTCTGGCTGTTCTTTTCCTCCTTGGTATATTCCTTAGGAGAGGACCAGTTAAATCACCATGTTTACAAGTCATTGGGAATAGTCTTTTTGTGATTACACCAAAAATTTAATGCCCATTTAGGTTAATTTATTTCTTTGGGGTTATTTTTTATTGTCTTCTATAAAATCTAGAGGGCTTGTTTTGTAGCGAAATAAAACATTTACATGATCCCCAAATCAAGACAACAAAATAAATTATGTTCAGAAAAGATAATCCCCCCAGTGCCTTTTACACGTTTTTTATTTGCACGATAATTCTTTACCTGTCTCCACTTTAAAAAATGTTTGAAATTGTGATAAAATATAGCTCATACCATTTACCATTTTAACCATTTTGAGTGTACGTTTTGTATTGTTAGATATATTTATGTCATTGTGCGTCCAGTGTCTGGAACTTTTTCACTATGTAGAGCTTCAGTCCCTTACCCACTGAACAGGGAATTCTTGTTCCACACTCCTTTGCCCTAGCTCCTGGCCCCACCATTTTTTATTACTTTTGATTGATATATAAGTGAAGTCGTACAACCTTTGTCTTTTTCTGACAGGCTTATTTCATTGAGGGAGATTTTTTTTCAAAGTCCATCTGTGTTGTAACATAGGTCAGAATTTTAGCTGAATAATATTCCATTATGTATATGCTGATACTGCATTTTATCTGTCCATTCATTCATTAGTGAACATTGAGGGTGCTTTTACCATGTGGAAATGGGAATACTGGGTAGTGGGAGTGTTGTTGCTCTGAGCTTTAGTGTGTACTATCTCATCAAGACCCTGCTTTCAATTGTTTTGAATGTGTATTGATAGATGGAATTGCTGGATTATATGGTAATTCCATTTTTTATTTTACCTTCTGAAGAACCATCAAACTATATTCCAGGGCAGCTGTACCATTTTACATTCCCACCAGTAGTACATAAGTGTTCCTTGTGCTTGGAAGTCCTTTTCTGTTTGTTGATATCAGCCATTTTCAGACATGAAGTGAGGACATGGTTTTGATTTTACTTTCCTAATCATGCTGAGTATTTTTTTTATGTATTTCTTGACCATTTGTTTATCTTTTTTGTGGATACATATTTTTTAATTTTTTTAAAATTTTATTTATTTCTGTACATGTATGAATGTACTGTCTGCATGCAAGTTTGTGCACCCGTGTCGTGCAATGCCGCGGAGGTCAGAAAAGGGTGTCAGATTCCCCTGGAACTGGAGTTCTCCTGGAATTGGAGTTTCAGACGGTTCTTGGCTGTCATGTGGGTGCTGGGGATCGAACCCAGGTCCTCTGTAAGAGCAGTCGGCCCTCTTAACCGCTAGGCCATCTCTCCAGCCCCATGGATACATATTTTTATGTTCATTGCCCATTTTCAAACATGTTGGGTTTTATTGTAGCTATAATAATTGTTTTGGAGACAGAGTCTCACTATGTAGTCCTGACTGGCCTGGAACTCATTTTGTACATCTGGAGAGCCTTGACTTGCAGAATTTGGGGATTAAAGGTGTGCACTAGGATACCCAGCCTACGATGCACTCGTAAATGCTGTGTATTGACTTATCAGATGATTTGAAAATAATCTCTCTTTTCATAGGTTTCCTTGTCACTCTTGATATATAGAACGTTTTAAATTAAGATATATTCTAATCTACCTAATTTTGGTCTTTTGAATTTTTTACTTTGGCGTTTTTTTTTTTTAATTTTTGTGTGTATGAGTGTTTTGCCTGCATTCATCTAAGTGCACCACATGCAGGCAGGGCCTGTGAAGGCCAGAAGAGGACATTGAATCCCCAGGATCTAGAGTAATAGACCATTGTTAGCCACCATGTGAGTGCTGGGAACTGAGCCCAGATCCTCTGCAAGAGCTATCAGTGCTCTTAATGGCTGAGCCATCTCTTCAGCCCCTTGTTTTGTCTTAAAGTTAGATATTTGAACCATTTAGAGTTAATTTTTATATATAATATAAGCTTAGAGTTCCACTAAAAATTTCCTGCTTGTAGATATTATCTAGTTTTCTCAGAATATTCTTTTTAAGTGACTATCTTTTCATTTATAACTTTATTTTAACAGGAGAAATCACACACACACACACGCACACAAACATGGACAAATAGCAACATCACATAGCTTCTCATTGACTATAAGTTGGAAATGGAGACATTTCTTGTGTTTCCTCATCTTTTTGAGCTGTGTGATATTTCTTTTAGAAGTGGAATTGATGAGTTTAAGGATAAAAGCATACATAGATTTCCAAGGGCTTTTTCTGTACAGATTGGACCATTTTGCATTTTCAAAAGCAGTATATATGAGGGCCTCTCTTCCAACACCCTTTGCAGTTAAATATGTTCTTTTACATATAAGTGATTTATGACAAAGTGCACAGTTGTGGTAGGGATGTAAATTAGTATATATAGCCATTATTGAAAACAATATAAAGTTTTTTTTTTCAAAAGCTAAAAGTAGAATGATCATATCATCTAGTATCCCCCAACCCTGGGTAAGTATCTGCTGATAAAACTGTGTATTTTGTATCTGGTGGATAGATAACCTGCTGAATCTATTTGATCTCTGGTGTAGTTTAACTCTGAAGTTTCCTTTTTGATTTTTGGTTGGGTGACCTATCTATAGAGGAAAGTAAGAGTATTGAAGTCACCCACTGTTAATTTATCAGGACCTATCTAACCTTTACATCCATTAGTACTTTATCAAATTGAGAGCTCCAATTTTGGTGCACACATATTTACAATCCTTCTTTCTTTTCTGTCTTTATTTTTGAAAGAGTCTCATATAGCCTAAGCTGCCTTCACACTGCCTTTGTAGGTGAGGATGACTTTGAACTCTGATCCTCATGGTTCTACTTCTCAAGTGCTGGGACTTTAGGTATGTGCTACCATGCCTAGATATTTTTTTAACCTCTTCTTGATTAGTTGTTCCCTTTATTAATTTGTGGTGGCCTTCTTTCTAACTAATTCTGGCTTGAAGTTTATTTTTATCAAATTACAGAAAAGTGCTGGGCGTGGTGGTGCATGCTTTTAATCCTAGCACTTGGGAGGCAGAGGCAGGTGGATCTTTGTGAGTTCGAGGCCAGCCTGGTCTACAGAGGAAGTTCCAGGACAGCCAGAGCTACAGGGAGACCCTGTCTCAAAAGACCAAAAAAAAAAAAAAAAAAATCACAGAAAAGCTACTACAACTTGTTTTTTCCTTCTATATCTATTCATTCAAAGGTTGATGTCTATCCTTTGAGTCTCAGACAGCAGATAGCTGGGCATTTATTTATTTATTTATTTATTTATAAATCTGTGTTTTGCCTGCATATATCTAATAGTACCATTTGCATGGAATGCCCATGGAGGCCAGAATAGGGTGTTGGATCCTCAGGAACTGAGGTTACAGATGGTTGTTATCCACCGTATAGATACTGGGAACCAAAGTGAGGTCCTCCAAGAGCAGCCAGTACTCTTAACCTCTTAGCCATCTCTCCAGCCCTCATACAACATATTTAGATCATATTTAGAGCCCCCTTCCCACTTACACCTCCCCCTACAATCCTGACCAATTTTATGTACTCTTATTTTGTATATAATATAAATATAATATAGAATTACATTTAGATAGATAGATAGATAGATAGATAGATAGATAGATAGATAGATAGATAGATATCAAGGCCTATCAAGTTATATTTGTGTCCCTAAATGCCCTTTAGTGTAGATCCATTCACTGAAGCCTGGTTAACTTACCAAGACTCCCATCCTTAAAGGAGATTGACCTTCCTCCTCCCAGCAGCAGCTGAATGCCAGTTGTTCCTCCTGTAGGGGTTGGGGGTTTCTTACCTACTTCCCCAGTTCTTTGCTGGGATTTTGTCTGGTTTGAACTTGTGTGGGACTTGTGTATGCTGTGAGTTCATTTGAGTAACTGCCCAGCTGTCTGGAAAGCTCTGTCTCCTTGTAGTTATCCACCAGCTTTTGCATTTAGTATCTTTCTGCCCCCTCTTATGCAGTGATCTCTGAGCCTTGGGGGGCAGAAGTTTGATGTAAGTGTCCCATTCAGAGATAAGCACTCTGCAGCCTTGTATTTTCTGCACTTTGGCCAATCATGGGCTTCTGTGTTAATCCCCAGATACTTCATAACAAAGATTCTCTGCTGAGAACTGAGAGAAGTATTAATCTATGGGTCTTACAGCAAGTCATCAGGAGTGAGTTTAATATTCTGTTTTTTGAGCAGAATAATAGTAGTAGACTGTCCCCTGTGTCCTGTAATCTGAGTAACTACAGGTTCCTAAGCCTGATACCAGTTTCAGTTATGGACTCCATTTTGTGGCGTGGACCTTAAATCCAGTGGGCATATCTTGCCAGGCCAGTTGTTAGTGTTGCCTACAGGATTCACAGCTGGGCAAGATTGATGATTACTTTTCTGGTAGCATGCATAGCACCTTTCAGCAATATGGAAGCTAACCTTTAGATACGAAGCTTTGAGGTCGATGCCAGCTTGAATTCTCCTTGTTTGTTCTGCCATTACTACATGTAGTGTCTTTAGCAAGTTGTAGTGGGTAGTAAAAGCAGGGAAAGTGGCAAGTTATTGTTTGAGGTTCTGTGGACCTCTGGTCAACAGCCTCAAATGAGGGAGTTGATTCCTGGCATTGGGCTTTTTCTTTGCTAGCCCATGGTGTCTAGAAGGGGAAATGTCCCTTTGTTGTAGGGTAACTCCTTTGTATATGTAATAGGTTCCAATATGAATTTTTCTTAAAAGCTTTTCATGTTATCTCTCCCCATACTTCTCCTTCTGTTCTGCCTTCATATGCTTTTGGAATCTTGTAACTGTAGTAAATGAGAAATGAAACCTCGTTATTGTTTCATTTTATATTTTGTTAGGGATTAGCTCAGCATCTTTTCCTGTGAGCCTTTTAAATTTGTTTTCAAGTAACAGTTTATATCCCTAGCTCAGTTTTATAATGAATTGTTTAATTCTGAATCTGTGATATCAGGTTAAAATAATTTTCTTGTTCATCATATTCTTTTTATTTTGCTTATAAACTCAAAGGCATGTAGAGTTGTAGTATAAGATTGGCTACTGGCCTAGTAAGATGGATCAGATGGTCATTTTCCAGCTGCACAAGCCCAAGTGTGATCTCCAGAAAACATGGAAAAGTAGGAGGTAACTGGGTCTACAAAGTTGTCTCTGACCTCCAACTTTGTCAGGGCATGCACGCCCATCCGTGCACACAATACACATACACCCCATGATAAAATTAAAGCAAGTTGTAAAAAACTTCCTAACTTATATATTTTTCTTTTCTTTTTGTTTATTGGGTGGGGTTCTGTAATGAAAGTTTGTTTCACATTGTGGCATCTCTATTATTATGGTCTAGCTCATTTTTTATTGTTTTTATAATTTTGCAAATTAATTCTTTAAAAGCTGTGCCATAGGCCATGGTGGGTGCTTCCTTAGTTAATTCAACTTTTCATTTGCCTCTAAATCATCAGTTAGATATGAATAGTCTTTAAAATGAATTGTGAGATTTAATCAGTGTAATGTAGTTGAATAATGGCATGCTTCTATAGATGCATTGTGCTCATTACAGGACATGAATGTTGATGTCTGCAGTGGTTTCATTCTACTTTGTCATCTTTCCCGGCCGGAGTGACTGTGTTTCATGAACCTTTAGTTTGTCTGAGGCTTACCACTGCACTTGCTTTTCTGTGTCCCATCTGGGAAGATAAATTCAAATGTTATGATATAACATGTATTTCACTGTGATCTGAAGCTGCATAGTCTTCATAAAAATAAATACATGTAGTATGTACTGCATTGATAATCTCTTCTTGGTAATAAGGTCAAGAATCAAGGATTTTATTTTTTTATTTTATTGGCTAGGCATGGTGGTTCATCCCTGTACCATTTGTCTTATATAAATCTTTAGGATGGGAGAAATGACTAGATTCTGGGGTTACTACCACAGTCCTATGGAGGACTTTTCCAGCACTTGAGAGGCAGAGGCAGGCAGATCTCTCTGAGTTCAAGGCCAGCCTGATCTACATAGCAAGTTCCAGGCCAGCTGGGGCTACAGGGAGATCCTGTCTCAAAAAGACCAAAAAAAATATTTTATTATTCTATATTCATTGTGCAAAGTTATGAGCTTCATAATTACTTTATTGTTTTCTTTCCAAATGACCTAATGTCACATCTTTTATTCTAACATTTGCCAAGGGGTTCTGGTCAGTTGGTATTAGTATCTATTTGATATGGTCTCCTTTATTAAAGTAATAGCATTCCACTATTTTCTGCCTTGTCCTCCTTGTTTGTCTTGCATTTTCTCCACCCTGCTCCTAGAATCCCACTTCTCCAAGGTATTGGAGCTGAAGATCTGGGTTCTGCTGGTACTCGCCGCTCCTGGGTTCACTGATTCTAAATCCTCTCAGTGGAAAGAACTGAAGGTCACTTAGAAAGGATTCTCATTCTGTGTCCCTATCTCCCTCCCTGCCCTCTCCTGATTTCCTTCTCTCTCTTTCCCTTTCCTTTCTCTCATTCCTTCCCTTCTTCCCCATTCCCTGTTCTCCCTCCTTCTCCCTCCATTTCTTCCTTGCTCCACTCATCCCGTCCTTACATAAAACAAACCAAAGCTCATGAGAATGCTGGGTTTTTTTCATTTTTACCCACTCAGGGTCCTTTCTAGTCCTCTCTCTTTGCTTGTTTGTAATTTCTTTCTCTGGGTTTGGGAAATCCACCTTTCATTTTCTATAGTAGATTTATTTGTTTTTCTTAACCTTAACAGATTAAAACATAATTTTAGAATTGCTCAGAAACACAGAGTATTTATGTATAGTTCTTTTTGGTCTACCTCAGTCTAGTCTTTGGGCCTATTTCATAGTCCTCAGCTCACCATTTTTTTCTGTTTACACTTTTCAAGGAACTTATATTTGCCGCATATTCCCTTGTGGGAGTGTGTGGCTCATCTAGGTTTCCAGAGTATTCTGGGTAATTCATCATTTTAAGTAATTAACATCTGATAAAGTTTACCATTTGAGTTATATAGATCTTTATGATGGGAGAAATGACTAGATTCTGGTGCTGACACCACAGCCCTAGGGAGGACTTTCCCTGTCCCTTAACCCTAACCCTTCTCTTGTCAGTCCCTGGCCACCTCTGATATTCTTACCGTTCTGCCTTGTACAAAACTTCCTATTAGTGGAATCTTACAAGAAGTAGCATTCTGGATTTTGCTTCTTTTCACTTGCAAACTACATTCAAGATTCAGTCATATTATTGCATAAATCAATAGTCTCCTTTTTATTGCTAACTAGTGTTTCATTATATAATTTGACTAAAGTTTCTTTTTCCAGTCACTTGAGGACATGGGAGTTATTGTCACATTCGAGTGACTGAGTAAAGCTGTAAAAAAATCTTTGTATAGAATTTGCAGCAGCACAGGTTCTTAGTGCACTTGAGCAAATATCTAGGTTTGGAATTGCTGGATTGAATAGGAAAATATAAATGTAAATGTTCTTTTACCTTGTCACCAGCACTTGGTTCTCTTTAAACTTAACTTCAGGCATTCTAATAACTATGAAATGAAATAAGTATGTATTTTAGTGTGATTTTAATTTTCTGTTTTCAAATACAAAAATATGTTCAGTGTTGCTTTATGACTTGGCCTTTGCATTCATTTCTCTCTACAAGTAGCATTTCAGGCTTTTTACTCTTTTTATCATATTTTCTAAGTATTAACTTACTCCCTGTATTTCATGGCTTAGGAATTTTGCCTATATTCTTAGGAGTTACTATTTACTCCACATACATAATATTTGAGTGTCATCCTTGCCATTTTTATTCTTTGAATGTTCCCAAATAATAGAGGACCTCATAGTGTTCATCTGATTTGTTGCTGTGGGTAGGAAGCTGTTAAAATAGTTCAAATGCCTTATAATTTCATCTTACAGCCTATCACTGTCAGTTAAATGTCTTATCTACATGAGTAATACTAAAACCAGATAACTTCTTTGTGCTGTAATCTTGAAGGTCAGAATCTCTCCTCTCTCTCTCTCTTCCCTCCCTCCCTCCCCCCTCCCTCTCCTTTTCTCTCACATTCTGTTTCTCATTCTAGCTCTCCGTTTTTCACAGTATTCTTAATATGTTTTTGGTAGCAGAGATATTTGGTTCTTTGAAATGTAAGTCTTTAAAATTTTGGCTTCAAGTTGTCACAAGATGTTTGGAATTATTGGGCAGGAAAGAGGGAAATTACAGTGAATGCATTTTTTTATTTTTTATTTATTTATTGTTTTATATATCTTTTTGTACAAGATTATGTTACAAATCAAATCTAGACCCGTGTCCCCCTCCCTACCCCCCACCTCACCGGAGCTCATGCATTCTGCCAAACATGTTTTTCATCTTTTTCTCAGTCTTTCTCAAAATTCTTGATGTAGAAGTTGACTGTTTCAGTGAATACATTTTTTAAAAAATTCATGAAGAAATGGCTTCATTAAATGGAGGGGGAAAAACTGCAAATTAAAGTACTTTCTGGTGGAGGAGAGAGAAATAACAGTAAGCCAAAGTTACCAAGACCAGGAGCAGCGATGGCGACAGGACTGATGTTGGCAGTGCTGTTTATTGAGCATGTACTGCATCTCAGGCTCTATGCAAAGCATCTACACCCATAGGTGAAGTTAACCCAATATATAACATGTTATTGTATTTTATCTTGTTTCTATCTGGTTAAATACAAAGGTACAAAGCAACCTGCCTAGGTTGGTAGAAGTTACTGCTTTTTACTGGTTGGATCTCTGTGACTATCATCTAAATTAGTCAAAGCTTTCTAACTTAATAATTGCCTTCACACAGCTGCTTCTATCCAAACTGAATTCCTAATAACCAGAGAGAGATCAGATTGCATCCTCCTATTATCCCCCCCAAATCTCGAGTTCTTTTTTACTGTCATTGTAGAGTCACTAAGCTTGGCACCCTTGTGATTATGTATGTTAATAATTCTATGCTTTACTATGCTAGAGCCAGGTGGATGCATCAAAGAATGCAGTCTTCCTTCCCATGTCATGTGTTCTGTTAGCATTTCATTCCCCATTGTCTTGACATCTGGCGCCATGCTAGCCTCCTCCTCCACCTCTCTGGACACGTCTCTCCTGGCTGTGTTAGGGTGTGTTGATGTGCTGCTAGTCCCACTTCCTGGAAACGTCTTCATTAATGTCATTCCACAATAAGTTCTTATTTATTTGTTTATTTATTTATTTATTTATTTATTTATTTATTTTCTGTCTTTTTGAGACAGGGTCTCACTCTATCTTTCTGTCTTTTTGAGACAGGGTCTCACTCTATCCCAGCTGTCCTGGAACTCAGAATGTAGACCAGACTGGCCTTGAACTCACAGAGATCTGCTTGCCTTTTCCTCTTGAGTGCTGGGATTGAAGCTGTCCTCCACCACTCCAGTCTTCTACCATAAATTCTACATACCCTTTGAGACCCAAGTCAAATATTTCTTCATGAAGTTGATTTGTATATGGCTTCTCTTCTTGATCTATCCCCCAAAGTTACTTGATTTTCCTCATATATAAACTTTAATACCATGTATACATTTATAAGTCTGTTTTCATAGCATTGCTATTAGATTGCCTAGTGAAAAGTCCCTGTGTTTCCCACTAAAGTTTTATTCCAGTTGCGTAGTATACCAATCATGGGTAAAAGTTAAATGTATCGTACCCTTTGTCTTTCCCTGTGTTCAATGAACTCTCCTCCAGGTCTGCTTATTTTACCTGAAAACAATGCTTCATCTCCCCCCCCCTTTTATATTGCCTTTATTTGGAAAAATAGAAGCTAGAAAAATGATTTACAAACTTTTAAAAATTACATTTGTTCTTCAAATGAAATCTTCTACAAAGTATGCTCATGCCCCTTCATGTATGTACACAGCTACTTACTTGAGGTATCTCTTTCTACCAGAAAGTATGGTTTAAAAATTACTGGCTCATCACTCCTCCGTTAATGAGTCCTCTGTAGTCTTTCTTTGTATTGATACAGGTTTGGTTCCCAGTGCCCATATCAGATCATGTCCCTCAGAACTTCCTGTAACTGTACTTCAGAATCTCCAGTTCTAGGAGAGTTGACACCTTCTTCTGGCCTCCATGGGCACAGGTATGCATGTGGTACACACACACACAGAGGCACTTAAACATACACCTAACATAATAAATAAATGTTTACCAAGAATGAGGATGTGAGAACTGATCTCTGGCACTAATAGAGCAGCTGGTGCAGCAACGCATGTCTTTAATTCCTGCATTGGAGGTTCAGAGACTTGAGGACCTATCTGGTGACTTATCAAGCTCTAAGTTCACTGAGCAGCCTGTCTCAAAAGATAATATTGGCTTTAAAAAAGCTGGAGAGAGATGAAAGACAACAAACACCAGATGTTGACCTCTGACCTCAATATGCACATGAACTGGTGAGTGCACCTGTATGTGACTACAATAGACACACACCTACACATAAAAAAAAGTTCTTTTTTTAAAAAATTTTATTGTATGAGTGTCTTGCCTACATGTATGTAAGTGCACCCATGTTGTACAAAGCCTACAGAGGCAATAAGACAGTGTCAGATTCCCTAAAGTGGGAATTATAGATGATTGTTAGCCACCATGTGGATCCTGGGAATCGAACCCAGGTCCTCTGCAAGAGCAGTCAGTGCTCTTCTCCTCTGAGCCGTCTCCCCAGCCCCACAATGTTGTCATAATCTTCAGGTCTCTTTTATAACTCTGATAGTGTCTTCTAGTGTATCTTTTTGAAAAAGTTAAGTTTACACATAACTTACATGTTGTCAAATGTAGCACTTTGGCCTATGGTTTTAAACAGTGTGGATACTCATGTGCACACTTCCATGAAGCAGGATATAGATTAGTTTTACACTTAAAAGTTGATTTCCCTTGCTGGGTGTAGTGGCGTACTCCTTTAATCCCAGCACTCGGGAGGCAGAGGCAGGCGCGGATCTCTGTGAGTTCGAGGCCACCCTGGTCTACATAGTGAGTTCCAGAACACCTGGGGCTATAGGGAGACCCTGTCTCAGAAGACCAAAAGAAAAAGTTGATTTCCCAAATCCTTTGTCATGCTCCTAGCCCCTGGCAGCCTCTCACACAGTTATGTAGCATAGGCATCCATACTGTGGGGATTGGAATTAGCCAAGTTATGACTGAGGATTTTTAAGAACATTATTCTTCTTTTTCAGATGGTGATTACTGTGCTTAGCATGATTTTAAAATGCTATTGATCTGTTTGGGAAACACAAATTATACTCAATAGGCCTTAAAAAAATAATAGAGGCTCTGAATTCTGGAGGTGGGGGGCAGAGCCTAATAAGGTGGGGTAGAGATGGGAGAAAGAGTCTGAATGTGATCCAAATACATTGTATGAATTTCTCAAAGAATCAATAAAAGATTTTTTTAATGCTATTGATCTCTTACCATAGCTATAAGGCCCCAAATTTCAAAAATGTAAATTATCTGTCATTTCCTGAAAACAAACTGCTAAAGTCATCTCTGAAGGAGCTCTGCCATTAGGATTTGACAGTGTAGTGATTTGGTCGCCAGTCCGTAGCACACCTAGACTTCACTGTCTTCTAGAACATAAAGAGTCTTAGCACGTTGGTTGCCATCACAGTCTAGTCTTTTGGGGCATATGACATTGAACTGTATTAGAAAAATGACCTCTTTTTTTCACTTAATGGTAAGAAAATAACACTGAAGATTTTCATGATCAATACATGAATTACAAATTCAGCCAAAATAGTGAATATAATCTTTTAAAAAATAATTCCCTCTTGGCTTGGAGATGTTGTATAATTGATAAAGTACTCCTCTAGCATTCAGTCTTAATGATCAGGAGGTAAAAGCAGGAAGATAGAAGTTCAGGTCATTTTCATCTATGTAGAAAAGTCCAGGCCCAGCATAGGCTACATGAGACCCTGCCTCAAACCAAAAAATCATGCATTCCTGGTACAAGAAAAGGCCCGTGGAGAGCTTTGCTTTCTT
>VZQC01010740.1:0-10317 GCA_009823505.1 Rhizomys pruinosus
TACTGATTTTCTAGATTTATTTGGTATCCTGCCCACTTCACTGAAGCTCTTAATCATTTCTGGAAGTTTCTGGTGGAATTTTTAGCATCGTAAGTAGACAATCTTATCATCAGCCAAAAGGGATCGTTTGGGACTCTTTCTTTGCCAACTAGAATCCTTTAATTTCCTTTTCTTGCATTATTTGCCCTAGCAAGGGGTTTCCAGCACTATATTGAAGAGGGAGTGGTTGGAGGGGTTAGCCTTGTCCGTGGAGTCCTACCTTTACGGGCGAACGCTTCTGTATTTTCTCCATTTAGGATGCTATTGACTGTGGGTTTCCTGTATTTGGCTTTGATTAATTGAGGAATGGTCCCCCCCTGCAGTCCAATTCCCCTAGAATATGCTTTAAACATTGAAGTGATGCTGGATTTTTGTAAAAGGCTTTCTGCCGCATAAAATTTATATGATGGTGTGGTTTTGTCCTTCAGTCCATTTATATGTTGATGATCGTTTATTGATTTTCATATTGTTGAAACCATCCCTGCATTTCTGTATGCATCCAAATTGGTCATGATGATGATCTTTTTGATGGGGGTTTGTATGCGATTTGCCAGTATCAGTTTAGGGAATTTTGGCATCTGTGTTACTTAGGGAGATGTGGTTATTATAGTTCTCCTTTTTGGTTGTATCTTTACCTGTTTTTGCTAATAACATGATACTGGCTTCATAGAAGGAACTTGGGAGAACTCCCTCCGTTTTTGTCTTTCTAAACAACTTGAGTTATTAATGCGTTGTAAGTCTTTTTTATATTTTTTTATAGAATTCTGTCATGAAAACCATCTGGGCCTGGCATTTTTGGTTGGGAGGCTGCTATTACATCTTCAATTCTTCTTTTATTTGTTTATTTAGGCTGTCGATCTCTTCTTAGTTCGAGCTTTTTGGTGATTCCAGGATTTCAGATATTCTATCCATTGCTTCTAGGTTTTCAAACCTAGTCAGAGCATAAGTTTTTGAAGTATTCCCGTATGATGGTCTGGATTTTTTCATTGTCTTGTTGCATTTCCCCTTTCATCACAGCTTCTATTGATTCGGAGTTGTTCCCTCTTTCTTTTGGTTACACCGAGTTAGAAGGTCTGTCTATCTTGTTATTCTTCGAAGCACAACTTTTGGATCATTGATTTTGTATGTATAGTTTTCTTTGTGTTTCTGTAAATTGATCTCTGCTCTGATTTTTGTTATTTCTTCTTTGTACTGCTCCGTTTAAGGTTTATTGGTTGTTGTTTCTCACGTATTTTTTGCTGCAGTGTTAAATCGTTCTACTTGTGCTCTTTGTTTTTTTACTGTAGGCACTTAGAGCTATAAATCTCCTCTTAGGACTTCTTTTATAAGGTTTTGTCCCATAGATTTTGCTGTTGTATTATTTTATCATTGTCATTCAGTTGCCGGAATGTTCTTTTTTATTGTTTCTTTATTTCTTCCTTGCCCCATTCCTTATTCAGGAGAGTTGTTGCTTTTTTCTCTCCATGTGTTCTTGTAGGTTGTAGGGGTTATCCTGGTGTTTGTATTGAGTTTTATTGCACTGTGGTTGATAGAATGCATGACATTATTTCAATCTTTTTATATTTGTTGAGTTTTTTTCTGTGTCCCAGCATATCATCTATTTTGGGGGAATGTCCATGAGTTGCTGATTAGAAAGTTTATTCTCTGGTTTTTGGGTGAAATATTCGATAGATGTCTTGAGGTCCATTTGGTGTATTGTGTCATTAGTTCAGATGTCCTCTGTTTATCCTTTGTCCTGTTGTTGATCTGTCTATTGGACTTAATGGGGGGTAGGTATGAAAGGTCCCCTACAATTAATGTGTGGGGTAATCTGTGCCCTGGATTCTTGAAGGAAAGAATTCTTTATTCAGTTTTGGTTGCACCAGCGTTTGGTTGCATCTCTATCATAATTGTGAGATCTTCATCGTTCCAATTGTTCCTTTTTAATTTAACGATGTATGGCCCTCTTTGTCTCTTTTGTCTCTTTTGATTTCTTTTTGCTTTGAAGTCTATTTTGTCTGATATTAGGATAGCCCCACCTCACTTTCTCTTTGGTAGCATTTGCTTGGCATACTTTCTTCCATCCCTTCACCTTAAGTTGGTTCTTGTCCTTGAAATTGAGATGGGTTTCTTGTAGGATGGCATATAGATGGGTTTGTTTCCTAATCCATTCTCCCAGTCTATGCCTATTTGATTGGGGGTTTAGCCCATTAATATTTAGTCTATAATTGAAAGATGGAGTTGATTCCTTTGCACTCTATTCTTCATTTGGACTTTCTATCCTCTGATTTTGCTCCTATGGTTATGTTTTTATTAGTTTTGTTTCACTACATATGTGTTTGGGATTGTTGCTCCTTCTTCTGCCTTTGGAATTGTTCAAGTTATTTTATACAGAGTGCGTTTTCCAGACATGTATATTCCATCATCTTGTTTATGTATGGAAGATTTTTCTCTCTAATTCAACTGTAATCGACATTTCTGCTGGGTAACTTCTTTCCTGGTTTGTTATCCATAGTCCCTAACACTGGGAATGCTTTGCTCCATGTACTTCTTTTTATCCATGGATTGGAGGTGTGGTGAGAAGTCAGTTGTAATTCTGATGTGTTTCCCTTTTGTATGTGAATTGTTTTTATTTTTTAGCACCTCAGCATTTTGCCTTTGTTTTGGACGTCTAGCATTTTATATGATATGGAGTGGGGTGTTTCTTTTCTGGTATTCTCTATTGTGAGTCCTATGTGCTTCTGTATTTGTATTGGCTTTTCTTTTTTAGTTTTGGGGAATTTGTCATCTAGTATTTGTTGAAAGATCTGAGTTCCAAATCCCTATTCTCTTCGAAGATTCTTCTCCTTTCTCTTTTCCTATGATGCAGAGGTTGATCTTTCTAGTGTCCCTATTTCCTGGTTGTTCCACTTTTTGGTATTTTTAAATTTTTCATAATCTTACTTGAGCTTTTTACTTGCTCGTGTTATGTTCCAGATCTGATATTCTTTGTTCTGCTTCTTCCATTCTACTTCTGAGGCCTTTTCCTTCCTTTCTTCTTGATGACTGTGTGTTTCTTAATTCCTTTTTTTCATCCTGTGTTTTCTTAGTACTTCATTTCCTTTTTGAGCTTCTCAAATCTTCTTCTTGGTGCTTTCAATCTCTCCTGGTGCTCCTTACTTCTTTGGTTGGCTTCCTTTTTCAGTCTTTCTACATCCTTTTGGAGTTTGTTTTTTATCCCTCTAGTTCTTTCTGGAGTTTTTCATTTTCTGTCCTTTATGTCTTTCTGATGTTTGTTATTGTATCCCTCTATGTCCTTTTTGAGTTTTCTTCTCTCTCTTTCTTTCTCTGAATACTTGTTGATTTTCTACCTCTTGTTCTTTCTGGAGTTTGCAATCTGTTCCTTTAGTTCTTTCCAAACGTTTGTCATTGTATCTCTCTAAGTCCTTTTTGAGTTTTTCATTCTCTCTCTTTAGTTCTCTGACTTCTTTTATTTCTTTAATTTCTTCATAGGTCGCAATTATTTCTCTAAGCTCTGTTCCTTGGGTCTTCTCCAAGGGGATCCCATTTTAGCTATATCTCCAGTTTTGGTAGGGCCTGGTGCTGTGGGAATATCCTGTGCCTTTCTATGTGTCCCTTCGTCGTGTCCCTGGCTTGTGGGTTTCCCTTTTGTGGTTAAAATCACAAATGACTTTTCACTCTATTGTGTGTGTGTGTGCTTGTCAGTGCTGTATTTTTTTTCCCTTTCCTCCTCCTTTTTTTTTTTAATGGAGTATTGACTTTACCTTGGTCTAGGTTAGGTTTTTAATTCGTTTTTATTTTGGATGTTGGAAGGCTAAGTCAGTCTCTCTTTCTTTCTGAAGGTTTTTCCAAAGGACCAGTCACGTTGGATTTCTCACCCAGTTCCTGTTGGGGGGTGGGAATAAGTGCCTCTGACCTAGCCCGCCCAGCACCTCAGAGACAGGGACCCTGGAAACAGGGCTTTGAGCTGAGACCCTCTTCCAGCCGTCCCTGAGACAGACCACCCCCATATGTACCTGCCCAAGTGAATGATTGTGTCCTGCTTGTGACTCAGGAGCCTGCCCACAAGGCCGCCCACCGGAACCAGAGCAGAAGTAAGCATGACCCTCTGTTCACTCTACAAAGGCAAAGCATTGTCCCACCGAGATGGGAACCTGGAAAGAGAGCTGCGTAGAGCCTCGTCTCCGCCGCCCTGTGCCAGAAGCACCTAGCGTACCTGCCCTGCTGGGTTTGGGTTATGGTGTCCTGCCTGCGACTCCTATTTATTGATTTTTGTATTGTTGAACCATCCCTGCATCTCTGGTATGAATCCAACTTGGTCATGATGGATGATCTTTTTGATTTGAGTCTGTATGTGGTTTGCTAGTATTTTTTTGAGAATATTTGCATCCGCGTTCATTAGTGAGATGGGTCTACTTTTCTTTTTTTGGTTGTGTCCTTATCTTGTTTTGATATTAGAGTGATGTTGGCTTCAAAGAAAGAGATTGGGAGTATTTTTTTAATTGACACATAGTTTAAAGATTTGTGGGTAGAGTCTGATGCTCCCCCACACATGTTTTCACCATGAACAAATGATAAATGTTTGAGGTCATAGAGGCATTCAACCAAACTTGAACATCCTAGACCATATACCTGTGTCAAAACATCATGCATGTGTACATCATTAATATGCACAGTCTTCATATTTGTAGTTATCAGTTAAGCTTCTAATCTGATAAAACAAATTAAGCTTACTGCCAATCCAAATTGCCTAAACTATGACAACAATATACAATCTCTTAAAAGACGTTAGAAAAATGAATGTAATTTTATATTTTTATCTCATTTACTTTCAGATATGTAAATTATAAAAATAGTTTCAAAGAACCCTGAGACAGTCTGTTATCAGATATTCTTCCTGGATAAAGATAAGTTTGGATCTGCAAGACAGAAATCTGCCAAACAAGAAAGCTTTTAGGTGAAAACCAGATGAGATTATAACTTCAAAGCAGATTTGAGGTGTGGTTATTTTCTACTGGAGTGTTGCCTAGCAGTATTGCCTAGCAGTGTTTCTGGTTCCTTGTGCTCTGAGGAACTTGGCTACCTTTCCGTAAGAGGAGACCCTAATCTTTCCTCAATCTGAACCTGGGCAAGCCTGTGACTGCTGTGGCAAACAGAATATTATCCTAAAATGACAAAAACACTCCTTCAGATTTTAAGTTCTGCAAGTTGATGTGGTCTCCTTGTGGCACTGGGGAGACTGGGAAGAAAGAACACATAAAATTAGTAGCATTTAAGAGTGCCAGCTGTGCCTATCCTTAACTTTGAGTTTGAGTGTTCAAGCCTGCAGAATTGACAGGATATTGTGAGAAAATTTAGAGGACTCCACCCCCCCATCCCCAGACTTTTGCCTCCAACTTCCTGGAGAATTTAGGTGAGAACTTCCTGGCTTAGCCAACCATCGCCCAGAGCCAAGAAATGTCTGAATCAGCCTGAGTTTGTTGGGAATGGTAATTCCTGTGGTGTTCTGCAATGCAGAGCAATAGTCCCTGTGCTTAGTTGGGAACCTGGGAGCTGTTGAACAAAGACAAAGCTCAACATGGGGCTGTTTTTTTTTTTTTTTTTTTTTTTTTTTTTTTTTTTTTTTTTTTTTTTTTGGGATACATATGAATTGTGCAAGAAGCTTGGGGCAACGATGAAAGAACTGAGAAAAGCCCTCTGAAAAAAAAATTATCAGCAAAAGCCTGTCAGGCACTGAGGATCCTGCCAGTCCACACTGAAAGTTCCTGAGGACAGTCCTTTGACTGGAGATGCACTGCTTTCCTTCAGTGATGAAACAAACTGAAAATGAAAAAAAAAAAAACCATATTAACCCAAGTTGTGTAGACACAGAGTTTCTCAGATACATTCTTGAAACTGTTCGTTATCTTGTCTATAATAAAAGAAACTGAAGAAGTTGATCAGATAACTGAGTGCAAAGATGTCAGAATCTTTAGAGATTAAAGAAAATTCTGATTATACCCCACATGATGAAATGTTGAAGCACCTGAAGGTGAAATGGAATGATGTGTGTTGTCATGGAAAATGTTCCAATACAGTGTTGGAGAAGTCATTTCTCTATCACAGTTGAAAGGTGTGTGCAGCTGTTGAACACATACATGACTCCATCTAGGAACATGGATACCATGCAGGATGGCTTGCATCTTCAACCTGGCTCACATGGGAAGAGGGAACCTCAGTTGAGGAACTTCTTCTACTGGATTGTTTTAAGTTTTCTTGATTGTCGAGTGGTGTCGCCCTTGGCAGGTGGTCCAGGATTGCAGAAAAAAGAGCGCTAAACACTGTCCATGGGAGCAAACCAGTAAGCACCATTCCTCCATGGTCTGTGCTTCAGCTCTCCCTCCAGGTTCTGGCCCTGGCTTCACTGTATAGCTGACTGTGATGTGGAGGTAAAAGTCACACAAGCACTTTTCTTGCCAAATTCATAAATGTTTTGTCACAGCAGAAGAAAGTAACTAGCATACATACTGAGTATTACATATTGGAAGACAATGCTTTGTTTTAGTTAAAGGATAAATTGTGTCATATCAGATTGTGCAAGAATTACCATGGAAATGTATTCAGCATTTCCTATTTCTGTTTTCCTCCTGCAGTAACTAACTGTAGAGATCTTGTTTTCCCTTTAAAGATTTTTGCTTTTTTTTTTTTTTTTTTTTGTTTTTTTTTTTTTTTTTTTTGGCTGTTCTGACCAACTTAATCAGAATGTGGAATAAATAGGTTTGATATCCAAGAGCAGGCAAGAAATACAGTATGGTTTGGGTCGCAGGACATATGTGTTGTGTGGACTCAATACATCATGAAAAAAATCACCATTGAGGCTGACATGCTAGAGATGACAGAGGAGACTCCATGGAATCCTGGGAGCCCTGTCGGCCTAGCTCCTGCTCCTTTCCAGCTGCAGCTCCTTCACCAAAGCTCCTTCCTTCCCTGCACCTCCTTGCCTACAGCTCCTCCCTGGCTCAGGCTCCTTCACAATCTCCCTCTTAGGTCCCTGATATATAAGTGACTGATACTTGAGCAAGTCCAGACCCCACCCATTGGACAACACATGGAAGGGAATCCATAAACATCTGTCAGAGCAGCAGTGCAGTATGAAGATATCCTAAGCCACTTCAGTGTCTGAGACTCAAGACACATGGAGTTAGAGCATTGATGCCACCTGCTTTAGCAAGGAAGTAGTTTATTAACTGCATATGCTGTATTAAGATAAATAAGAAGGAACACATTTCTACATTAACCACGAAAATGATGACAATAAAATTTAAGTGAGACATTGATTGAATATATATCAATAAAGGCCAAAGCCACAATTTCAAGATTCTGGTTACTTCCTGGACAGCTGAGCTTAATCAGAGAGAATGTCACTGAAAAATTTTAAGTGTTATTCAGTTTAAAATGTTCAACTCATGGTGTATGGTTGAAGAACCCAGAGGCTTTACATATTTTTATATTTAAAATATTTTACTTATTTTTATTTTTGTTATTATATATGTATAAGTGTATTGCTTGCATGTGGATAAGTGCAAGTCATACACTTGCATGTGGATAAGTGCAAGTCATTGTATGACTCATGTCATACAATGTCTGTAGAGGTCAAAGTAGGTGTTGGGATTCACTCAAACTGGAACTAGAATTACTAAAAGTTTAACCACCATGTCCTCTGCAAGAGCAACCAGTGATCTTAACCACTAAGCCCTCTCTCCAGTCTCACCTTACAAATATTTTATACATAATTTTATGTGTACCATTCTAAAATCCAAAAACATGAAAAATTAGAAAATACATGCAAACAAAATTCTTAATAAAATGAATACTTGCATGAAACCACCTGGATTTATGGAGTACAAAAGAAAATTTCTCAGGAAAAGAGAAGTAAATCTGAATTCACTCACCATGATAGGCATGAATACAGCATATTCTCACACCCAATCCATGATTTAAGAAATACATTTACTGAAGATCTATCAATGTGATACATCTGACAAAAAGGCAAACAGACTTGAAAGTTGAGCTGGGGACTGTGGCGGGAACTGGGCATGATTTCCATCAAATGCTAAGCAACTTAAATCTTTAATACACATTTTTATAAAATTCTGTAGAAACAAATATTAAAGTTTAAGCTAAACAGTGATTAAAGGAAAAATGAAGGTTTGGGTAAAATATGATGTATGCACTCCAGCTTAGCAGAATTTATGATTTGAGAAAGACCAGGATATCTCTGGTACTCTATTCTGATTGACAAAGGGTTCTAAATACTTTCAAAATTTATCTAGACACTATAAACACTTGGTACAGCTTTCATATTATCAGATATTTTCTTTCAATTTATTTTACCTTCAGAAGTTGGAGCTACAAAAACATTGAAATTATAAGAAGCTGTCACATATGTGTTACCTGGTAAACTTACAATGCCAACTCAAGAAATTTTATTTCTGTATTTATAATTTTCAAAATACATTGTACACTTGGGAACATTAACCTATTAAGTTTGTGTAGTAACTTATTATCAGAGGACAAACACAGTTGTAACTTACAGTGTATTTTCGGTTTCAGACACATCATTCCTCAGGTTGCTATTTTAAACGTCAATGATTTGGCTGGTCAGAGAGGCAGTGAGGCTGCAATTCAGATAAAGAAATGTGAGCTCTGCCCTAGGAAAGTGGGCACCCTCCACCATGTACAGACCGGAACTCCATCTCTGGCTTTTCCTTAGAGATTCTGGAGCATCCCAGTGCTGCTTCTTCTTGACGTTGTTCTCTGAGAGCCACAATAGGCTTTGTTCTGCAAAACTGGAAGGTCATTAATTTGTGATGTCATTAGGGAGTGAGTTTGGACTACTTCTTTCAAGAAAGAAAGCAAAACTGAGTCAATATCCATAATTGAGATGGTGTCCAGGTAAGGACAATGATATGACATTATAATCAAGAAAAATAAGATGATAAAAAATTCCTGCCTAACAGCAGCAGGCTAATGACATTTCACAGATCATCTTACCTGGAAACTGATTATACTCTTTACACATGATTACCTCAAAAAATGTGACAGTAAACACATTGACCTAAGACTGCTTTGCCTTCTATTTGTTATCACTTGATATTAAATTTGTTTTCTCTCAGTTTAAAGAAGAATCAATCCAAGCTTATGCACAGTGAGTCATAAAGGCAATGTGGCATGCACATTCCAGACATGATAGACTACAAGTGCTGCTACTGAAGCATTTGCCCCATTCTCCTTTAGTTTGTTACAGGGTTTTGTATGTAGATGATCATGGTGATGAAGACAGACAGATAGACGAGAGATAGTCCATAGATAGACAGATAGATAGATAGATAATAGATGATAGATAGATGATAGATAGATAGATGATGGACTATAGATAGATGATAGACATAGATAGATGATAGATAAGTAAATGATAGGTTTTAGATAGGTAAATGATAGATGATAGATAGATAGATAGATAGATAGATAGATAGATAGATAGATGAAAGATGATAGATGAAAGGTGATACATGATAGATGATAGATAGATGATAGATGATAGATGATAGATAGATGATAAAGAGATAATAGATGATAGATAGATAGATAAATAGATAAGTAGATGATATATGACAGAGATATATCTTTCTATATATTGAGAGGAGGTTTCCCATAACCCCAGCTGGCCTAGAACTTGCAGTGGAGACTATACTGGCCTCAATCTCAAGAGACCTGCCTGCTTCTGCCACCCCAGTGGTGAGAGTAAAGTCATGTGCCATCAAGCCAGGAACAAAAGATAATACTTATAAAGACAATTATAAAGTTAAGTGATATATTACCCTCATCCTGCCTGAGGAACTATTGGGAAATGATAGTTGCTGGAAAGTAGGGGCTCAGGCTCTTTGAAGTGTGAGACTCTTAGAAAGTTCACTGAGCTCCAGTAGTTGAACCCACATTGAAAGGCATTTAAGGACATAAACTTTGAGGACACAAATTCACAATCTTTACTCTATAGTCACACACGAACATGTACACATACACATACACATACCCTAGAGTACAGAGGTTTGATGGGCTATTAGTAAGGAGCTGCAGATACAGGACGGAATCTAAATTTGGTTAAAATATATTGTATAAAAATTGCAGAAATTGAATGATTTTAAAACCTTAGAATAGATGGAAAAAATTAGAGTTTAAAACAACTAAAATTAAACTACCCTAAAAGCTTTAGATAAATATTTTTAAATAAAATGTTAAAGATATCTATATACAAATATA